>CM031241.1:543012263-543367263 GCA_018340775.1 Taxus wallichiana var. yunnanensis
AATTAGTTATTTAAATAGAATTAAATCTATTTTCCTATTCATCCTCCACTTAGACTCCACTTCACTATCCTAGATTACTTCACTCCACTCCACTTATAGAATCCTACAAAGGTGGGGGAAATAAAATTACATCTATAACCACTTTCACAAATGAAGTCTTAATACAAACCAAATAAGTATTTCCCTTCAAAGTTGCAATTGCACAGACCAAATCCACTTGTTATTTCAGGAAAATGCATTCATGATCTTGGAACTCATTCAAAATTTGATCCACTTTCCATGGCCTCTCCCTCAACTATAAATATTAGGCCATATCCTTTGCAAAATGATCCTTGGAAGCTTTGTGCAATTGCAACTAAACTCTTCCAAAATTACTATTCAACTTTGCATTTCTTGTGTCAAATCTACTCATAGAATTTCCATTTACACATTTGGAGAATAGTTTAGAGCACCCACAATCCAACCATTCAAATATTCTACAAGTTTAATACTTCAACAATCTTATCATCGAGGTTTGCAAGAAATACTGTAAGAGAGGTTTGTTTTTATTATTTTCTTACTTCTAATTTTACTTGTAGTTTTTCACTACTTACATTCTACGGATATGCCTTTATCACATAATCTTCATCAGCTACGAGGATTACAAGGGAATATTTAGTCTATCTAGAACTTTATCTCTCGGATTGTAGATAAGTGCCATCATTTTAACCAATTTCTTAGGAAGGATGTCTAGTTTAAATGGACACAAGAATGTCAATATTCTTTCACTAAGTTAAAATAATATCTATCAAATCCACCAATGTTAATACCACCTATTCTAAATAAGCCCATGTTATTGTATACATCAGCTATAAAACATGTTATAGGGGTGTTTCTCGCTCAACACAACAATAAAGGACAAGAGAAAACTATATACTATCTCATCATAATATTGATTGACTAGGAACTTAAATATTCTAAGGTAGATAAAATTTGTTTTTCGGTCACATTCACTTTTCATAAGTTGCGACATTACCTACTAAATCACACAACCAACATTATTTCCAAAGTAGATCCATTGAAATATATACTTTTCATACTTGTCTTAATTGGTCACATATCTTGCTAGGTATTCTTCCTAAGTGATTTTGACATAGAATTTATCAATCAAAAGGTAATAAAAGGGCAAGCTATGGTAGATCAAATAGAGCGTCACACCACTACGGGATCTCAACCGATTCTATCACCTGACGATTATCTGGCAGATGAACCATTAGAGTCGTTGGATACCTTAGGTTAGTGGGACATGCGACCTAAGGTAACCTCCATATTTTAGAGAAGTTGGATATTCTCTGTTGTGTGAGATGAGGTTCAAAGGAAAATAAAACATAACACAAAACTAAACAGGAGCTATGTGCTATGAAAAGGGAAGAAGTTAATCACGAATACAACTGCCTGAATTAGGAAAAGGTGAGCAATGAAAAGGGTGGACGAAATGCACCACAGGCCATAGACGATTCACACAGAACCCCGCTTCAAACTACTTAAGCACAACTTCTGAAAATAGTAATAACATTATAAACATGCATAGTATACCAACATCGAAATAAAGGCTATTAGAGACAATACAAATATACAAAGGATGGACAAAATGCACCACATGGCATATTATATTACTCCAAGAAGTATGCACAAGTATTACAATAGATAAGAGGCAAGAAGAGTGCTATTACAAAATCTCAAAGAGAAGGCTAGAGTTATAGACCTCTTCCTTTTATAGAAGAGGAATTGAGATAGGAAAGAAGAATTAACTAGCTCCCGATATGAAAAAATTGATTTTATAAAACTTCCGATTACAATATATAGGATGGGAAGAAGATAAGAGATAATCCCGAACCATTTTCCAACTGCTTGTCAATTATGATAAATGGTGTGAAGTGACATGAAAGTAGATTTGTGAGATCTATCTCACACTTCCCCATGATCCATTTTTCAAGGAGTGAGAGCCATACCTATTTAATACATCTCTTAACTATTTTGTAACTGAATCCCTTGAAGTAGACTTACATTTCAAATCTTTATTACATATATAAACTTTATGCATCGGTTCTAGGCTCATGATTCCGGTGGCACCTATTTTTATGTTATTTTGTTAAAATGACCCTTTAAGTGCAGGTGAACAAATTAAGTATTCATAGGTTCACACTCCTTACATAAAATTGTGCATTAACTTTGTTGCTGAAAAGACGAGCCGAATGACCCTTTGCCTTTTACCTTTTGAAAATATCTAAGATTTTAAAACTTTTAGGTAGGTTTCATAATTGCCCATACATGGTATTTGGCATGTCACCAATATTTTGCAACCTACTTCAAACTTGGAGCCCATTCATCGCAAGATCCACGTGGAGGCCAAGCGCATCTCCAGGGTCTCTTCTTTTCTTTGTCACTTTTGGAAGTGCATTGGGATGACACATGACACCTTCCGTGATGATGCTAATATTCCTTTGGATTTAAGTAATGGACCTACCACATATTAATGTGAAGACTTTTCCCTAGGCGAACCCTTACATTTGACTCACATGTAATCCCCACATGGTTTTGAGGCTTCATTCCCCTCTTTGATTTCTGAACTTGCGCTAGGTTGACACTTGGCATCATCCATGAAAATACTACTCTTCCTTTTGAGTCGGCTTTTCCTAGCTTAGTTTCTCATCTTTGATTTGGCTAAGTATTTCTCCCATATCTGAAGGCTTGACCCTTCGAGTGACTCGAACCTACGTGAATCTTAGACTCACTTGGTCGATTAAGAAGGAATCTACTTATTATCTAATTTTAACGGGTAGTGGAGGAAATTAGATAACAATTTTGGTGACTCACGAGGAACCATTAGCCTGATAACTGGGACGAACCCACTTTCTGCATCTATCTATTGGGCATGGAGTCTATATCTTTACCATGAGCTGATTTGAACCTTGATTCAGAGTATTTGAAGTTTCGTTGCTTGCTTCTGTAGTCACTAATTGATATTTGCACCTTCCTACTCTCATAAGTAAACTTTGAAACTTGTTTTGTGAGAGTAGAAAATTGAAGAATCAGAAAAATCACTCCCTTGACTGATTTTAGTTTCTTTGTATTTGTTTAAAGTGAAGTTTACAATTGTTATGAGACAACTATGTGAATCCCCTCTTTGTGAATATTGGAGAGTCTAGTGCATTTTATTGGAGTAATATGGACACAGGCCTATACAAAGATAAATCATACATGCCTCAAATGAGTCATGCAAAGTGTGCACAAGAACTTATTCTACTAAAAGCAATCTACTCCTACTCCTACGCTAACCAGACTTGGGAGAAGCTAAACAAAACCTGAAACAAGCAGGGAGAAATAACTTCCCTTCCTTATAAAGTGCGGCCATGCAATTAATTTAGCAATAGATATGGCCTGTAATAAGAGTGAAAATTTACCTTTCACTCTTCCACCCATGGTATCAACAAACAAAAGAATACCTCCTCAAGATGCTTCTCATTTGGTTGGAGGTGTTATGGTTGACCCTTGGGGATTTGAAGATTATCCTCATGCTCTAAAGTGAGCATGACAGGTGTTGGATTCTCCATGGGATCTGGTGTGGCTAGACTCTTGATGGGGTGGGACTCGATCCACTATGTTTTCCCATCGCTCTAAATTTCATCTTTTGAGATGAGGCCCTTTACAGACTTTTTTGAATGGTGTCATCCTTATCTTCTTTCTCCTCTCCCTTTTTAGCAGCTTCACTAGAAAATCTAGACTCTTTGATTGAAAGAAAAAATATTTCAATGATATCTCTTTCTAGAGCCTCTGAATTTGATTCAGGGGAACTATCATGAGTAGCAGGATACTTTTGTTGTGGGGTTGATGAAGCAAGCAAAGGTTGTGATTTCCATGGGCTCTTCTTCATCAAGACATCCCCCAAATCTGATAAGCAATCAAGCCTATCATCACCCTATTGCACAAGGGTCTCCCCCTCTTGTATGATGGTTTTTGAGTCTGCAAATTCTCCATCATGTATAGCTCCATCTTGAAACATGAAGCCCGTTGGCCCAAACTCTTCCAAAACTCGATTTATGGGGAAGATAAACGGGAAGGGATCTACGATTTCTTGAGCACTCAACTCATGATTCGAACCCCCTAGATTGATTCACTTCTTACTATATGCTCCTCTTCTTTTGGATTTGGAGTTGTTATTTGTTTGTATGGGGGTATAGCTGCTCGAAGAAAGGGGGAGGGTGGGATGGGTGGCTTGGAGATGGAGAAGAGAACTCAACATCTAGAGTGGTATGATATGGAAAAACTTGGGGTAGATGGGAGATGAATAAAGAGTCGGTGATTGACCTACCCATCAACAAGGTTGTCTCATGCTTCGCCCATATGTTTCAATACCTTCAATCCACTACATAAGTGGAGGAATTTTTTCTTCTAAGAATCCAAGCTTCTCCTGCGAGCTATAGTGCCTAGGAATAGGGCCAACCCATGGAAAAGGTGCCTACGAATCCTATTCGAATGCCTCCATTTGTTTTGTATCCCGAGATTGAGCCATGCCTATCTCTATTTGTGTTATCTTCTCTAGTAGACCAGCATCCTCCAATTGACCGTAGTCACCAAATGCGCACCCATGTCCTTGATTTGTTTTCAAAGCCAAACTGGTCTTGGATTTTCTCATTTGGGTCACCATAGTGGCTTTGAAACTGGTTATGTTGTTAGTTTGGAGAAGTTGTGAAAATCATTAGATACTGATGACACTGTTGAAAATGTGGGCTCCATTGTGGAAATGAATCCATAACTACACAACTTCATGGAATGAAAGAAAATGAAGGACATGGAAAGAAAGATGAATGGAGATGGATGAAAGAAAGGTCTAAAATTTTAGAGAAGGGGTCATTTGGACAAACGGAGTCACCAAATGTGCTTATATGTGCCTCCAAAGGCTGAATCTCACCAAGAACACACCAACTTGATGAAATGATAGGATGCTCTAAAGCTCCCCACCGGTGTGCCAGAAACTTGTTGATGATTATCCTTACAGATGAATAGTCAGAGTCATTGGATACCTTAGGTTAGTGGGACGTGTGCCCTAAGGTAACCTCCATATTTTAAAGAAGTTGGCTCTTCTCTATTGTGTGAGATGAGGGTCAAAGGAAAATAAAATATAGCACAAAACTAAACAGGAGCTATGCCGAAAAGGGAAGAAGTTAATTACGAATACAAATTCTGAATTAGGAAAAGGTGAGAAATGAAAAGGGTGGATGAAATGCACCATAGGCCATAGAAGATTCACACAGAACCCCACTTCAAACTACTTAAGCACAACTTCTAAAAATAGTAATAACATTATAAACATGCACAATATACCAACATCAAAATAAAGGCTATCAGAGACAATAAAAATATACAAAGGATGGAAAAAATGCACCACATGGCATATTATATTACTCCAAGAAGTATGCATAGTATTACAACAGATAAGAGGCAAGAAGAGCGCTATTACAAAATCTTAGAGAGAAGGCTAGAGTTCCAGACCTCTACCTTTTACAGAAGAGGAACTAAGACATGAAATAAGAATTAACTAGCTCTCGATATGAAAAATTGATGTTATAAAACTTTGATTACAATATATAGGATGAGAAGAAGATAAGAAGATAATTCCCGAACCATTTTCCAACTGCTTGTCAATTATGGTAAATGGTGTGAAGTGACAAAAGTAGATTTATGAGATCTATCTCACACTTCCCCATGATCCATTTTTCAAGGAGTGAGAGCCATACCCATTTAATACATCTCTTAACTATTTTGCAACCAACTCCCTTGAAGTAGACTCACCTTTCAAATCTTTATTACATATCTAAAATTTATGCATCGGGTTTGGGCTCATGATTTTGGCGGCACCTATTTTTATGTTGTTATGTTAAAATGGCCCTTTGAGTGCAAGTGAAAAATTAAGTATTCATAGGTTCACACTCTTTACACAAAACTGTACATTAACTTTGTTGCTAAAAAGATGAGCCAAATGACCCTTTACCTTTTGAAAATATCTAAGCTTTTAAAACTTTTAGGTAGGTTTCATAATTTCCCATACGTGGTATTTGGCATGTCACCAATCTTTCACAACCTGCTTCAAACTTGGAGGCCAAGCACATCTCCAGGCAAAGCTCTCTCGCTTTTTTCTTTGTCTTTTTGGAAGTGCGATGGGCTGATACATGGCACCGTCCGCAAATGACGCTACTCTTCCTTTGGATTTGGTTATGGACCTACCACATATTAGTGTGAATACTTTTCCCTTTCACGGCGAGAACCTTTACAGATTGACTCCACATGTAATCCCCATGAGGTTTTGAGGCTTCATTTCCTCTTTTATTTTTGAACCTATGCCAAAGTTAACACTTGGCATCATCTGCGAAAAACACTACTCTTCCTTTTGAGTTGGCTTGTCCTGGCTTAGTTTATCATATTTGATTTGGCTAAGTCTTTCTCCCATATCACCGAAGGCTTGACCCTTCGAGTGAATCAAACTGCAGGAATCTCGAGACTCACTTGGTCAATTTAGCGGGAATCTACTTGTTATCTAGTTTTAGCGGCCTGTGGAGGAAATTAGATAATAGCTTGATTACATTTTGAGTTCCCTTATGAATATTTTATATATATGCAGTCCCCTCATGGACTTTGTTTTTTATGGTTCTTGCAATATGCATGGATCTAGAGCTAGCATTGTGTTGCGCACACCAGATGGTGATGTTATACCCAAGTCATACCATATCGGTTTCCCATGCACTAACAAAATCATGGAGTATTATACTTTAATAGCAGGGTTTAGGATTTTTATATCATGGTGGCTACAAGAGTGATAGTTTTCAGAGATTCCCTTTTGATCATCAAAGCAGGTAAATGGAGAATATTTATAACGTAAATTATGATAATCTTGTTCCATATAAATGCATGGTCAATAACCCTAAATGATATTTTAATCATATAACATTTGAACAGTTCCTTGGGCACAAAATAAAATAGAAGACACCATGGAAACTATCTCATCCCTTCTTCAATTTTATATAAACCAAATAAAAACAATTTTCTCATTGAGCATCTTTTGGTGACCACATATGATCTGTCGAAGTCCACCATGGTGTGTGAAATTGTTGGTCCCTGAAAGCTCTTGGTATTAAGAAATCTATACATTTATCTAAAACAAAACTTATCCCTTAAACATGAACTTAGCCCATAAAATATCCTTAGAAAAATGTTCTTCATGCTACACCATCCTTGCTAAAACCCTTTACAGAAAAGTATATGATGGGAGTCTTTTAATATGTCTCAATCAGGAAGAAGTGAATTAAACACTAGTCAAAATGTATTCGGCTATTTATGGTACATATACAAGTGGAATGGTCTTGGCTAAAAATATCTTAAGTATATTCTATTATTAGCCTACTATGGATTCCCATGCATGTAATTTTTCAAAAGTGTCGGAGCACGTTAGCAACATGGTGGTCTAATTCATGCACCCTCACAAGCCCTCTAACCTATTACTTCACCCTGGCCATTTTCTATATGGGGGATTGACTTAGTAGGAAATATAAAACTCACATCCTCTAATGGCCAAACCTTTATCATTACCACCACTGAATATTTCACCAAGTGGGTGGAGGTTGTTCCCCTCACCTACCTCACTGGGTAAAATATTGCCAAGTTCATCCTCAACAACATCATCTGTTGCTTTATCATCCCTACACATCTTATTACCAACAATAGTACATACTTCAAGAACAATAATTTCTAGGAGTTAGCTAAAAAATTACATATCGAGCTCAAATGGGAAACTCCTTACCACCCACAGTGAAATTTCCAATCAGAAGCTTCCAATAAAACAATAAAATCAATATTAGAAAAGATCGTTAACAAGCACGGTCGTAATTGGCACACGCAACTGTATCCCGCCCTCTAGGATTATTGAACCTCATTTCTTACTCTAACTAGAGCCATTCCCATCTCACTTATATATGTATTTGAAGCAATACTACCCACAAGTCGAGCTCTCTTCCCTCTGTGTGTCACTCCAACACTTGGTGCATGAAGAAGATTATCGCCAAATGTATCTTGCAGAGCTAGAAATTTTAGATGAGCAATGTGTCATTGCCTTGGATCACTTAAAATTATATCAAAAAAATATGACGAAGCTACAACAAGAAAATTAAACCAAGATATTTTGAGATTGATGACCTTTTTTTTAAATAAAATCGGAAGAATACTACCAAAAAATGAGAAAAATAAGGAAATTTTGAACCTAACTGGTTAGGACCCTACATTATTACTACCAAGTTTGGATCTAGGGAATATAAACTATCTAATAAATATGGAAAGAGCTTAAAGAGCCCATGAATGTGGTTCATCTAAATAAGTTCTATTCCCAATCCTCTAAGAGTATCCCTAGTGTTGGGGCATATCAAGACAACTATTTGTTTCATCCCTTCACTTTGTTTTGCTTCACTTGGGGCACACTTGGTTTTCATGTCTTTCCTCACATCTTAGTGTCTTTTCTTGGAAAATTAATTTAATTCAATATAGATCAAACTTCAGCGGGATCGATAGAATTTTCATGAGGATTATATAAGATTACTCCGCTCTTCTGGTCCGATCCAATCCCCTTGCATCTATAAGATATCACTTAGGGGCATTCAAATCTGCTCACTTATCACCTGTGGAGCACATTAGGGAAAAAATTAATTTTTTTCTTTCAAAGTTGTGTTGCATTATTGTTGTTATTTCTAAACCAATTCCACATATTTTTTAATCATCTTGGTCGCTTTATTGCCATGATGCCTACTTTTACGATTTATATTGGGTTTTTTTCTCTCATTCTACTTTGGACCAATTACAAACAATATGTTAACATCTTAGTTCATTTATAACCATGGTACCTACACCTACTATGCATATTAGGTTTGTTTTCCTTTTTCACTTTTTTTGTTTGTTGTGTTGTGTGTGTGTGTGTGTGTGTGTGTGTGTGTGTGTGTGTGTGTGTGTGTGTGTGTGTGTGTGTGTTTTATGCACGTAATGGGTTACACATCATGATTCTTTCATAATCATGGTGAAAACTCTATTATACAACATAAAAATAAGGTTGCTCTAACTTTCACTCTCTAAATGAATTCTCATGCTACGAGAAAAATTCCTTCCCTCTTCCTTTTCCTTTCCCTTATTCCTATCAAGCAGTTTTCCAACACTTTGCTGTCACCCATCTACTTGAGGGGGCATTCCCTTAATATCTACACTCATTGGGGCATCTAAATGGTCCATCGTATCCACACTCGTTGGGGCATCTAAACGTTCCATTGTATCCACACTCACGAGGGCATATAATTGCTTCACCAACTTTCTTGTCTTCCACTCATTGATCTACATGTGTCTACTATCTTTAAAATGATATTACTTCATAATAACACTTTAAAGAGGGGAAAATGTAGACACCCTAAAAATATAAACCTATTTCTATCCTATTTTTGGATTATTCATTTCTATTTGATCACACCCTTTAGAATTATTTAATTTAATGATATTATACTTATGGAATTAATTGAATTAATTCCCACACCCTTTAGCTAATTTAATTAAATGGTTAATTTCCTACTCACACCTCATAACTAATTAAATTAGTTATTTAAATCTATTTTCCTATTCATCCTCCACTTAGACTCCACTCCACTTCTAGAATCCTACAAAGGTGGGGAAATAAAATTTCACATACAACCACTTTCTTAGATGAAATCTTACTACGAACCAAATTGCACAAAACAATTTTTCACCATGATTATGAAAGAATCACGATGTGTAACCCATTACGTGCATAAAATAACAAATCTATTTGTTTTTGTGCAATTTCACATACAACCACTTTCTTAGATGAAATATTACTACGAACCAAATTTTAGCTAAAATTGCACAAAACAAATCCATTTGCCAATTTAGTAAAATGCATTCATGATCTTAGAACTCATTCAAAATTTTATCCACTTTGCATGACCTCTCCCTCAACTATAATTATTAGGCCATATCCTTTGCAAAATGATCCTTGGAAGTTTTGTGTAATTACAACTGAAATTTACCAAAAATGTTCAAATTTGCATTCCCGTGTCAAATATTCTTATAGCATTTCCATTTACTCATTTGGAGAATAGATTAGAGCACCAATTGTTTCACCGATAAGATACATATGTATGAGCAAAACAGATAGGGTAAGGGTGACGAGGAATACATGTGAATGAAGGTGGAAGGTAGAGTGTGCACGTTCCGATTTCTTGATCCAGTGTTGATTGCGAGAACTTCCTTTTGCTAGGAGGAACTACCTGTGAATGAAAAAAAAACCACAAGAGAAATATTAAATAATATATGTAAAGTGGACTTCCTAGTGTATCCTATATCCGGGAATTTTAATACTTCTAGATGGTTGTCAATCCATTGTTGAACACAAATTAATGCAAGAAATAACTTAAACCAATAATATCCTACTTGTAGTTGATATGATTTAGGTGTCTCATTTAAGTACAATAAGAAAATATAATCTAACAAGCTAGGTTATGATCAGATCTGGAAGTTAGACAGGTAAATAAGGTGGTTGGGATAGGTCAGGGTCAAGTTTTGAGTGGTTTGGATTATTTGGGTGAATGTTATGAGGTTGTTGTTACAGGAAGATTTACCAGATACAGAGACCGACATTGGTCTGGTATGACCGATGCTGGTTGGGAGGAAACCGACGATGGTTTAGGTTAACCGAGTGTCGGTATGGTCAAGCTAATAGAGACTTAATAAAGTCTAGTTTTGATGATTCTCTGTGATTACACAGAGAATAGACAGAGAATGGTGAGGTTGATGACAGTGTTGGGAATACTCAAAGATGTTTAGAGTCGGGTATGGAGAGATGGGAGGTTGTAGGTGATTAGGTGGAGGGATTGGTAGGAAGGTGAGAGGTGATGAGATGTAAAGGAGACTAGGACTCCCAAACAGAGATAAAGAAACTAATCTAAATAAGTATGGAAAGATGTAGATCCAAATGTACTTACTTGTACTTGCAGAGCCCTGGTTGTTGGATGGAGGTGATGGTTGATCCATGGAGCTAGTGGTCAGTGTCACGGTTGTGCTTCCCAGAATGTTACCGTGAATGCTTGACCTTCATATCAGTGCTTGGTGTTGGTTCAGGATGTCTAGATGTGCAAGAGTGCTATGGTGCATGCTTACATTAAGATCTCTCTTCTCTAAACTTGAAATAATTATTCCAACTTACGGAACAATGTTACCAAAGTGAATATATGGCGATGATGGTTTAGGTTAACCGGCATCGGTTATGGTGGGAAATCCTAGGTTGCCAAAACAATAGATCCCGACTATCTTTTTACCAGTTCGCCCATTGGTTGAGTCAAAAGCGGTATCTTCCACGTAAGTAAATGGACATGATGTTAGAGAAAGAATAGTCATCTAGTGTTAGGGTTAGACTGAGTCTCAGTTAGTTATGGTAAGTAGAGATTGAGTCCTAGTTAAAAGGAAACATGTTAAAAATAGGCCTATGATGAGGTGTTATAGGTGATGTGGTGGGGTGATGTGTCTATGTGAGATGGAAATCAATTTGATTAAGGTATTTATTAATGAATATTGTGAGAATGGGTATTAATTTAATCGTAGGTAATTAAATTAATATACATGTGGAGTAAAGGGGAGCGTGACCCAAATTTGGTGTCTACATTTTGCCCTTTTTTCATGTAGCTTGTATTATTAAGTGATGCTAAGAAAAAATAGGAAGTGATTTCCCCATGTGTGTGGGTAAGAGCGGGGTCACCCATGTGTGGGTGAAGGTGATCCCCCTCAAACTAAGAATTGATGAGGTGTAATATGGAATCGGTGAGTGGTTTGATAAACGTGTAGTTAGTGGAAGTGAAGGTAGATGGGGAAGGGTATGAGTACTATGGGAAAGGGTGATGGTCAACTTGGGTCATAGGTAATAGGCCGAGGTCAAACTAGGTAATGGGTAATGGAAATCAAATGCACGCACACACATATAGATTGCAACACGGTACCAGAGTTGAAGAGAATTCAAATTGTACATGTCTAGGTCGATAGGTTTATCCAAATAATGATGAAGTGATTTAGGTATCCAGGAACAGGATATGGTCCAGAAACACAATGTAGGTTAGGTGCAGGAACATTTAGGTATGTTCAGGTACACCAAAGGTTTGGTCAGGATAAATAGCATGGAAATAGGCAAGGTATAATTATTAAGTGAAAACAACATAGGTAACAAAGATCGCAAGGTATAGCTAGTGCACAAGGTAAATGGTAACACCAAGTAGGTTAGGTTCGAGATAAATAGGTCATGGCATGGGTAAGGCCAAGGTATAGGTAAAATAACAAATCTCGAGATGCAACTAAGGAAATGTAGGGGTAGTTTGGGCTTGTAGGTAGGTAGCCATAAGTGTGGGTGAGGTCAAAGGATATCGGGCAGTGAGGAAGTGAGGTCAAAATGGGAAAAATGGGGTAAAAAAGGGTGAAAAGGGTAATAACGGGTGATTGTTTGGTTAAAACTTAACCGATGTCGATTTGGTATGATCGACGTCGGTCATGGCAGGTTAGGTTAATAAAAAGGAAAATTCCACTTTTTATAGAATCATTTGTCATTTTCCAATTGTAGAAAATGACAGAGGAGAGATAGAAAGTTGGAAAGTGAAAGAATGAGATAGAGAGCTAAGTTAGCGAGCCTCATAGCAGATGATTGTCATTTGGTAGGCAAGTCCACAAGATTGGGTCGAGTGATTCGATTGGTTACGAGGTGGGGAGGTGATTTGGTGATGGTAGAGGTAGGAGAGGGTTCGGGTGGACCACCGGCGCAATGACCCTTATGTACCACCATGCCAAAGGCACCAAGATGAGGTACGATTCTATCTAATTTATGCATTTGTTGTTGAAATAGTTTGTTGAAATCTGGTGGGGTTGAAATTTTTTTAGGTAGGGGTTTTAATTGGAATTTGTAAGTAAAATGAATGGAATGGGGGTGGGTGGGAAGTCCAATGTATTGTAAATAAGGGGGAATGAAGCTAGGGAAGGTTTGGGTAGGGTAGGATAGGTTTTTAGGGTGAATGTGTTAATTTGTGAAAATTAGCATAGGTGTTTCATGGATTTTGACATCGAGATATTGACCGACAATGGTCAAGAGTTGGCCGACATCAATTGGCCTTGGACAACATCGGTTAAGTATTAGGTGACCGATGCCGGTTATGATGGAAGATGATGATGTCGACTCTAGGGAAAATAGGTCAATAAATGAGATAGGGTGGGAGGGAAAGATAGGCAATGAGGTATAAAGGTAGGTTTATTAAGAATAGGTAGGGTAATAGGTATAAATAGCTATGATTTAAGGGATAAAATTAGGATGGGGAAAATGGGTAGTCTTTAGGGTTGGGATGTGGTTACGGGGGTAGTAAGTAGTAAGGGTCTTGGGAATAGGTTGGTTGGTTAAGAGATATGTTGGGTATGGTCAAGGCTTAACAATGTTGTGGTTTTTGGATGTAGGCTAGGGACGAAATGAATGAGAGAGGAAAGAGTATTGCCTCTATTTCTAGCAAGTACGATCGAGTGTGACCACAAAGTGGAGGCACGTAATGGACATGTCCTGATTGGGATCCAACGCTATATGCATATAGTTTGAGATTTGATTTTTATGGTCACACTTATCGATAGATGGGATTCAATGACCATACATTCCACCTACCGATGGGTGAGATCACTGTCACCCTGGAGGATGTATACAGGATCCTATGGCTACCTATAATGGGAGAGAAGTTTTATTCGATTTCCTTAGAGGCATCAAAGGCATTGATGTTGGTGGTGTTTTGAGAGGGGATGATGGAGATGAGGACCAATAGCGCAAGCCTGAGCTATGGGGACATGTACGCGGCCCATCCTCAAGAGATGAGGTTGGTTGTCCTGATCATGGAGGTAGTGTGTTGTTTTGCATTTCCAGATGCGGAGGGTGGGAGATTCCCATGAGCACTAATGGGGGTTCTCCATGACATGATGGAGGATAAGACCCATTTTTCTTGGGCACCAACATTCTTGGTGTAGTTATATAAAGAGCTATGGGCCTATGGGAGGCTACAGAGGTTTATTTTGTGTTATACCTTTCTTCTTCACTTTGTTGGGAATATGAGCACATTGTGTGTGTGCATCCAATTGGTATGCCCTAGCCTCGATGCATTTGATGTGGGCTTGGTTTGAGTCAAAGCTATAGGAATTGGGTGCCTACTTAGGGGAGAGCGTAGTCATGCTAGGGCTGTAGATGATGTGGCATATTATAGGCACGTAGTAGAGGGTTTGTCGGGAGTTGACATTATTTGGAGGCCGTATGTTGGATTCCCTTCATACAGGATGATGTAACCTAGAATTGGATGATACAAGTCTAATATGACCCTAAGACGCGCTGGCACATCACTCGGCACCTAGGTGAGCATTCACTTGAAGTACGCAAAGGTACTGGGTCCCTCTTTAGGGTTGTTGTTGTAGGATGTTAGCATGATGAAGACTTAACATATATGGTTCCATTGCTAACACATCATTCTACAGAGAATACCAAATCTATACCTAAGGGAGAATAGAATTAAGTACTAACCATGATGAGATCAAAAACATACTAGATACAGATACACACAGAACTAACACTTAGATTCAGCCAATTTCCTCCATTATAATCAATGTAACAAGTATACAGAAGCTTCATTACAATAACAGTAGTATGTGCATAACAGATTTAGCAGATATCTTTGTATATATCCTCCTTTTTTATTACATAGTTTACTACATACTTATAAGGGTGGGGACTTTCCCTTCACCGCTTATCTATTCCCAAAATAGGTCACATGCTACTAATAGCCATGCTCCGTTTACAAAAATAGCCACACATGCAAGTGCGCTAACAATAGACTACTAGTAGTTAACTAATAGTAGATCTATTTCTCGGCCTATGTCCATGCAAAGTTCTTCATATTTGATCCTCTAAGAATAGCCAATGCATGGCGTGTATGTCTCTACCTCATTTGTGTGCTCTGCATGTCATTTCTAAAAATAGACCTTCATGAGTGAAACGACTAAGTCCTAAATGCTGAACTTCTGCTCCTCACGCGTGTTCTCCCTACTTGTTCGCACTTTTGAATATGACCTATTTTCCCACATGGACTTCTTGTGTGCTTTTTGTCAAGTGTTCTCACGATCAAACAAGCACATGGTAATGGAGTTGGATGAGCTATGACTAACCATATAGATAGAGGGACGCCGTGGTCTTTGGCGAGCATAAGATGATACCAGTTAATAGGGTCGAGATGGTAGTATGGGTTGCCAGAGATGTGCCTCCACCATTCACATAGTACAAGAGAGATAACATGGAGAGGCCTATGCCTCTACCATAGCCGATGGTTCCGACAAGGCGGGAGGAGTAGGCGGTGGGTGGTGGATTGATGACAAGGGGTTAGGGACAAATATAAGCAATGGTGGGCAATTGGTTATGGGAAGCACCACTGAGGCCAAGGCATCCCGACTTAGCCACCATTACGAGTTCATAGGGACACATTACAGGGGAAGGTGGCTACCCTTTTGACATAGTTGGGAGTAGTACGGGGGTGGCTAATAGGATCGAGAGGCACAAGTTTCCATATTAGAGGCATAGGTGGTGGCCCCCGCAAACCTAGGTTTCACGAGGGATAGGTATACGCACAGGTGGAGATGGTGATAGGCAGCAGTACTAGCTTATAGGTGTAGGTAGTAGGTCTACGGTGGTCAGTTGGCCATTGACAAGCTCAAATTGTGGCCCTACATGCCCAAGTCATAGCACGAGCATCCTCACAGCCCAAGGATGGGGCCCCATTTTATAAGTTATAATGAGATAAGGTCCCATGATACTAGGGGAGGAGGGAAACATTCACAGGATATGGATCGAGGCCATTATTAGTAAGGCAGAGCTCACAAGTTGCTTTATGAGGTCTATGGCACAACTAGAGATAGTTTCGATGGCAAGATTCGTGGATGCACTTGAATGAGGCCAGATCTATCAGATCACTTGACTACTATCGGGATAGATGTCCCCTCCTATGCAGATACGGGGCATAGAATGCCTTGAGTGAGAGGAAAATATCCCACACACATATTGCAGAGAGTACAGGGGGTTGGCAAGCCTAGAGATAGGGTCAGGGTGAGGTCACTAGTTCACAGAGGCCTACCCTAGCTCCGGCAACTAGAGTGGCCTCGTGGAAGCGAGACCTAGACCCATAGAGGGTGGATAGATGCTAGTAGGGCGTCAGATAGTTAGAGAGGAGGAGATAGATGAGACCTGGAATGGACATCAAATGGGATGACAATTGATGTCTTTGTATATCATCATGTTCACTTGACTACTATCGGGATATATGTCCCCTCCTATGCAAAGTATAGGGCACAACAAGCCTTGAGTGAGAGGACGAGATCCCACACATATAGTGCAGAGAGTACATGGGGTTGGCGAGCCTAGAGATAGGGTTAGGGTGAGGCCACTAGTTCACGGAGGCCTAACCTAGCTCCAGCCGTGTAGAAACAAGACCTAGACCCATGGAGGGTGGAGATATGTTGGCAGGTTGTCAGATAGGTAGAGAGGAGGAGATAGATGAGACCGACATGGACATCAAATGGGCCGACGATTGATGTCTCTATATATCATCATGTTGTTTATTTTTTTATATATATTGGTCTATGTGCCGATGATAGTGAGGTTTTACATGAGTTTTTGATATTTTTATCATATGGCCTACGTCTTGACAATGGTGAAATTTGTATATGAGAATTTTAAGATACTTATATTATTTTGTATTAGTGTATAGTCACATAATTTCATAGTGATATAGATGAGGATATTTATTGGATGGATGATGTACTTGTGTTTAAATTTTCCATTGTTATTTTTATATGGATGGAAACTAGGTGGATTAGGCATGGTGGAGTCAAGTGGTTTAGGCATGATGGAGTCAAGTATAGGCATGGTTGAGTTAGGTCAATGAGGCATGGTTGAGTTAGGTCAATTAGGCATGTTTGAGTTAGGTGATGAGGCATGGTTGAGTTAGGTCGGTTAGGCATGTTTGAGTTAGGTCATTTAGGCATGGTGGAGTTAGGTCATTTAGGCATGGTTGAGTTAGGTCATGTTAGGCATGATGGAGTCTTGTTTTTAATTTTGATTTAATTTCCAAGTTATTGGTAACATGGGAAATAAATGATGAGTTATATGTATGTTATGGTGTAAATTTCAAAATCTTTGATATTATGGAAATGTGAAATGATTGATTGGATGTTTTGATGATGTGATAAATGGTAGATATGTATGTGTAGTAAGTTTCCAAGTGTTATAAAAAATGGAAATTAATTACGGTAGAATGTTAATAGAAAATATGTGGGGAAAATGGTTTAGGGTAAGAGTGGCCGAGCTAACCTCCAAGGGCCCCATGCCCTCTGAAGTGCTACCTACATAGCCCCGGTGAAAAGGGGCCTCAGGCCGATGTAGTTCTCCCATAAGCTAGGGAAGAATATGATGAGGTAGAGGAATGGGTTGGTAGATTTTAGGCATGATTGAGTCTAGGTCATAGGCATGGTTGAGTTAGGTCATAGGCATGGTTGAGTTAGGTCATAGGCATGGTTGAGTTTAGGTGAAAGAGGAAGTCTTTTAAAATGTAGGTGTCGATGGTCTAGTCTGTATAGGAGAATCAATAAGTAATGAAGAAGGTGTATGGTAAGAGGTGGTAAAAAGAGCCACCTAATTGATAAGAACCCTAATGAGTCTATCATACCAAAGATTGGCTTATGAACATGAGACCCTAAAGGCGTTGCATAATGGACTATTCTAAGGGTGAAGAAAGTCACATGATCATGAAATGTTGTAGTTATGGAAAGTCCCTTGAGTAGATAGAAAATTAGGGTGAAAAGGAAATGAGGTGAAAATGGGTGGTTTAGCGTAACTTAGTGTATGACAACATGTTTACTAGAAAGAAACCCATGATCAAAAATAGGCAAGTCCATGATGAAAAAAGTTATCATTTTTTTTTTTTTTTTTTTTTTTTGATAGACTGATTGATGTGGGAAGTCTATATGGGATGAGTATATTATCTCCTTGAGGTCTTCGTGAAGTTGATCAATGTGGGAAGCTTTTGAATATTTTATTTTTTTTTGCAAATGATGACATTATATAGTTGTCCTTGAGGAGGAGCTAGTCTATTTATAGTGGTGAGATAGAGAGAAGAGATGTCCCTTTTGAGGGAGTCATCTTTTTTCTGGAAGTTTGACTCAAGGAGTTGAATCCCATTTTATTTTTGGATGTTTAAGTCATGGACAAGACTATAGAGGAAGATTAGGTTCTTGTTTAGAAGACAAAACCATAACACACAGAGGTTAACTATGAAAGAGATGGTTTCAAGTGATGAATGACCATGGGATTCCATCTTTGAAAAAGATGAAAAGTATCCATGAGAATCATGCCATGAGTAGAGCCGTGGTACTCATATTGAAGATAAGGTTGAAAGGTGATGGGTAATCACATGATTCTTGTTTAGTCGTTGATCCTCAAAACAGGTAACATGGAAGGTGAATGGTGCTCAAGGGATGAGTGGTCAATAGAAAAAAGGTGATATAGGACTTGATTTCAACAATAAAATGGTCTAAGATGCAAGGCATTGAGGGGCTCAGGTTTGGGTTTACCTTTGAGTGAAGACAAATGATAAGCACCTGATCCATAGGTATGAGTAACGATATAGGGTCCAAGCCAATTAGGAGAAAATTTTCCCCGTTTACTTTTCTCTTCTTTGGTTACATGTTGATTTTCCTTCAGGATGAGGGTCACTGACTTGGAAGGTTCATTCATGGACATGTTTATCATAGGCACGTTTGATATTTTTGGTAGATTTGGAGATGATCAAGAGCATTGAGATGAACGTTCATCTAACAACTCAAGTTGTGCTAAATGGTCTGGTGAAAGTCATCATCATTGAGCATGTCTTGTAGTGAGATGCAGAGAGATGGAATCTAGACTTGAGAGGCAAGACAACCTCGGTACCATAGTAGACCTAGAGAGAAATGTGTGGCAATAGTCAAAGTGTGAATACTAGTGCGGTAAGCCCACAAGTGAAAAAGGAATGTGTGTATGCCAATCCTTCCCAGTATCATCAACTACTTTCATAAGAATTTTGTTCAAGTTTTATTGGTTGATTCTGCTTGGCCATTTTTTTGTGGGTAATAAGGTGATGAGAAACTGAGTTGAATGCCAAAATCATCACAAATATTTTGTAGGGTTTTGTTTTTGAATTGCTTTCCATTATCAGTGATGAGGCGGTGAGGGACACCAAAGTGACAAATGATGTGATGGTTGATGAATTCACAAATTTTCTTGGATTTTGTAGAAATGAGGGGAATGGATTCTACCCATTTAGTGTAGTATTTAGTAGTGGTTATAATCCATTGATGGCATTGTGAAGAATGAGGATTGATCTCTCAACAAGATCAAACCCCATTGAGAGAAAGGCCAAAGGTCTTGTGTGACTTGTAAGGCATGACTAGGTGTGTGATGAAGATTAGCATGTTGTTGGCATTTCACACAACATTTGACATAGTCACAATAGTCATGGTTTAGGGTTGGCCAATAATAGCCAAGGTGAAGAATGCATTTAGCGACAAGCTAAGCCACTAAAGTGACCTCCACAAATTCCATCATGTGAACTTCCTTGATGGTGTAGGAATTTTAGAACTTATAAGGCATCGTAAGAGAATACCATCGAAGCCACATTTATAAAGAAGACCACCCATGATGACATAGCGAGAGACACCTTTAAGAAAGGTGTGTTGTCATTATGAGTGAGATCGGGAGGTAGAATGGAAAGGGAAAGGTAGTCTGTAAACTACTTATACCAAAGGTCATGTGGGTCAGGTGCAATAGTTCCGATGGAGTTGACATCTCGAGATAAATAAGAGGGTGATTGCAACCTTTGTATTGTGACAAATATTTTGGAGTCGGAAGGTGAAGTGGGTATCTGAGAAGCTAGAAGGCCATGGTATCCACAAATTTATTAGTAGAATGTGGGGTGGTTTGAAGTTCGTAATGGTCAAAGGTAGTCAAAAGTATGTCGACATGACATTTGTACTTTTGGAGTATTTCATTGACATTGGTATATACCATTGACTTGGTTTACAACCAGTTGGGAATCACCAAAGATATTAATTGATTTAACATCTAGGGTGATGGTGGTTTGAAGGCCTAATATGAGTGCTTCATATTTGGTGATGTTGTTAGTGCAATCAAAATCTAGTTTGAAAGATAAAGGCATAGGTTCACCATCAAGAGGAATGAGGATAACACTGCACCACCTCCATGCTTTGACATTTGGAACCATCAAAGAATAAGGTCATCTGGTAAGTGGTATCATCAAAGAGAGGGTAGTAATGGATTCATCTAGGAAATCAAAGTTAGAGGGTTGATCTCCAGAAAGAGGTGCATCTGCTAGTTGGTCAGTGATGGCTTGGCCTTTGATAGATTTTGATGGATGAATTTGAGGTCAAGGTCTATGCAAGAAGCATGAGCCAAATGTGCAACATGTTGATGTTGGTAGGGTTTGGCATACATGTAATGTAGGGGATTAGTGTTAGTGTGATGAAAAGGTTTTGTGGTTGAGTAGGTAATGATGAAGTTTAGTGGTGACAAAAACTAAGGCTAAGAAAAAAAGTTTTTTCAAGCATGGGTGTACCTAGTTTCGTAGTCAAAAGGGTATGAATTATGTAATAAACCACTTGTTCTCTATGTTGCTCATCGTCATGATGAGTGAGCATGACACCTAAGGAATGGTTAGTAGCAGAAATGTATAGGTAAAAGGGTTGGTCATCTTTAGGGGAATGAGCACCGGTGGTTGAAGAAGGTATTGTTTTAAGGCATCAAAGGCTTTGTGGCATTCATCATCCCATTTGAAGGAGACATCCTTTTTGAGGAGATGATGAAATGGTTGACAAGTGAATTGGAAAGTTGTGAAATAAACCGATGGATAGATTGCAACTTACCTTGCAAAATTTGAAGTTGATGGAGATTAGTAGGTGGAGGCATTTTGAGAATAGCCTTTACTTTTAGCTAGGATCAACTTTATATGCCATGCAAAGAAATGATGAAACCAAGGAGTTTTCTAAAAGCACCGTGAAGACACACTTCTTAGGTTGAAGGTGAACACAATACTTGATGAGGTGGTCAAAGATGACCTTAAGGACTATCAGTGTTTGGCCCGATGTTTGGATTTGGCAAGAAGGTCATCTACGTAATCTTCCAATATGTGATGCATGATGTCATGGAAGATATAAGTCATGGCTCATTGATATGTAGCACCAACATTTTTAAGGCCAAAAGGCATGACTCGATAGTAGAAGGTCCCCAAGGAGTGATGAAGGTAGTTTTGTGTTGATCTTTAGAGTGAGTAATATTTGATTATAACTCGAGAAACCATCCATGAGTGATAGCATCTCATGGCGGTGGTGAGATCAACTAGTTGGTCAAATGCCAGTAGAGGAAAGTCATCTTTGGGGAAAGCTAAGTTGAGGTCATGGAAATCCATGCAAATGTGGAGTCCCCTATCACTTTTGTGATAGGAATGATGTTAGAAATCCATTGGGGATAGTCAATGGGTAGGATGAAGGAAACGAGAGAAGGTGTTGAAGTTCTTCTTTGACAAGAAGAGCAATGCGAGGATGCATTTTCCAAACTTTTGTTTTATGGGTTTGGCATCAGGAATGGTTATGATATTGTGGACCACAATGTTTGGGTCAATACTGGGCATATCAAGCATAGGACCAAGAAAAAGCATTGTTATGGTCCCAGAGGAAAGAAGTAAAAGCTTCTTGTTCAACAACATCTAAAGATTGGCCTATCTTTAGAATGTGTGTGGGTCATCTGAGTGTTAATGTTGATTTGATAGTCGATTCATTCAACATGGTTTTGTGTCTAGAAGGTAATGATTGGTGAATATAAGAATCTTCCACACCAAGGTAGGTGAGTATAGACTCATCATCTGACATTGAACGATGTTAATAGAAGGTGTATCATCATCGATCATGTCAGGATACAGGAAGGGAAAAGAAGAAGGAGCCTTGCCATCACGTTGATAAGTAGAGGTCCTAGGGAAATCATGTTCATGAAAAAAAAAGTTAGGAGGAATAGATTTGGGATCTATGGACTCGTGGGTGAAGGTGGTGATGTTGGTGAATGGGGTGGAGAAGGTTTTCTTCCTCAATGAGGTTGATGGGCCTTCTTGGAAGATGGTGTGGAAAATCCAATGCCACTATGATCTTTGTGTTTATGGGTGGTACATGGAATGATGGTATGATGATGACCTTGTTCATAAAAACAAAGCCAAAGCCTTTCCATGTGCAGTGGTGAAGGAAAGTGTGGGTGAAGTGGTGGTTAGTGAGAGATTGGAGGTTAGATGAAAATGGTCATGTTTGGGATGGAGGTTGGGTGAATAAGTGGTAGTATCAAGTCCCCCATATGTTAAGTTGGTGTGAAGGTGGGGAGGACCATAAGGAAAACTCTCCTATGTGATAGTCATAATGAGGGTGTTGGCGTAGGTTTCCATACTCTTGTGGAGTGAGGAATGTGTTAATATTGTAGAGGTGGTACTCCCCCAGAGTGAGGCATTGAAAAACACCTTCTAAGGGATTGGTAGTAGATATGTGGGTAGTGGGGATAGATGAATCACTAGACGATTGGGGAAGGAGGGGTATCATTGGTTGGGAAGTAGATGGGTCAGCTACAGAGGCTATGACAGTAGTAGGAATAGAAGAGTTAGGTGTGGGAGAGGTGGTGGGAAACATTGGTGGATGGGGTCATGGGTGAAGGAGAAGTGGGGGTAGTGGTAGATGCCTTGACTAGTACAAGGACATCGTTAGGTCGGTACAACATGTTACAAGTTTTGAATGGTGATGGGTCAGTTAGGATGGTATAGTTATGCCCTTCATGTTCAAATTTTACAATGGTGTAAAGTTGAAGGGACAACCCATGACATGAATCCAAGGTTTCGAAATAGGTTATACTGGAACTCTCCCTCTAAGATGTAGAATAATTTTGGGATAGTGTGAGGGCCCACATGAACGTGGAGAATAATGGTGCCAAGGTGGAGGTGATGGCATCATTGAAGGAGCGCAACATAACTAGGTTATTATGCATATAATTTGAAGGGATGCACATTTGATTTATACATGTGGGAGGAGATGATGTTAATGCTAGCACCACCATCGATCATGACATGTCGTCATGTGTATGTTATCGATATAGATGGAAATGAAAAGGGTGGGATCAGGGTCATCTAATTGGAGAGGTACAATCTCCTCATCAGAGAAACTGAGGGTGGTGACTTGATGAGTGGGCATGGGGGTAGAAGAAGGAGATGATTTGGTAAGTGAGGCCCATGTGGTGAGGGGTGATAATGGAGGCCATTGGTGTGGGGTCATTGGGTAAAACTTTGATGGATTACAAAACCTCCATAAGGGCTTGTCTATGAGATTCAAAAGTTTGGATGAGATCATACAAAGACATCTTTAGAGGGGATTGATGTAATTGTTTTATCATTGTATGATGGGTGACCCCATCAGAGATAGGGTATGTGGGTCCTCGAATGGTGATTTTGGGTGTGGGTGTAGATGGTATATTGGGCACGGGGTTGGTTGATGGGCTAGTTTCTTTTTTTCTTTTCCTTTGTCCTTCTGGGTGTGGGTGGAAACTTGGACCATGTTAATATGAGGGGAGGTGGTAGATGGAGAAGGTGTGGGATGAGTAGTGTAATGACATGATGGGAAAAAACCTAATGGGGGAAGAGCCTTGAAATGAGTAGGGCACACTGGCATTTGGGTGGTGGTTTGGCCAACTCTCTGATATGGACCATGTTGATCTCAAATTTTGGAGGTGGAAAAAAGGGTTGTGGGGGTGGAGATGTAGGTCATTGAAGAAGCAAGGGATGATGATGTGTGGTGATAGGTGAAGGTGGAACATGGTCCTCATCAAGAAGGTCATCATCATCGTCAAAAAAATTTTGTTAGGAGGAAAAAGTTGGAGAAGAATGGTTTTTAGAGCCTTACAATTTTCTACATCATGTCCTGACACACGATGATAGGCAAAATATTGGTTTCATCAAACCCTTTTGGTTTGGGTTTGAGAGGGTCGTAAGGTCAAAGTGGTGGTAATGTGATGATGGAAGTCTCTAAGAGGTTGGTTAGAATGTTGGCGTAGGACCCCAATGGATCACAATGGGAAGTGAGTGTGGGTTTGGGTAAAGGTGTGGATGATCGTGAGGGAAGAGGTGTTATAGGAGGAGGAATGGGTTGGACCATTGGTTTGGTAAGTGGTATTGTCTTAGGTTTTGATGGCATCTTCTTGGGTAAAGGTGTGGTAGAAGAGCTAGCAATGGAAGGTTTTGTTGGTTTAACTACCTTATTGGAGGGTAGTGGGTTCTTGTCTTTGGGTTGCACCTTCTTGGGTAAAGGTGACATGGGAGTACATGATAGAAGGGAAAAAAGATGGTGGAAGAGGATGGGTTACCCATGGGGGCAATAGAGTTGTGGTGGAAGTGGTTGGTAGAGGTTGGGTGGATGGTATGGGTTGAAGTCGTATAGGAGATGAAGTTTGGGGTTATAGTAACTGGTGGAGGTATAGGTGGTAAGAAATGCATGGGTGAGGGTGAGGGTGTTTTTTGTGTGTAGGTAAATGAGGTGTAATGAAGGCTCGTGATGAAGCAATAGGTTTCTTAGCTTTTGATTGGCCTTGGGTAGGAGATTGTTTGGCTAGGGTTGATGGGTGAGGCCCTAGGATGGATGGAAGGGGTGAAGGTGACAAAAGGTGTGGTAGGTGAGACTGGTGTATGTGGCCTAGAAGGTTGGGTCTTCCTTTTAGGTGGAGGAATAATTTTGGTGTGGGTTTGGGAAGATGTGGCTAAGTCAATTTGATAGGTGGATGGGTAAGGCTTGACGTCGGCATGACACCCAAGGTAGTGATGGGTCTAGATACAAGATGAAGATATAGGTGTGGGTAGGTTCTTAGGTATTGGAATGGTTTTAGTCATGGGTAAAGGTTTGGATGTAGGTAGATGGGATGAGGAAGAATCCATTTTGATAGGCATGGTTAGGGTTGATCTAGTTCTTTGGAAATACCTTTGGGTAGATCATGGAAGTATCTTCAGGAAACATTTGCATTTGAGTGAAAAGGGAGCCGAAGACATCCCCAGAGCATGGAATTATCAACGTAATCCAAGTGATCATCAGCCATGAAAATGGGACTTCTTGTAGGAGGAGATGTAGTTGGTTTGGTGGAAATCCCTATAAAATATGTCTATGAGAGGGAATTGGATTAGCCTCGGACTCTATGGGTAAAAGAGTTGAGATCATGTCAATGGGGTCCTGGGATGTTGAGGGAGAATTTCCCCCAATAGGTAGTGGCATGTCTGAAGAATCTCCCATGGGTAGGAGAGATGGTAGGTGGGGTGAGGTAGACTTCTCCCTTGGTGGAGGAGAAGGTGATGATTCTCTCTGTGGATGGGAGAGTTAATATTGTTGATTATTTGGTAGGTTGTGAGGTAGATGGTGGAATGGCATCAGTAGAAAACATGGGTTCCTCCATGAGAGAAGGGGAGATGAAGGGGACTCCTCTGTGGGTGAAGGAGTAGAAGAGGTATGCTCCTCTATGGGTAGAGCTCGTGCAGAATTTCCTCAATAGATGAAATAGGTGGAATTTGAGGAATGGCTGGTATGATATCAAAAACTATGTGGACTTCACGGACATTGTTTTCATTGGATGAAGGTTCACTATTTTGATTAGATGATGGTTTATGGTTAGGGAATGACTTCTTAAAGATGTGTAAATTTTGATTTTTTGCATGTTTGGGTTGTCCATGATGAGGTCTCCATTATCTATCATCTCTTGGACAATGTTCTTAAAATTTATGCAATTACCATCACTATGGCCTTTGATGTGATGATAATTATAGTAGTCATGTTCCTTTATACCATGTAGGCATAGGATGAGTGGGATCAAAAACTAGTATGAGGTTTTATGGGAGGAAGTGTAATGGCTCCAAGCTTTAAGAAGCTTTTCCAAGACTGAAGAATAGGGCTCTCCAATTGAAGTGTACTTTCATTACTCCCCTTTGAAACTGAAAGGTCTGGATAGGGGAAAGATTGGAAGAAGGTTTGGCTTGATTAGAGAGGATGAGATGGACCAGCTTTGAGAACTACCGCGTTGGTAGATCCTTTGGATTTTGAATAATTATTTTGGGGTTTTGAAGATGAAGAAGAATCATTTGATTTGAACAGGGCATTCTTGTTTTGTAATTGGATTTTATTTTCTTCAATGGTGAATTTCCAGCTTTTGTGCCATGGTGAATGCTTCATGAAGGTTTGGAAGGTTTGTACCTATAGAGTTGGTGAGATGTGTCTAGCACAAGCTCTAGTGAACAACTCAATAAGTTCAGCTTGAGGTAACTGGAACGTTAATTGGTTGATAAGACTTTGCCAAGTGAGAAACAAAATATGATAGATTCATTGTCATATCATGTCAAATATAGGTCGGTCATGGTGACTTTTTTGACTACATTGATTGAGAAGTGGTCTAGGAATGCTTGAGCCACTTGGTTGAAGGAGTAGATGGAATGTCTAGGTAAACTATTGTTGTACCAATCTAAGGTGGGTCTGTTAGGGACATGGGAAATGTTCGTAAGAGAAAAGCATCATCATGGGAAATTAGGTAGCACCCATGTTTGAATGACCACAAGTGTTGTTGTGGGTCCTTTACTTATTGAAAATGGTTGAACTTGGGCATTTCCCAATGCACATGGGTATGGGTGAATAGGAATGGATGGATGAATAGGCTCATTATAGATTTCATCATAGGTCAAGGAGTTACGAGAGCCAGAAACCTGATGCTTCTAATGTCTGCATCTTTTCCATCATCATCCTAATGAGGTCATTGGTGGGTTGTGAGGAATGGGTGCCTCCTGTAGTAAAGGGAGGTTGATGATGGGTGTATGATGTGGATGGCATCCTAGTACATGAGGGTGCCGAATATGAAAACTATGTGAAGGGGGATAGATATAGGTGGAATGTACCTGAATAAGTGATAGATGAGATTGGGGGTTTTTGGTGATGTCATGTAAATAGGTGGGGTGGTGAAATGACTCTCGTGGTAATGGGTGGTAGAGACTGAGGGATGGAAAGAACTAGGTTTTGGAATGGGGTGTGGGTTGCCGACACTAGAGGTGGTTGTGATGTAACTGGTATATACGAGGAAAAGGGGGTAGATGGGGCCATGTTCAAAGTGGTTGGTGAAGGAATGGTTGACACCATGGGTGTAATAGACATCGTTGGGGCAGAAGTAGTTATGGTAGAGGTGGGACCTAACTGAGAGACCACAGGGGTAATGTGGATGAGGGCAGTGTCGAGCTAGTGGTAGCTGATGTGGAAGTGGGGGTGAGGGTAGGAGGAATAGATACAGGCATGTGTATACTAGTTGTCTCTGAGGAGTCTCGGGTAGATGAGTGGGAAAGATAGTATTGTAAGGCCATGGGATTCGATCAAGGAGTCTTGTGAACTCCTCATCACTAGTAGAAATGGTGATAGGTTGAGTTGGATCCATAGGTGATAGGATGGAAGGTGGTGATGGGCTAGGTGGGAGTGGTTGAAGACTAGCATGAAATATAAGGGTGTTGGTTTGGTTGTGAGTCAACACCATGTGAATTAGTGTTGACTGGTGAAACTGTATTCTACGTAGATGACATGAAAAAAAACAAAAGAATGGGAAAGATGAATCTGGGGTAGGTAGACTTGGTCAATGTTTCATTAAAATTAAAAAAAAAAACTGACGTAGTTAAGATGATGATGATGATGGTTGAGGGGGACCGATGATGGTTATGATATGATAGCGAACCGATCTCATTATGGGAAAACACTAGTTTGAGAAAAAAAAGAATTGATGAAAAATGAAATGGGAAATATTCTTGATAGTGATATCAGAATGTTGGGAATATGATGATGTCCAGATGACTTTAAATAGAAAAGAGAAGGTGATGAAAGTTTTTTTGGGTAAAATAACCAAAAGAGTTAGTAACGACAACACTAGTTAAAGTAAAAATTGATGATGATGGTGAGATGGAAACCGATGATGGTGTTGGACCGACCGATTCTTGTGAAAATGAAGAAGTGAAGAAAAATGGATTTTTGTGAATTAAATTAGATGAAGAAACAACCCTAGAAGACCTGAGGATGATAATATGAGGCCCTGACACACTCAGAAATAGTCGAGAATACTCCAACTATGATGGGGAGTGTGAAAGGAAGAAGAAAATGAAGAAACGTAATCCTCACAACTCAAAACACAATTCAAGAAGAAAGCTAAGAAAAAACATGTAATCCTACAAGTGAATTTTATGTTACTTTAGCTTATGCTATTTGAGACTGACTTGTGAATTTAGAACAAATTTTTTTTTGGTTGGGAAGGCATCCTATGAAGAGGTAATCTAAAGGTGAGGTTTTCAGGTTATGTTTTGGTGGGGGTGGTCCTTTTCTATGAGGTAATGAATGGATAGAGAAACCAGTTGGGTGCCCACTGTCAATCCTCGATTGTGTGTGATCATTGACAACTTCTTCTAGGTAAGGTGTTGTTTAAGAAAATGTGTAAATTCAGATTTGTGTAGTTTGGAAAAGAGAGAGAAGAGAGAAATGTGCTTTCTACATGATTCAATTGTGTCAACCATCAGTTGGGCATGACTTCAACATATAGGTTGCCCTCATTTTTAAATGTGAGCTAATAATGCAACATACAAAGATGAAATGCAACAAATTTTATAACCCAAATCGATCAATTATATTCGATGAAGCAAATGATGAATAGGAGAGAGGATGATTTTCACTAATGCAAAAAGAAAGAAGAATGATTCTTTTTAAATGCACCAAAAGAAATGTTTCATTTAGAGCAAATTAGAAAGAAGGAGAAGATTACTAGAGAAGAAGATTTAGTGAATAACAATTTAGAAAGGAAACACACAAGATGCAACCTATATGAATAGAAAGAAACCCAAAAGAGGGTCCCACCGGGTGTGCCAAAATGTTTCACCGATAAGTTGCGTACATATGAAAAATAGATAGGGTAAGGGTGAGGAGGAATACATGTGAATGAAGGTGGAAGGTAGAGTGTGCACATTCTAATTTCTCGATCCAAGTGTTGATTGTGAGAACTTCCTTTTTCTAGGAGGAACTACTATGAATGCAAAACAAGACCACAAGAGGAATATTAAACAATATATGTCAGTGGACTACCTAGCGTATGCTAGATCCGGGAAGTGTGATACTTCCTAGATGGTTGTCAATCCATTGTTTAACACAACTTAATGCAAGAAATAATGTAAACCAATAATATCCTACTGTAGTTGATATGATTTAGGTGTCTCATTCAAGTAAAATAAGAAAATCTAATCTAACAGGCTAGGTTATGATCAGATCTAGAAGTTAGACAGGTGAATAAGGTGGTTGGGATAGTCGAGTCAAGTTTTGAGTGGTTTGGGTTATTTGGGTGAATGTTATGAGGTTGTTGTTATAGGAAGATTTACAGAATATAGAGAGAGACGATGTCGGTCTAGTATGATGATTCGGTTGAGAGGAAACTAATGATGGTTTAGGTTAACCGGCGTCGGTAGGGTTAGGATGATAGAAACTCAATAAAGTTTGGTTTTGATGATTCTCTGTGATTGCACAGAAGAATAGACAGAGAATGGTGAGGTTGATGATAGTGTTGGGAATACTTAGAGATGTTTGGAGTTCGGGTATGGAGAGTTGGGAGGTTGTAGGTGGTTAGGTGGAGGGATTGATAGGAAGGTGAGAGGTGATGAGATGCAAAGGAGACTAGGACTCCCAAACAGAGATAAAGAAACTGATCTAAATAAGTATGGAAAGATGCAAGATCCAAATGTACTTACTTGTACTTGCAGACCTGGTGGTTGGATGGAGGTGATGGTTGATCCATGGAACTAGTGGTCAGTGTCGTGTTGGCCATGCTTCTTGAGAATGTTACCGTGAATGCTTGACCTTCGATCAGTGCTTGGTGTTGGTTTAGGATGTTTGGATGTGCAAGAGTGCTCTAGTGCGTGCTTGCATGAGATCTCTCTTCTCTCCAAACTTGAATAATTCTTCCAACCTCTCGGAAAAAAGGTTACCAAAGTGAATATATGGTAACTGATGATGGTTTAGGTATTGGACCGTCGGTTGGGTTGAGTTGGCGGTTCGGTTAAGGTGGGATATCCTAGGTTGCCAAAATAAGATCTTGGCTATCTTTTTGGTGATTTTTCCCATTGTTTGGATCAAAATGGTATTTCACTTTGTAAGTGTGCATGTAGTTAGAGGAAGAATAGGCATTTAGTGTTAGGGTTAGACTAAGTCTTAGTTAGTTATGGTAAGTAGAGATTGAGTCTAGTTAAAAGGAAACATGTTAAGAATAGGTCTATGATGAGGTGTCTAGGTGATGTGGTGGGGTGATGTGTCTAGGTGAGGTGGAAATTAATTTAATTAAGGTATTTATTAATGAATATTGTGAAGTTTTGATCTTGGAAGTAGTTGTGTACTTTCTTATAAAGTCAAAGCACTTTTCTCCTTTGAGTCCGAGCTAAGATATGAAGTATGGATCTTGTGACTTAGTTAAAATTAAGGTTTTTGATTGAATTATCACTTGTTGTGATTATTATCTAATAGCTTTTACATGATAAAACATATTTTTGTGAAACAAGGATGGAAGCTGTATTATCTTATTAATCATCAAAAATCAATTTACAATAGATGTGCTTCAATATTTATACATATTGGACAGCAATATACAAACAAATAAATGAGTTGTACAAGTACAACCAAAATCACAATAGCTTCCAAAATACATCTCGGGAAGCAAAAACAATTAAATATAAACAAATAATAATTATTACAACTACGTAACAATATAACCTATGTAATAATATGAAAATATTGTTATAAAACTTTATAACAATATATAAACTAATCATCATATTAAATAACTAATTACTTAAGGTAATATAATGCGTAAATTAACCTAACATTCCCCCTTAATTTTTCATTGCCTCAAGGGATGAGGAGAGGAACTCTCTTAACAACTTGAACTTGTCACGTGCAAGTGACTTTATGAAGATATATGCTTGTTGTTCAGTTGTTGGACAAAATTGAAGTTGTATATTGTGCTTTAAGACATGCTCGCGTATGAAATTGACCTATGCCTAATGTGTTTTGTTATTTCATGAAAAATTAGATTGCAAACAAGTTTGAGAACACCTTCATTGTCAACATACAAGGTGTTTGGTTTGTCATGTGGTATTCCAAGTCCTTCCAGTATGTGACATAGCCATATCGCTTCACTGAAAGATTCTCCTGCAGAACGATACTTGGCTTATATGGAAGAGCAAGAAACAAAGTGTTGTTTCTTGCTTCCCCATGATATTGGTCCATATCCCATAAAGAATAAAAATCTGAAGTGGATTTTTGTCATCAATATTTCTTGCATGATCTGAATCTGAATATCCTTACAAGAAGAAGTTGTCATTCTTCTTGTATTCCAGACCAAGATCCACTTTGATCCTTTGAGATATCTCAAGATTCACCTTGTTGTTTTCCAATGGCAAACTTTGGGTTCGTGCATGGACCTAAATAGATAGCTCAATGCAAAGTTGATATCTGGTCTAGTGTAGGTCAAGTAAATGAGACTCCCAATCAATTATCAATAGAGAGTGGCATTTACCTCAGGAGATGGATCTGAATGAGATAACTACAATCTATTCTCCATAGGTGTAGCAATTGGTGTGCAATCCATCATCTTGAATTTCTTGAGCATTGTCTTGGTAAAATTTCATCTGAGAAACAAAGATGTGATTCTCTTTCTACCATACTTCCAATCCAAGACAATAGTGCATTAGCTTGAGATTTGTCATGTCGAACGATCAATTAAGATCTTTCTTCATTGCATCAATCATCCTCATTGAACTTTCAGTGATGACTAGATCATTGACATAGACAACGACAATCACAATCTCCCCCTTATTTTTTTGAGGTAAATATTGGGATCATATGGATTTCTAACAAATCCATATTGTACGATATTCTCATCAATTTTGATGTACCATGCCTAGGGTGCCTATTTGAGGCCATACAGAGATTTCCTAAGTCTACATACCTTTGCATCTTGATGGTACAATATATCCCTCAAATTGATTCATATAGACTTCTTCTTGTAAATCTCGATTTAGGAAGGCACTTCTAACATCCATCGATGGACTTTCCAGCCAAACTATGTAGCTAGAGCATAGATCATCTTGATCATTTTGATCTTAGTTATGGGAGAAAATGTCACCTCGTACTCAATGCCTTATTTTTGTGCATACTCCTTTACTACTAGTCTTGCTTTATACTTGTCCATTGTCCCATTTGCTTTGTACTTTCTTTTGAATATCCATCTCGCATCAATGGGTTTCTTCCTGGTGGAAGATTGACAAGTTGCCAAGTGTTATTTTTCATTGCGATCGATATTCAAATTCCATGACATCTTTCCAAGCTTTTTGACTCGTAGGGAATTCTGGACTATAGAGGACTCATAAGATTCAATAACTCTACTCATCAAATAAATGTTAACTTATTCTTTGCTTAAGCGCAAGTCCATGTTCCAAGGATGGATGTATCCGGTGAAGCATCCATTCTTACATCTTGTAATATGCTAGTATACCACTTGGGCATACGTTGAACTATTCCCATGGGTCGTGGTTTTATCAGATCATCGCCATCATCACTTTCATCATCTATGGGAACATCAGCTTCAGTTTTTACAATGAGTGAAGAATCTACATCAAGTGAATTTGTAGGAGGAGTGTCTCGCTTTCTTATTCTCAAAGAACTCAACATCTTTGTTGGTGTAGAATTTCCTAGTCTTTGGATCCATCAATCTGTACCCAAGAGTCTCTTCATTGTAGCCAATGAAAATGAGTTTCGTGACTTCATGTCCAATTTCTTTCTATTTTTCTTGGGTATATGCATACTTGATTTGCACCCAAATACTCTAAGGTGTGCAACAAATGGTTTCCATTTTGACCATGCTTCATGTGGTGTTACTCCATCAAGAGAAAATGTGGGAACTTTGTTCAACAAATACATAGTTGTCTTTGTTACTTCTACCCAGAATGTCTTTGCAAGTCCAAATTCATCGATCATGCATCGCACCATTTCCATGATAGTATGATTTCTTCTCTCAACAACACCATTTTGCTGCGGTGTGTGTGGAGGAGGAATTTGTCGATGAATCCCATGAGCTTGTAGGTAGTCTTTGAACTCATCACTGGTGAATTCCCCCCTTGATCTGAGTGGAGAGTTCTGATGTGATGACCAGTTTCGTTCTCAACAGCTACTTTGAACTTCTTGAAGGTTTCAAAAGCTTCACTTTTCTTGTGAAGACAATATATCCACATTTTCATGAGTAGTCATCAACACAAAACATGAAATACTGAAATCTAAAATGACTTGTTTGCATCGGACCGCAAATATCGGTATGAACCAGATCAAGCTTGACATGAGCTCGAAAATTACTCTTCTGGAATGAAGCTCTATGTTGTTTTCCTCTTAGGTAGTGAGGACACTTGTTTACATCCTTCTGAAGAGATGGTAACCCATGTACCATATTGCACCGGCCAAGTGTCTCAAGATATTTGAAACTAACATGACCAAGTCTCTGATGCCACAACTATAAAGAGGTAGATTTCTTAACCACAAGTTCCGGATCATCTCTGTGGAAAAAATCAAGCTGGAACATGCATCCCACATTGGAGGCTTTTGCGACTATTTTTTAGCCTCATGATTTGTCTCAAATTAAACACAATTTCTTTTTGGAATGACTATCAAAGTCAATTTTTAAGTTATAATCAAGGAGTTTACTGATAGAAAATAGATTTTTAGTCAACCCAGGGACATATAGAACATCTAACAATCTACAATTGCGTGAACCAAGAGGTAGAGAAATGTTCCCAATCCCTTTTATTGTGTATGAAGAATCATCACCTAACGAAACATGGTTTTTCGAAGGCATGTCCCTCATTGAGGTTAACCAGTCTCTGTGGCCGGTCATGTGTCAAGTGTTTCCCGAGTCAACATACCAGACATCACTAGAAGACATGGAAGGTTCACTTGATCAAGCAGTGTACAAGTAGTCTTCATTATCTTAATGTTCTTCTTGCCCAACAATATTTCATTCTTTGATAAGGTTTTCTTTTCCAGTTCCCATTTTTCAGCCCTTGATTATAGTTCATATGTCTTGTGAGTTTGTTGGTATTGAGGTCTAGAATTACTTGATGAACCTTTCTTGTATGTATTATACCCACAATATTTTAACTCATGTCTTATTTTATAGATTGCAAATTGTTTCTTCTGTTGTTTGTCCCCTCAATTTTGATACTGATTTTGATGTTGAGACTTTTTATAGGAATTAGGTTTTCCATTTCCTTTTCCTTTCCATTTTTTATGAGAAGAAAGTGCTTGCTCCTCTTCAACAAAACTAACTTTTGTAACTGACAAGTTTAGTGTTGTTAAAAAAATTTGGTATGAAGGAGGGAGTGCTCTCAGAACAATGGGAATGAGAGCATCATCAGTGACATCCTCTCCTAGGGCTAGAAGTTAATCCCTCAACTCTGTAATTCTTCTTAAGAAAGCTTCAATTTTCTCATTTTTCTTAAACTTCAGTGTGTGTAACTGACTCTGTAAATTTAGAATGACATTCTTATTTTTGGCCTCATATATCATGCTCAACTTATCCCACGCTTCTTTAGTTTTTTTGGCATCTCGAATGTGGGGTTACACATCATTAGACACTCCAAACAAGATGATTAACTTGGCCTTCTGATTCGATCTATCAAACTATCATTGTTGTGTTGTATCAATTGTTGATCTAGTTAGAGTACCATTCACAACTAAGCCAGATCTCTTCAAACTCAAGTTGTGTCTTGATTTTAGTCTTCCATGTAGCATAGTTGTTTCCTCTGAGTAGTTGTGAATCTAGAAGAAATAATTTGGGGACATTAGTGCCCATTTTGCAAAATCCACTTACAGGGTTAGGATCTTATCACTCTAGGTATAAGGTCTCCCAATCTATATATCGTTAGTCCGATATACCAAACCTTTCTATATACGTGCCCTTTCAATATACCCATCGGTACATGGAAGAAGCTCACCCTTTCTATATACCCGATGGTACATGAAAGAGGCATTAACATGTGTGAAATAATTCAATACGCGGTACCAAGAAAATACTGAAAGGGGTCTATGAAATTATTGACACTAGGTTAAAGAAATATCCTCATACGTGCACGTAACTTCGCTATATACTTGGATAATTTCTCAGTCTAGATTTATGTCATGCAATCATTCACAGACGGATGGGATGGCTCATAGTGTGTGCACCATGTCCTTATTACTCCTTGTTGATTTAAAGGGTCGATGCCCAAACAACGTTGTTGCAGATATATTAGGTGTTAAGTGCAATAGTAGTCACGACGGCTTTACCCATAAGCGCTTCCCAGAGGCACTGTATATACCGAACACTATGAATGAGATCTAGGATCTCGTGAGTGTTTTAGAACCAAATTTCATTGTTTTTATTACAATTTTTGCCAATTTTTGAGCAGTTACGATGTTTTCCGTTGAATAGGGAAACCTATAAATTAGTACAATACAATAAAGTATACAATTACATTGAAAATTTTGGAAAAATTGAATGGAATATTGGAAGGGCGAGCTTCTTCCACGTACCCTCAAATGGTTATGTTGGGTGACCGATGTCGGTTATATAGAAAGGGCAAGCTTCTTCCACATACCGACGGGTATATCGGAAGGGCATGTATATAGAAAGGTTGGTATATCGGACCTGGCAAGTATATAGATTGGGAGACCTTATACCCAGAGTGATAAGAGCCTAACCCAACTCACAGATTCTATAAAATGGGCACTAATGTCCCCAAATAACCAACATAACCATTTGACCCACACTATAAATAGGCGGGATCGGGATTATCTCGATTGGAGAGGTACAATCTCATCATCAGGGAAAATGAGAGTGACTACTTGATGAGTGGTAGCAGGAGCAGAGGAAGGGTGAAAAGTGGTGAGAGAGGTCACATGGTGAGGAGTGATAATGGATGCAACATGATTAGGGTCATTAGGTAGAACCTTGATAGATTGTAGGACCTCAATGATGGCTTGATGATGGGACTCATAGGTTTAGACAAGGTCATACAAATACATTTTGAGAGGAGACTGGTGTAGTTGTTTAAGCATTGTACGATGGGAAACCCCATCAAAAATAGGGTATGTGGGTCCACGGATGGTGATTTTGGTGCAGATTCGATGGAATATTGGGTAAAAGAGTAGCGGATGAGCTGGTTGTTTTCTCCTTTCCTTTTTCCTTCTAGGCTTGAGTGGAAATTTGAACCATATTAATCTATGGTAAAAGAGAAAGTGATTGATAGGTGTAGCGATAGGACGGGAAAAAATATGGTGATGGCATATACTGGTTTTGTGAAAATAATGCAACACATTGGCATTTTGTGAAGGTTTAGCTATCTCTCTTATGTGGACCATATTGATATCAAATTTTAGAGGGGGAAAAAAGGGTTCTGGAGGTGGAGATGAAGGTTGTTGAATAGGTAAGAGATGAGGATGTGTGGTGATAGATAAAGGTGAATAGGTTCCTCATCTAAAAGATCATCATTATCAAAGCTTTCTTCGAGAGGACATAGTTGGAGAAGAATAGTCTTAAGAGCCTTATAGCTTTCCACATCATGCCATGTAACACGATGGTAAGCAAAATTTTTGGTATCATCAAACCATTCGGTTTAGATTTGAATGGGTCCTAAGGTCTAAGTGGTGGCAATGTGATGATAGATGTTTCCAAAAGGTTAGCTAAGATGTTAGCATAAGACCCTTCTAATGGATCACAATGTGAAGTAAGTGTGGGAGAGGTGCCACCAGAGGTGGAATCGTAGGTTCAATAAGTTTGACCCCTATTTGGTAGATAGTATGGTTTTAGGTTTGGATTGCACCTACTTAGTTAAATATGTAGTAGGTGAACTAGTTTTTGAAGGTGGTGTAGGTTTAACTACCTCTTTGGAGGGTAGTGGGTTCTTGGGATTTGGTTGCACCTTCTTGGGTAAAGGTCAAGAAGAAGTGTGTGATGTAGAAGGGAAGGTAGATGGCGTAAGGGGTTAGGTTAGCCAAGGTGATAATGGAGGTGTGGTGAAGGTTGTAATAAGAGGCAATGTGGAAGGTACTGGTTGAAGAGAAGGGAATAGCATAGGTAATGATGAGGATATTGGAAGTGGTGTAGGTATAGGAGGTAGAAAGGATGTAGGTGATGGTGAAGACGTAAGTTATGTAGGTAATTTGGGTGCAATAGAGGATTGTGATGAGGTACGTTGTTGTGCTTTTGGTTTACTTTGGGTAGGAGGTTGTTTGGCCAAGGTTGATGGGTGGGGACCTAGGATAGATGGAAGTGGTGAAGGTGACAGAGGGGTAGTGGGTGAAGCTGGTGTATGCGGCCTAAGAGGTTGGGTATTCCTTTTAGGTGGGGAATAGTATTTGTAATATATTTTGAGGACATGCCTAAATCCGGTTTGATAGAGGATGGACTAGGCTTGATGTCGGCATTACTCCTAATGTGGCAATGGGTCTGGATGTGGAGGAAGATATAGGTGCAGGTAAGGTTTTAGGCATAGGAAAAAGTTCATTTGATGGTAAAGTTTTAGGTGTGGGTGAGGGTGATGAAGAAGGGGTTCTACAACTAGCATGGGCATGGTGGGTTTGGTTGTCTGAAACACCTTTGGATAGATCGTGGAAGTATCAAAGAGATAAAATTTGCATTTGAGTTGAGACATGTAGTTGAAGGTGTCCCCAAAGCATGGAATTGTCAACATAATCCAAGTGGTCTTCCAAAAGTTAAAACAACACCATTTGTAAGGTGGGATGATTTTGATTTGATATTAATTCCTGTAAAGAATGCCCTGTGAGATAGGGAAATGTTTGGCTTCAAAATATGTGGGTAAAAGAGATGAGAGTAAATCAACAGGATCCTTGAAAGCCAATGGAAAATTGTCTCCAATATGAAGGGATGCTGCTAATGGATCCCCTATGGGTAAGGGAGATGAAAAGTTGGATGAGGTAAGTTTATCTTTTGGAAAAGAAGAAGGTAAGCATGACTCTCCTGTGGGTAGAAGAGTAAGTATTGCGGGTTGTTCACTAGGTTGAGAGGTGAGTGGAGAAACTACGTCGATGGATATGGTGGACTCCTCCGTGGGTGAAGGACGAGATAAGGGAGACTCCTTTGTGGGTAAAGGAGCAGATGAAACAAGTCCCTTTGTGGATGAATGAGCTCGTGAAATAATCTCCTTAATTGATGAAGTAGGAGGAAATTGAGCAGGAAAAGCTGGTATGATGTTGAAAATAACATGAACCTCACGAATGTTATTGTCATTGGTGAAGGTTTCACCGGTTTGGTTAGATGATGGAGTGTGAATTGGGAAAGGCTTCTTGAAGATGTGAAGGTTCTGATTAGTAAGTGCATGAGGATTATTCAAGACAAGATCTCCATTATCTAACATTTATTGGATGATATTTTTAAAAATTATACAATTACCATTGTTATGACCTCTAACGTGATGATAGATGCAGTAATCATTTTCTTTGTACCATGCAGCCACATGACAAGAGGGGTCAAAACCAATATGTGGTTTGATGGGTGGAAGAGTGACTACTCTGGCTTTTATAATTTTTCCTAGAACTGAAGAGTAGGGTTATTCTATGGGAGTATATTTTCTTTGCTCTCACTTCAACTAGAAAGCCTAAACAGGAGAAAGATTGGAAGAAGGATTTGATTGGTTGGATGGGTGAAATGGGCCAACTTTTAAAACTATTGCGTACAAGAGATCATTTTTCTTTAGAGTAATTATTTTGTGGTTTGGAAGAATAAGAGGTATCGTTTGATTTAAACGCAATGTTCTTGTTATGTAATTGTATCTTCTTCTCTTCAATGACACGAATTTCAAGTTTTCGAGCCATGGTGAACGCCTTGTTAAACATGTGGAAGGTTTGAACTTGGAGAGTTGGTGAGATGTTTCTAACACAAGCTTTGGTGAACAACTCTATTAAATTTATTAGAGGCAGGTGGAATGTGAGTTGGTTGATCAGGCTCCGCCAACGAGCGACAAAATCTGTGATAGATTCATCTTCGTATTGGCGTGTCACATACAAGTCAGTCATGGTGACCTTCTTGAAAATGTTGATAGAAAATTGGTCTAGAAAAGCCTGAGCTACCTAATTGAATGAAAATATGGAATTCTTAGGTAGAGCACTATACCAATCTAAATTCGGTCCTATCAAGGACATTGGGAATGTTCACAAGAGCAAAGTGTCATCATGAGCGATCAGATAACACACATGTTTAAAAGACCACAAGTGCTATTGCGGGTATTCTTTGTTGTTAAATTGGTTGAATTTAGGCATTTCCCAATGGGGAGGGTATGGATGAATTGGAATGGATTGGTGAATGGTCTCATTACAAATCTTGTCATATGTCAGAGAGTTACATGAGCCGAGAGATGATGCTTCCAATGTCTACATCTTTTCCATCATCATTTTGATAAGATCATTGGTAGGTTGTGATGACTGGGCACCCCTTGCAGTATAAGGGGGTAGATGAGGAGGGTATGACGTGGGCGGCATCCCAATATGTGGTGGTGCTTGAGTATGAAATTTGTGAGGAAGGAATATAGGTGGAATAGATGTAGATGGCAAGTATCTTGAATAAGTGATAGATGAAATAGGGGTTGTTGGTGATAAGTGTAGGTAGGTGGAGTGGACATAAAGACTCTCATAGCAATCGAAGGAAGAGACTACGGGATGGAGAGGACAATGTTTTGGAAGGGAGTATGGGTTGTCGTCACCATTAGTGGCTGAGATGCAATAGGTATATGAGAGGTGGTGGATGTAAATAGACCTACACTCAAGGTGGTTGATAAAGGCATGGTTGACATTGTAGGAGTGACAGATGTCAAAGGCATGACAAATGTTGTAGGTGCAGCCGATATCGATGATGTAGGGTCAAGCTGGGAAACCACATGTGGTAAGGTGGAAGAGGGTAAGGCTAAGCTAGTAGTATCGATGCAAAAGTGGGCATGAGGGTAGGAGGAATGGACACAGGCATGTCATATACAAGCTACCCTGATGAATCATGGGTAGATGAATGAGTGAGATAGTATTACAAAGTGGTGGGGTTGTGATCAAGGAGTCTCGTGAACTCCTCATCACCAATGGGTATGGAAAGAGCCTAATTGGGGTCCATAGGTGATGAGATTGAAGGGGACGATGGGATAGGTGGGAGCGATTAGCTTACTAGTGTGAAACACAAGAGCGTTAGCTTTTTTACGAGTCAAACCATGTGACTAATGATAAAACATGTATTTTGAGCTTCACTGATGATGCAGAAACACAAAAGTAATGGGGAAAAATCAGTCTAAAATGAGTGATTATATCATTGTTCTGATTGGAAAGTTAGATTCTGAGAGACGGCGTTGGTTGGGGTAACCAATGTCAATATGAGGGTAACCGACGCCACTCGGCTCGGGCATCGATGTTGTGAATCGTGAAAAATAAGAGACTCAAATATTTGGCAATGAAAGGTGAAAATGGGTCAACCTAGATCCTAAAAATGATATCAGAGACTCAAGAGTGGGATAAAAATGGTAGAACAAGCCACGAAAAGAATAGGAAGGTGGAGAATACTATTTTGGTAAAAATAACCAAAAACATATAAACCAACATTGGTCGAGCTTAATCGATTCCAATAAGATGATACAACCAATGTCATCGTTGGACCGATATAAACTCTCATGTATAATCTAGGAAGAGAAGAAAAAATGAAGTTTTGGTGATTTAGATAAAATAAAAGGGGAAACCCAAAGACTGAGTATGGCTATGAGGAGTCCTAATAAACCCAGAATAAAACTATAATACACCAATCATGACTTGGGGCATAAAAGGATAAGAAATAATGAAGAAACATAACTCACACCTTAAAATGCAAGCAGATAAAAAGGTAGTTGGGTTGGTAGATTGGTGAGGAGGTGGAGATAAAGGAATACAAGAAAAATAAAGTATAATGAAAGAGGTAAGGAATATATACTTTAAGCAAGCACAATATGATTGAAATCACGAATACTTACTTGCCTTTACAAATCTGGTAGGTGAAGGTGGATGGTAGTTGATCCGTGAAGAGATTATGGAGTCAATGTCGTGACAGTACTCTCTGTAGTGTTCTGTGAGTATTCCAATACTCTGGAAGGAGAACTAGATGCTTGCTTGGGCATGTGGTTGAGTATTTTGTGTCATTTGGATGTTAAGAGGCTTTGGATTCATGCTTGAATGCAATAGTTCTCTCAAAACTAAAAAATGACCAACCTAGGTAAAAGGTTGTAAAATTATATATATAGGAACCAATGGCGATTAGGTAACCGGTGCCAACCGAGGGATAACATGTGTCGCTTAAGGATCATAAGTCTAGGTTTACCAAAAATAGGTAGATCTTCCCAGATTTGGCATGTTTTCCAAGTTGAGTCCACTTAGGGAAGTGGAGTTCTCATTAGAAAAGGTAGGAAGGTCATAGAAGAATTCCAATTAGGTTTGAGAAGAATTCTTAGTTAGTTAGGTCAAGTGGTGACTCAACACTGAGAGTGATGACTCAGTGTTGAGAGTGATGACTTGGTCACTGTGAGTTAAATGCCCCTGGAATGGGTCTAGGGTGAGGTGTAATGATGAGGTGGAGGTGTGAGGATGAAATTAACTTAATTAAAATAATTAAATCAATTAATAATGTGAGGATGAATATTAATATGGGATGAAGGGGTCATGATTAGTTAAATGTGTTACATTAATTAATTGAAGGGGACTAAAGGGTGTGTGACCCAAATTTGGTGTCTCTGATAGGAACATTGTTAGGCCTCCTAATTTATAGGAGATATCATAGCCTATCAATATGTATTATGTCTATTGATTAAATCAATGAATTTTTGTTTGTTAAACATGTTTTTCTCCTTCATCCGGCATCACGAATTATCCATGAGGCTTGTGATGGAAGCTTGAAATAATTATAGATGGGAAATGTTTCTTTGTTATTTCTCTTGTAGATGCAATTCTATTTTTTTTTTAATAAAATGTTTCTCCTAGGATTTGTTTACACGCCCTTGCATTAGAGAGATCTAATCAATTAAATACTCGGGTCATTTTCATTATATTACACTTGAAGCCGCATTGGTTCTGCTCTGAGACGTATTCTCAAATTTTGGGATGCGTCCACTAGCATTGGATCCACTTCACGTAGTTTCCATGAAATTCTTACCTCGATGCTGAGACCCGATGTTCATAGGAGTTTGTTAACACATGTTTTTGATAAGGGGAAACGTTGCATTTAAAGCGATCTCCTCGACATATTAAAGTAGAAGCCTGAGACTTGTCAAAACTAGCATGTAGAATAAAGAGCTTATCTGGTATCTGGATATTCACTAGTCATACGTGATTCACATGATGCTCACAGCCTGCCATTAGTCGACTACCTTTGCATTAACATCAACAATGTGGATTACATTATACATGCACCAGGAATAGACATTTTTGAATCAGTTTGGGAGATCTATTCCATGCGCTCTTTGACATAGGTTGAAAAATCTATGTATTTTGATATTTTCATTCAAACGAAGCTCGAGCAATCTCTCAAGCTATTTTCATTGTGCAATCTGGTCAATGCATGCATCTTCAATCCTACATTTGGTTCACATCGAATTGGTTGCTTACAACTAATATCTCACGGTCAACTCGACAATGAATGAAGTTAATAATCTGGCCAAGCTCATCCTCCAATGCTATTTCCTTTGCCTCATGACCATGGTGCATCCGGACAACTTGCCACAAGTTCAACACATCGAGGCTCAAAGAAAAATAACAAAAATTGTGAGTTACTCTAAGCGGGGGTGTTTATTTTTGGTTCATTTTTTATTTAGTTTCATTATCTTTGATTCTTTGGGAATAGGTTTTCAAAGCTTTAATTGATGCTTATAAAATGTGAGTTTTGGTGTCATTTTCTCAAAAGTAGTTGTCATATTAAATCTTTTCAATGTTTTTCTTAAGCGGTTATTGCCATCATCGTTATAAGTATGTACATAAATTAAGGGTCACGAGTTTATTCAAAATATAGTCTTCTTTGTCATTTAGGACATGTTAATTGTCAATTAGTCTAAGTATTTTATTGTTGTGTCATTAAATTGTTAGATTTTTTGTTATCACCATATTGTATCATAAATAAAAAAGTTGCATATTGTAAAATTTGTTAAATCATTTATGTATGACATCAAAGTGTAATATGTGAGTCGTTTAATTTTTCAAGTCAATGTCAAACTGTCAAAAGTCATGTCATTGTTAACGTATTAAAAATAAAATAAAAATCGTTCTGGGCGCATTTCGGTGTTACTTGATGTCTTAGCAACCAATGATCCTCAAAATCTAAATTTGTTGAATTAGTAGCATGAAACTAGAGGACATAGGCATCGAATATTGAAGGTCAATCAATGACCTCTCATGATCACCTACAATGGGGACACATCAAATATTTGGTGGCATTTTTTCAATATGTGTTCAGTTGCGTGTGGTGTGCTTCAAATTTCAGCATTCCTAATTTCTCGGTTCGTCGAATAAGTGGAAATTTTAGTTTGTGTGTATGAGAGAAGAATTCAACATATTTTCCTATGTTATTTCCTCGCAGTGAAATGTGATGAGAGATGATGGATGTACATGGAACATCGTGATATGGTTATAGGTAAACCATTTTAAAACCTTCACATATTTGTGGTTTGTGTTCAACCACTGGAAAACCACCTTACTCTTGGTTTTTGATTAATCAATGGAAACCAACTATGTTTTGACAGGGATTTGATATATTTTGGACATTATGTTAGGATATTTGACCTCCTTAGACATGTATGGATATTTTGGAGTATAGCGCCAATTTGAGTTGATTACTATGTTGACACCTTATCATATGATGTTAGAGATACTAATTGATATGATGTTGTTTGAACCTTATTTATATATGATGGATACTTAGTTTAGTTATGTGTTTGGATTTTATGGATGTATGTCACTTCTATTTATCGTTATGGCTAACTCATGGTAAATTGTGTATAATTATGCATGTTTTCACATTTTTGATTCCAAGATGATGATATGCTAGCATAGAATTCATTGATCGCTTATTGAGTAGTTGATTTACATTTTATCGCATGTGTGTTTAATGTGTGCAATGAGTGTGCAGGTGACAGGTCACAGGAGAATGTGGGATTCAGGGCAGCTACACAATTTTGCACAAGCAACCCACGGGGCTAAGTCCTAACTGTGTTTATTGTATGAGGCCTTAGTATTATATTTCATTATTTTGGGCACCATGAGTGACCCTCATTTGTAATGTAGTATGTCATGTAATATTAATCTTGTTTAGGATGTTTAGTTGCTTTGTAAACTTGATTTGGGGACTTAATGGTCCCCACTTGCATTAAGTTTTGTGTTTGGGTAATGGTGTATTTAATTAGAGGGGATTAGGGTCACATGTGAACCCTTGGGTGGGCCCCACATCCTCTACACTTGTGCCCAAACCGAAATTTGGCTATTTTAGGCATTTTAAGTGACCCCTTTTTAGTTTGGGAGTTCCCTTAGCATGAAAATAGGCCCTTGGACCCTACCTAATAGGTAGGGGGCTTAATTCCAAGGCATAGAGGGATTTTCCCTCCCATTTTACCTCCCTTTGATCACATCCATGTAAGGTGGACGGGTATGTGTATTTTGTAAAAAGTTGCACTAGTTTGTTTTGTTTTTCATTTTGGGTAATTTGGGAGAAGGGTGTTAAAAGCTATTTTATCTTTTCTCTCTTTTATTTTGAGAATATTTGACCTTGAGGGAAGAGAGGGGTGACACATGTCACCCCCTCATTTATGAGGATATTTTTGGCTTCTCTTCAAATTCTCCCTCATGGGAAAGAAGAGGACTTTTTTTGGAGCTTTTGCTTGGAGGCTTGTGGATTTTGGGAGCTAGAGCTTGCTTGGATAAAGAAGTGGAAAAGTTAGAGTGTTGGAGAGCTTTTGGAGGTAGGCTCCTTGAGCTCATTTTATGTTTTATATTATGTTAGATCTTAGTCTTGTTTTGTTTAAAATGTGTGTTGCTTTTTGTGTGTGGCTATTTGTTGATTATGCTTGTTGTTTTATTTTTCTCCATCCATCATATGACATGATGGATTTTGGAGTTTGTGGGGGAAGAGAGAGGGATTTTTCCTCTCAAACCTCATGGCTTGATGGGAAAGCCATGTAGGATTCTTGTTACTCCCCTCAAATGGTTTGAGGTGGGGAAGGTGGTTCATATGGTTTGAACCCCCTTCCCCATTCTTGGAGAGGAAACCCATTGGGTTTGAAAATCCTCCCAAGAAGGATTTTGGTGAATGGGTGGAGAAATAAGGAGGGTTTGATGACTTTGGAGGAATAAGGAGGTTGTGGAGATTATTGTTTGTGTGCATCCAATGTTGGACTACACTTTTGGCACTTGGAGATCTCTTTCTTCTCTTCCCCATTTTGGAGGTAGAATATGGTTTCTCCTCCTTTCCTTCCTTGCAAAATTTGGTGTTTTTCTTAGTATTTGTCTTGTCTTATATGTGAAAATAATGTTGGATTGTCTCCCTTAATCTTGTGCAAAGTTTGTGGAAGCTAGTCCTCTCTCCCATGGGCTTGGGGGAGGCTAGCATGTCTTCCAACCTTGGAAAGGCATGTAATGATGCCTAAAGGTTGGGTGGTTAAACAAGCTCTTTTCTCCTTGTGTTGGTTCTTTGAAATCTTTGAAGTTGGAGCTCAAGTGGGAGATAGTTAGAGTTACTTGTCATCATGATTTCTCATTGTCTTCTTCATCTTTTGTGGATATCACTCTCTTTGTAACTCTAAAGAACATGGCTATGTGGAAATTTTCATTATCTTGTAAAATCCCTATTTTGTATTTGGTATTACTTGTAAACTTAAGTCATTTTTGCTTGAGAAATTTCCCTTCAATCTTGCAAAGGATCTTGTAATAAGGTTTCTTGAATAGCTATGTATTTGAGTATATTTTGCAAATGTGAATTTAAACCCTTGGAAATGAAAGCTTGTAAGATAGATATAAAAATCTCTTAATAAGAATTGTTGTAACTCCATTTTGGAAGGAAATTTTGTTTATTGGAAATATTGTGATGTTACTAGCATTAAAAGAAAATGTGATTTCTTCTTTGTTGGAATTCCCCTCTTGTAGAAATCTACAATATTTGTTTAGTTATTACATTTGAAGGAAAGTTAAAATTACATGGAACTTGAGGTCTTATTTTAAATGGTTATATTATCATTCTTATAATAGATCTTTTCTTGCAAAATGTTACTAGTATTATACAATGAAAGGAAATCAGTTTTTATTTTACTTTCTTTCCCTATGTGAAACTAAATGGATGATTGTATTAGCAGGTCAAATTTGAATATGTATTCTTCTTGCTAGTATTTAGACACTTCCCAAGCCTCTCTCCTTAGTAAAAAAATATTGTTTCATTCCCTTTTAGTACATGAATAAGTAAATCATTTTAATCTAAATTTATTCAAAAATAAAATAATATATTAAGTTTGTCACTCCTCATAGGTAACAAATTAGAATCTATTTTTCACAACTTGGGGTAATGTTGAGAAATCTATAATTCACAAATATATAGGTGTAAATTATATATAAAAAGGGGGAAATTAATATAATTATATTTACAATATAACTACATTGTATTTGCAATAAAGTAACATGTTATTTATACCAACATAGATTATAAAATAATATATCAAATTTATATTTCGTTGATTTTATAAAATATTGAACATAATTTAATTAACAAAAAGGGAGGTAGTACGTGGGGTATTGTTTTTCTTGTGGTTGTGTATGTAATTGTTTTTTTACAAACTATGATACTATGGGGGAGGGTCGAACCCTCCCCAAACCTCCACGTAGCCACCACCGCACCTCCACAGATTTTCTCACCCCTGTCCCCATCCCCCAACCCGCACACTATTCCCCCACTTTGTCTCACGTTGCCTCTCCTCTCCCCTCACCATCTTCCCTCCACCACAGTCGCCCCTGCATCACCACCCTCTCCTCTATCCCCATACGAGACCACCTTTTCCCTTCACACACGGGCCTTATTCCTCGGAACCACCTCCTCCCTATCCACCTTACCCATGCAACCAACCACCTCCCCATTACGCCTATTTGCCGGTTCTCTTTCTCTCGTGATTTGTGCAGCCCCCTCGGATCTCTGTTAGGATAGTGTTAAAACATGTTTAAACCGATTTTTATTTCAAAATTCATAAGAATATATATATCTGAAATAAAATAGATAGAAAATATTCCTGCGGCTATGGAGGAAATGCCCTTTCTGAGAAAATCTCAATTTGGTAGTCAAATAAAAGAAATAATAACGAAATAGTATCAAGCTTCTTCTCATCAATGGAGAAACCCCATGAAATCATCTCTTCCTTTGCTCCTCCATAACTTGTGCATGCAAATAACAACACAAAGCAAATGAGAAGAAGAATAGAAAGAAAAAAAGAACATAGAGAAGTTTAGGGAAACTTTAGGGTAAAATTCGAAATCAAGGGTCAAGATTTGATCTATCCTAGGGCTCTCATTTAACCCTACACACTTTAAGTCTTTGAAATTTTTATGGGTTTGAGAAATAAAATTAAAGGGGATATGTGTGCAAACTTTTAATCAAAAAGGGGGAAAACCTATTCATTTAAAAGGGGTGTGGATGTATTTCGGTGACCTTAGTAAGGTTAAAAGAAACAAGAAATTAAATTGTTTTGGGCTAATAATTATTTTGATTCTCGAACAAATATAAATTAATATAAATTAATTAATAAGGGGGAAACAGTTAAGCAAACACATTAGTACTATTTTTAGTTTACTTCAAAAAAAAATTATCCAAATTTTTAGTCTTTTTTTAGTGTGGTTTTCGATGTCCGAGGCAAGGCATTACACCAATCTTCTCATATTGCACCTATTGGTTATGGTGAATTTTGTGTCTCTTCCTTAGTTTCTCAAGGTTGATATTGACAAGCCTCTTAGCACTAGATATGTTGCATGTATCTTGAATAACATATTGATCCTTACTCTTGTCATTATTTCCAACAATCCCAATATTATACCTATTCTATTTTCTCCTAATGAGCACACTCTTCTTGTTTATGTCATTAAACTTACTACTTATATAGTTGGGATATTTGACTCTATAGGGTTCTTCCCTCATTTTTTTGACATTGTTTTATGGTATTTCTTGTGTCATCCCTTACCCCCTCATCTACCGATGATGCATTCTATTTATAGGTTCAACTTTATTGTTGAGGGAGTGGTTCCAAAACTGAACCTCACTTTTCACACACATACTAGATTGAATCTTACCTCCCATACTTTTTTGCATAATCTATATCTATTCCACTTTATGCGGGAATTCTTGGATCACCATTCCTTCTCTTTGGAGAATAGGTTTTCATCTATTCCCTCAGGGAGGGCCTCAAAAATAATGTGTGTGTGTGTGTGTAAAAATACAAAATTAGGACTTGTTTCTATGGCATATATTGTTTTTATGTTACATTATATATGTTGTTTATTCATTTGGTTTGATATTTATCATGTTATTTACACACATATGTTCACGTGGTATATTTTGCAGGATACAAGACATCTATAGAGTGATACACAATGATAGGTGGTCGTTTATCCTTTATCAGACTACTAACTTTTGGGGGCATCTACTTTTGTATACTATATCCGGGTGTTATATATATAAGTATATATATATATATATATATATACATATATATATGTATGTATACATATATGTATGTATACATATATGTATGTATACATATATGTATGTATACATATATGTATGTATACATATATGTATGTATACATATATGTATGTATATATATATATATATATACATATATATATATATATATATATATATCCTTTCTTTAATCATTACGCTTGGTTATATCTATATAATGTTGTATATTTTCTATCTTTTGGACTAATAGGGCTAATACATGTGTTTTGTGTAACACTTACAACTATCGCTAGCTTTTCATGTTATATGCTCTATTTTTTCATCACATTTGGATACACTTGCTCTTCATACATAATTTCTAGTTATGTGTGTGTATGATTGTTTTCTACTCGCGCTTGACCTAAGGGCCTTGCTTTTATTACGAATTGAGGGTGTCCCATGTTTTCTAAATAATTTTTTGTGTGTGGTTGTACATATATTGTTTACGGGATCAAGGGCCTTTATTTTCTTGTGACACCGTGAGTGTCCCATGTTTGCAGGAATTTCACCTTTTTGTACCTTTGTTTGACATTTTTGCACTTATTTCTACATTATATGCCCTTGTTTTCTACTAACACGTCATTTTCTATTGTTTTTATTGTTTTTTATTACATTTTCATTTTCCTTGTTATCATGATTATTATTTTTGATACTAGTTTTTTGCACAATGGATTCTACTATGTACATCCTCCTTACAGTGAGTTTCTTCTTAGTGGCCACCACATCAACCATTTCAAAGTTTAGTTACAAATTTATAGATATTGAGCTATGAGTTTACATCTTTTATTTTGAGATGCGCGATAATTTTTTTTACAAATACTCATTAGATAGTCTAGGAGGAGGATGAGCTAATGGGGATTATAGATGGCGATTGGGGATGGAGATGGGGATTATGTACGGGAAATAGGGGATATGTAGATGTGTGGAGTCGAGATACCTCTAGTACAACATCTAGATCCATCGAGTGCAGAGCTACACACAGTCACAGGCACAAAGAGACAGAGAAGTGTGACAATGAGATTATTCTCTCATCATAGCTCTCGAAATTGCAAACATAGTTAGATTCTATGAGGGTCCATACATAGTAAAGGACATCGAGAGAGATTAGTTAGCAATATATCTGCAACAAGTTATAATGGAGAGCCCATCGTGTGGCTGAGGAAAGTGGGATGGTAGATGTACTATAAGATTTATTGACAACGACTCATGATGTAGGTTATTACAAAGGATTGTACAAGGTAACTATCCCAAATTTTCGAGAGAGCACCAAGATATATCCAAAGGAAAGGGATGAGGTCACATAGATTGGGTATATCACATAGTCCATATATATTAGCTTTCCAAAAATATTTATTTTGAATCCTAACTCCTTTCTGGAGCTCCGGAATCGCTTACGAAGCTCAGTAGCTTTTTTGGCACTATGCACTACTTAGGCCTCTAAGACCCACTTTTGTTGAACTTGCTCCAAAACTTGTGAAACTTTCCAAAACCTTCCAAAACTGATTTCACAATGTTCCTAGATATTTGATACACCTCCTTAATGATTTTCTTCCTTTTGTTTCTCTCGAGGGGGTGTACCAACTTCAAGAAGATCAGAAAAAGGTCCTTCCCATGCTTGCCAAACAAACTGTCTTAATGAATTTTTCTTGGGAAGCACTTGAAATGACTGGGTATGCATAAATTACCTATAGACACACTGATTCAGGGATTAGGGTGAAATGAAGGAGGGATCAGAATGACCTTTGGGTAAAATTTTTAGGTAGGGTATGGTTGTTATGCTCAAAAATGAGAATTTTCGTGTTGCACATTTGCATGACAACGAGATACCATTATGATAAATTTCCTCCTCAAAACTTTGAAGCACATCATTTTCATGTTTATATTTGAGCCATGTTAAACAATACCTTGTGTAGGATAGTGAGACACTTTGAAGTCATAAAGACATAGCGACTAAGCTAATACTCTCTTCTTTAATGTAGGACAACCAACTTTTGCTTGTAAAATGTACGGACTCATAACATGATATAACATATACAATCTTCACTCCCCTTGGATGAGTGATCCTTTTATGAATTTTTTAATGAATGCACTTATAACCTCTACCATGTTTACAAAATTTTAACTCATCTTTGTGCAACTCTTCATGCTTTGTGACAAATGATCATGCATCATACAAGATGGGAGAACAATGCAACGAGTGTCATAGATGAATTTTAATAGACTTAATGGACTCATTAGGATCATTAATATGATAGATATCACTAAAAATTTACAATATTCTTGATACAGTACCTCAGATCCAAATAAGGATCATTCATAATCAAGACATTCCTTGTTTTCGAGAAAGAGTATCAATGCACCATCATGGACCTTTGTGGAACATATATGCACCATAATGTGGTCTTAATACCCTTTTTCTTCTCATGACAGTCCTAGAGAATCTGGTAACAACACTATGTAGTCTTTTCATGATACACATGAACATCGGGATGCATTCACACATTGGCAAGCTTGTTGAAGGTTAAAGACTATGTTGACAACTTTAGACAACGCATTGTGGTCATTCACAAATTGGGAGCATGACACATAAGATAATTACATAATTTTTGCAACACTTAGACTTAGAGATATAGAACAACATTGATTATACTCATTTAAGTAATCTTACACATTTTTCTCTTATACGGACTTCATGAAGACAAGATGCAGACTTGTAACTTGTTCATAGACTCAGGACATTTTTGAAAAAAAAACACAGCTCTCCATGGATAACTCTACACTTACAAACATGTGACACTTAACATGAAATCAGACAACAAGATGATAGTACCATGGGTGCATTAACATAGGAATTTTAATTCTCAAAGAAATCATGACATATCCACATAAAGATACGCTTGATTAGGACTTTAACTTAACAAGTTTGAAAGAGATCAAAACAAGATTTTTGAGAACAACACATGTTGTATCTTCATATACAACCTTCATTTAAGTTGAATGCAAGACATGAAAGATTCATTCATACCTTACAAAGTTGATAACATAGCTTTAGGACCTTTGGCCATGGTGATGACCCCAAAATAGAATTAATCATACATCTACATACACCTAGAACCTCAAACATCTATTCAAGATACAAAGATCAAAAGACACATGGAAATATCAGTTGACATACCTTACAACACTTGAAGTGTTCCAAATTCCTAGCTCCTTTATCTTCTCAAACATAGAAGAGTGCTTCACTTCAACTCTTGAATCAATCTTCTTGATCTTTCTTTCAGGGATAGACCTCTTGTCATCCATATTTGGGCTTGATCTCTTCTTTCCTTCCTTTTAATCATTGAATTTGAGTGAAACAAATATTGTTAGGAACTAGTGAACAAATATGCAGAAATAATTCCTCAAATCAAAGCAAGAGGAAACTATTTAGCAAAATCAAACTTTCAGAAATATAACAACATAAATAAATAATGCACAAAAGAAGACAAGACAAGATTTAATGTGATTCACCCAATGTGGGCTACATCCACCAAGAGCTTGCTCAGATTTAATTATCAACAAGAGTAAAACAACTCTCACAGTCTTCTCTCAATTATGAATTCACAACATAATTCCAAATATGTTAAACCACATCTAAACCACAATTGACACCCAATTTCTTAACCTTGATCACTCTTGATCACCTCTTGATTACTAAGACTCAAGACCTCTTGAACACTCAAGATATATTCAAGATACCATAACACCTATATTTATAAGATTATAATCCTTTTACGAAGTCCTAAAGCCAACCCTAGAACTTTGAAAGTCATAATCTTTCAACTTCCCATGGATGAAAAAATTGTCACGGCGTTGACAACCAATTAACATCAAATTAACATCGACGTCACAACATCAAAACAATAGATGATTGCAGAATGCTATGAAAGTCTCTCGAACTTAACCGTTTGAACTCCAACACTTCAATACTGATTCCAAAAGACCAAAAAATATGCTCCACACCCCAACAATCTCCCACTTGGAGATAATTTCCATTGAGAAACGTTCTCAAACCTTCATTATCAACCATGAAAGCCAATCAAAGTTGAACACAACTTCAACTTCTCCCTGGTGACCACCTTGGTCATCATATCCATAGGATTCTTATTGGTATGAATCTTTTCCAGCTTCAACTTATCTTCTTCCAAAGCTACCTTGATGAAATGATATCTAAGTTGAATGTGCTTCATCCTAGAGTGGAAAGAAGAGTTCTTCACCAAATGAATAGCGTTCTGACTATCACTATGTAGTCTCCCAAATTCCTGATTATGACCTAACTCATCAAGTACCTTCTATAGCCAAATCATCTCCTTGCTTGCCTTTATGGCAACAACATACTTAGCCTCTATGGTTGACAAATCTACAAACTATTGAACCGTAAAATCCAACTCACTAATGTATCACCAACTATAAATACATAACTTGTTATTCTCCTTCTATTGTCCAAATCTCTTTCCATGTCTAAATCTACATAGCCACGCAATGTAGTGTCTAATCCACTGAAACATAATGTTTCTCCATTGGTCCCTCTCAAATACCAAAGGATCCACTTCATTGTCTACCGTGCTCTCTACTTGGATCACTCATAAACCTGCTCACTGCTCCCACTACATGTGCAATGTCAGGCCTAGTGCATACCATAGCATACATCAAGCTACCAACCACTGATGAGTATGGTACCCTAGACATCTAGATTCTATCCTCCTCAGTCTTGGGACTCTACTCCTTTGATAATTTAAAGTGACTGCCAAAAGAGTACCAACCGGTTTAGCATCCTGCATACTAAACCTCTCCAAGACCTTATTTATGTACTCTTCTTGAGATAATACCAGCTTCCTCTCCTTCCTATTCCGAGTTATTCTCATACCAAGGATTTTTTTACTACCCCAAATCCTTCATAGCAAAGGAGTCACCTAGCTGCTTCTTGAGTACCTTTATTTCCTACATGTTCTTCCCTACAACAAGCATTTCATCCACATAAATGAAAAAAATAATATAACTACCATCAATAAAACTCTTGATGTACATGCAATGGTTTGAGTGACACATGGAGTAACCCTGCTCCCGCATAAAAGCAGTTAAACTTCTTGTACCACGATCATGGAGCTTGATTCGAGAGCCATACAAGCTCTTATTCAATTTGCACACTAACCTCTCCTTCCCTTTGACCTCATAACCCTATGGTTGTTTCATACACAATTCCTCCTCCAACTCACCATGAAGTAATGAAGTCTTAACATCTAACTATTCTAAGTGCAGGTCTTCTCGCTACTAAACCAAGAACAATCCTAATAGAATTCATTTTCACAATAGGAGAAAAAAATTTCATCAAAGTATATACCTTTCTTTTGTGCAAATCCCTTTACAACCAACTAGGCCTTGTACCTTTTCCTGCCTCCATCTTCCTCTTTGATTTTATACACCCATTTTTTGTGCAATTCTATCTTTCCCTCGGGTAGCTCCACCATATCCCAATTTTGGTTCTCCATAAGAGATCTATGCTCTTCATCCATGGACTGCTCCCACTTCTTCCTAGCATCTACCTGCACATCCTCAAAGCACTCTAGCTCTCCACTGTCAGTGAGCAATAAATAATTCAAATATAGAGTAAATTGTTTAGGTTCCCTTCTTACCTAAGAAGACCTTCTCACCTCGGGAGTTTTGGGTTCTGATGAGTAGGTTTTGTTATCTCTCAAAAGTGCACCCTATAGAGAGATGACGCAAGGTTTCTAAGATTGCTCTGGATATCTCTCTTAAAAAAATACAATGGAAACACCTCGGGTATGTGGGTACAACTATTGTTGAGGTGAGTCTTTGGTATCAAGGTCGGTTCCTTCTTAATGTATCCTAAACTAATTTTTGGGGTTTTGAGGGTAAAAAATGAATGCAAATGAATTGAAAAACTGGGGTGATACACCAAACTTGTTAAGGGCTTTGGTGAGTACTTGCACAAATATTTGAGAATGGATTAGGTGCACAAACCAATAGTTTTCAGCAGAATATTAAGGCAAAACACTTGATGTATTGAGGGAATGATTCATAACAATACTGTTAAGATAAACATGCACACTAATATTATGCCAAAAAAACTAAATTTGCAGCAAGGATGATGATCAATCAGGGAATTTGACATTCACAAGAAATAATAAGGTATACACAACACTACAAATAATTGGAAAGGTAGAAATCAATTCTCATTCAAAGGGAAAAACTAGAAAAATCTGCTTCAACACTCATGTGTCCAAAAAGTCCTCCTTTGTGCCTTGCAATTGCACACAATATATAGCAAGTTTATTCATCCCATCCCTTCCTAAAAATAGACTAAAAATTGTACTCACCCATGCATTCTATTTTTATCCTTTATCATGAATAAATAAAGGAAAAAATAAACATGCTAATACAATGAGGCATTAATAGCCTTGGTTACAAAAATACAACTCAGTCAAACTGCAATTGACTATTCTATTTTTAATAAAGTTGGATGAATAATTTGGCTAATAATAAGCTTTGCTTGATGAGCAAGTATTCTCCAATGCATGCAATCTCTGTCTTCTAGTTGATGATGTGACATCTACAACTTGATCCACTTGTAGTGATAATATTAGCACTTTTTAATCCTACCCCCTTGGATGCACATGCAAAAATAAATCCCTGTGTGAGCAAAAATAAATCATTTATTTACAATACTTGGTAAGGTATTCACCCATGCATTCATCCTAATGGGGACCACTTGTAGTCCTAATGTTGACATTTTCTCTTTCCTCTTGTGGTCACATGTGAAATTGACTCCTATGCAAATGGAAATAATGCCTTTGTCTTCAGCTCCCATGTGGGGACCACCTGTGCACATGTAGTAATAGAGCTTCTCCCTTTTATACAGATTACCTTAGCAAAGTTTGAGGTATACTTTGAAATTTTAATGTACATATCTCCAACCTTGGCATTACATCTATCTTGAGTATATCACTTGCCACCTCCATGCATTGGTTATTAACCTATGGTGACATTCATTTTTTGAATGATAATTGATAATTATAAATTAAACCTTACCTTTTAGGTAATCATTGTTGTCGGTATTCCATCATGATGTTTGGACTATAGTTTGGGACCCTTTTTGATAAGTCAATGCGAATAATTTATAAAACATGGGGCCAACCCCTCATGATGATGACTCACCCTTCGCATGTGTGTCGGTGGCAATTGGAATAACTTGGGTTAAGTTACATTGTACCCTGGATTTGCATTGATAAGTTAAATCAAACATTTGTCGTTGATTCTGGTACTTACTTCATCTCTGATCATTGATCTTAAGATCCATGATTAGGGTTTTCACTCATAATAAAGTTGGTCGATGATCTTTGAGCTATTTATATTGTACATATTGATCTAAGCCATCGATTATCTGAACCATGGTGACCTAGTGGTTACATTATGAGTTTAGCATTTAATGTCGATTGAAATTGGGAATTTGATCCATGTACCATTGCATATTAGTAATTAATCTTAACCCTGGTTGGCACAGTGAGTTAGGTTTGCATGGTTTTCAAGTTGATTGGATAAATGTGTAGATCCTATCTCATTTTCATTTTATGTTGTGGAAGAATAGGGCGAAGCCCTAGAAAATTTTTCCAGATTTTTGCCATTTTCGATCTTTTGGAGCTTGATTCCCCTGTACTGCGAAAACTGCGAAGCTTTACAACCATGGGAAATTGGTTTCTCTATCATTTTTTGCTCTTTTGAGCTTTCTGTGAGGCTATATGGTCTCCATTATTGTTATGTGTTTCTACGAGCTTCTGAGATATTTGGTGTTTGTTGGCCGCCATTGATGAAGCTTTTGAGCTTGATTCCCTATAAATATTCCTTCTACTTTTGGTTCTTTGTTCATGCTTTTCTCTCTTCAAAATCAATGGTTTGAGGCTCTATAATATTTTCATTCCCCTCTCCGTTTTTGCTAAAAAATGAACCATTTTAAATGGATCTTCTCATGGTTGTTGTGTTTATTAGTCTAGAGCTCATTTTCTACATTTTTCGAGCTCGAAAGTTCTTCAATGATTTTGGTGAGTTTAATGAGGGGGAAATCAATCATTTTAGATATGGGAATGGCCACTATTCGGCTGTGGTGCTCCATTCAAACTCTATTGTGTGGTCTTCATAAAACAAAAAGGGTGAGTTTTTTTGTTCTACAAACTTGTAATTGTTTCATTCTTTATCTTGTAACTTGAATCGATACTTGAGTCATCGTGCTACTTTGTCTCTATGGTTCGGTTGAGCTCAAAAATAAAATTCCTAGGCATCTTGCTTTCGTTCCACACTTTGAGGGTTTTGATTGTCGACTCTATTTGGTAAGCCACAACTTGTAATTTCCTTATGCCAAATGGGTATTCTATATTCATTCAAAAATCATAAGATTTGTTGTATAAGTGACATAGGTATTCAAGTTTTGGATTCATCATTTTAGCTGGGGTTTTGTGATAATAATGCTCAAATTTTCTAGTAGGGTTTTTCAGTTAACATGCATTTGTTGCATTCTTTGATATGGGCCTTGAGTCATCATTACTTCCTTTTCTCTGAAGCTCGAAATAATGCACTCTACCATGAATTTCTACTTCTGGGTTGCTAGATTTCACACTTTGGTGTGATGGGTCTTCGTATTTTCTTTTACCATGGCCATTTCCACTCTGCTATTTGAAGTTTTAAAAAAGTGATATTGGGAAAAAAATGGAACTCTATTCTATTCTTCTTGCATCTAAAACTATATTATTAAAATACGCTGAAAATTATTTGTTGCATGATCATCTATAATGCAATGTGACTTGAACTTATTTCTAGGATTGAGACTCTGTTTCGCTACTTTATCTACTCATATTGAAGTTTTCATGATTATGTTGCTGAAGAAATTTTGATTTGCTCCCCATATTTTCTTATATTATCAGAAAAAACAGTCTGCTTGAAGATACTTTTATTGCACTAGAAGTTGTAAATCCTTTTCATTTTAACTGTATGAAGCCATTTTGAATTGTTGGTACTCGATATAATGTTGTTTGAATTAGTGGTTTCCAATGTTGAACCTAGCCTGGGCATTGCTTGATATTATTCATGACTCAGTTGTGTTTCTATTTCAATCTATTTGAGGTCGGTTCCACCTTTTGAGCCATACTCTTGTTCTACCTTTGCATGAGGTAAACCAAACATGGAAGGCTTTATTTTTGATAGCTTGACTATGTATTTTTAACTTCTCATGACTTGAACTCATGTGGTAAACTCATCTTTATTTATGAAAACTAGAACTCTTGCAACCTTTGAATTTTCTTCGAACTATTTTATTTTATAATTGTTTGATAACTCGCCATTAAATACATATGGTAATTTTGCTAATTGCCTCTAAATTTGGGGGTCATTACACCACTCTGCCCTAACTATATAAGGTGGTAGCATTCATGGAACACATGTGACTTTCATAACTGATATAAATCTATTTTCTTCTAATTAGAACACTACTACCATCGAACATCTGAATGTATTGATGAATCTATCTTAAGCCTAAAATTGATCTTATATACTGAAATAACCTCTGGGTATCTGATGTACAACAATGAGTATATAATTGTTTGATCTGTAATTCAATCGAATGACATTATTTTTCTTAAAAATATGGTTTTCTTTAAGTAGTGTAATTTTGACATGCAAAATATAGAATTTGTGTGAAAGTTTGTTGTCTTTCCTTCCCTGTGTTTACTTTTAATGACATCATGAGCTAGCAATACATTGTACCCTCCTTTTTTCACTGTAATGACATCTGATCATGTTGATGCTACATGTTTGGAAGTTCTTAGGATTCTCAAACCTGTTTTAATAGATCATGATGGTTATGATGCCTTTGATCTTTTCATTATTTTACTTTATGTGACTATGAAGTAATGCATGTTGCAAAATAGTATCTGAAGTGATTTGTTCTTGTACTTGATACTTTGCTTCAACTTTGCTATTTCTTGAAAATTTATCTAGATCTTATATGAAGCATAACTCCATTAATGCTTGATTGATGCTTGTTGGATAATTCATTTCTAGCTTTATCAATCAGACTGTACTTTTATCATTTGTAACTTGCCAACTGTACTTTGATAGATACTTTGGACTTGATTGTAATTTGATAAAAACTTATATATTTTCCCTTCTGTATCTTTATCAATATGACATAATTCTAGTTGATTAGCATAGGATGCATTCCTTGATGTTTTTAAACTATCTGGAAAATCTTGGCTTCTTCTTTTGTTATCAATCTGAAATTGAACAAGTGTACTTTGTTTCTGTAACATTCTTTTGATGATATCTTGGATTTATATCCTTGACTTATGCAATGAACAATATTTATTTTCTCAAAATTATTCTAAATTATGATTCGCTTGGTACTCCACTTAAACTCTGAAGCTAGCCAATAATCATTATTTGCACTTTCTATATGCATTCCATTTGTTTAGAGAACTGCAACACTAAACTTGCATTCTTTTATGGATTAGTACAACTATATCTTTGTGTATTCATCCTTCTTCTTACTTGTACCTACACATTTAGATAAACTAGTTAGAAAACATTAGGCTTTTTGGCCTCTCTCATGTTCCATAGTTTTCTTCTTTCATCTTTCTTTCTGAAATGATTCTGAGAATCATATGTGCTGATGTAGAATACTAATCTTATCAACTTTGTATCTGTATCGATGTATCTTATTCTGTAACTCATACCTCCTGATGTCAGGAGATCCATTTGCATGAAATTAGATAGTACATGAATATGGATTAACCTTGAGCTCGTGATGACAAAGATTTCCCTTTTCTATTTCTCAGGTACAATGCCAATGTGGATAATGAGGATGAAGATGAAATAAAGTTGGAGCTGGAAATGGAGCAACGAAGATGAAAGAAACTCAAGGAAATGATGGGTTTTTTCATACTCCTTTACTTTTATTTTCATGCATATGTACCTTCTACTTCAGTAATTATGAATTTTTTTTTGAGTTACATCCCACGGCTTGTGTGGGAAACATTGAAATCCCTTTTGAATAAAACATTAAATTCCATAAGCGAGTTATGTACTTCTTTCCACATCTCGAGTTTCATGTATGGATTGTATAACAAACTAAACAACTCAATAACATAATTGGATGTATTTAATCATGAAGGAAATAACTTTAAAATATCTACAACTTTAATAATGAACTCCCAATTACTGTAATCTGCAACTCTGTCTACTTTTCCAAAATTTAACACTCCACCTATTCTGTATTTATGGTCTTCATCAAACTGATAGATATTTACTTAGGTATTTTATATGTTTTTGTTGAAAATCAACATGGAATTGCAGACTATGTGGTTTGTTAAATTTTGTAATAGCACACATAGTTGCAAATTACATGTAACCATCAATTGTTGCAACTGAAAAAATATATCCCCTAGTTAGGTTCACTTCACCAATGCCATCCATCGTAACGAAGTTTCGAGTTGCCCATTTTCACAAAAGTGCAAAAATTGTCAACAAGTTCTGAAGTGGTTGTGCCTAAACATGTTGCACATGAACAGGCCCCTTGGACACCTTGTTGTCCAAAATTTCCTCTAACACTATGTATTCTTACTTTGATTCCTCTTTCTTTTTTTTTGCAATTGATCTTTATACATGACTTTTTCATTAAAGACAATATCCCTAGACCAAAATATTTTCTTGTCCTTAAGACTCCAAACACAAAAACCAAATTCATCCATACCATCCAACAAAGGTGCATTTCTCATAATTAGCCTCTAACTTGGTCATATCATCTTTATCAATGTGAACAAATACCTCACATTGAAATACTCTAAGAAATGAGTAATTAATTTTCTTACCAGACCAAGCCTCCTCAAGTATACCTCCATCCAAGGCCATAGAGGGTCCTCTGTTAATCATATAAACAGTTGTGCTTACCGCTTTCACCCAAAACATGAGTGACAGCCCCGCATGTAACCTCATGCACCTAGCACACTCCATGATTGTCATGTTCATTTTCTCTAACACTCCATTTTCTGTGGAGTATTTGGAACCATTATTTTCCTACGGATCCCATTTACCAAATAGTAATCAAGAAATTCATTGTTGTAATACTCCCCTCCATTATCTGACCTGAGACATTTCAACTTGAGACTGTTTCATTCTCAACCAAGGCTTTCCATCTTTTGAAAGTTTCAAACACATCAGATTTATTTCTAATGCAATATACCCAAAATTTTCTAGTTGCATCATCAACAAAAGTGACATAATAACATGAACCACCAATAAATTTTACCTTAGCTGGCCCCTATACATATGTATGCACTAACTCCAACTTACCCTCCTTCTTGGTAGGTCTAACCTTGAGGAATCTCACCCACTTCTATTTCCCATAAACACAGTCCTCACAGAAGTCCAAATCTAACTCCTTTAATCTGGGAAACCTGTCCTTTATAATTTGCATGCCCTTTTGACTCATATGATCGAGTCTCTAGTGCCACAAAGTTACATCTCCATCTACAGCAACTAAATTACAATAATCAGCACCACTGGTTAAATAAAAAGTACTAGTTTTCTTACCTCTTACAACCACAAGAGATCCCTTGGTAACCTTCTAAGAATCTGCTATAAAACCGACCATACGAGTCATCACTACCCAGTTGACCCGTTGATATTAAGTTCCACCTCAAATTAGGCACATCGTTGACATCCTTAAGTAGTCATGTGTTCCCATTCTTCATTTTGACACGAACACAACATTTCCCTACTATATTACATGGTTCATCATCACCAAGATATACATGTTCAAAATCTCTTTGAACAAAATCAAGTAAAGTAATGTCTATGTGGGGTGGCATGGAAAGAAGCCCCTAAATCTAACACCCAAGACTCGACAATATTATCTAAAGAAAGAATTAAGGCATCTTGAAAAACATCACCTGCTGCCACATTTACCTCTTTAGTTTCCTCATTGTTCTTCTTATCCCGAAGAGCCCAGAAATCTTTCTTAGCATGACCAACCTTCCCACAGTGCCAACATTCTAACTTTCTCTTGGACTTTGACCTTTCACGATCATTCAACTTCCCACAGTTACCTTTCCCTCTGTTCTTTTATCTCCCTCTGCTCTCCACCGTCAAAGTGTTTCTAGAAGTAGAAGAATATCCAAAGTGCTCTTCCTTTGCATTTCCTCGCTTAAGATCACACCTATTACATCCTCAAACTTCAGCTTTGAATTATTAGAGACTGAATTACTTATAGCCATAACCAAGTTGTCCCAAACTATTTACCGAGTTTAACATACTCACAACCGTATTAAATTCATTCAAATGATCAAAGTAATAGAACCATTCTCAAACATCTTCATATTAAATAAATTTTTCATCAAAAATATTTTATTACGAGTGCAAAGGGTTTTTCATATAACTTCCCAATGCACTCATGAGACCTTCTGTGGTCTTCTCCTGCAATATGTTGAAAGCAACTAGAGATGCAAGGCATAACCAAATTTCCCGAGCACCTTTCTATCGAGAAATTCCCAATCCTCATCGACATGGTTGTAGGTTTCTTTGTTTTCCTAGCCAAAGGAACATAGAGGTCCTTCTCGATACAATTAATCCTCCATTTTCATCTTACACAAACCAAAGTTCTTCCCATTGAACTTATCAACCCTAGATCTTCCCTTATCTACCATAGCTCCCACTCAAGCCAAACTTTCCGGTGATTTACCACTTCAGCAAAAAAACCACCAAATCTACATGTTACGATTATTAGGAATTAGTGAACAAATATGTGGAAACAATTCCTCAAATCACAAAGTAGTAGGAAACTATTTAGCAAAATCAAACTTGTTGAAATATAACAACATAAATAAATAATGCACAAAAGAAGACAAGACAAGATTTAACGTGGTTCACCCAATGTGTGTTACATCCACCAAGAACTTGCTCGGCTTTTATTATCAACAAGATTAAAACAAATCTCACAGTCTTCTCTCGGTTATGAATTTACAACATAATTCCAAAGATGCTAAACCACAATTGACACACAATTGCTTAACCTTGATCACTCTTGATCACCTCTTGATTACTAAGACTCAAGAACTCTTGAAAACTCAAGATATCTTCAAGATACCCTAAAACCTCTATTTATAGGATTAAAATCCTTTTAAGAAGTCCTAAATCTGACCCTAAAAGTATGAAATTCATAATCTTTCAATTTACCATGATGAAAAAAACCGTCACGGCGTTGACATCCAATTAACAAAAATTAACGAAACGTCACAACAACGTCACAACATCAAAACAACAACGATCGTGTAAAATTCTCCCGAAGTCTCTAAACTTAACCGTTCGAACTCCAACACTTCAATATTGATTCTAGAAGACCAAAAATAGGCTTCACACCCCAACAAATCCTTCTATGACATATTTTTGCATCCATACTTCTTTCACCTTACAAAACTTTGCAACATGACCCTTTAGATGACACTTGTAGCAAGTAACCTCATGTTTACCACTTGACTGATCACTTTTGTGTTCTTTTCCATTGCTCAAGGGTACTCACAACTGAAAAACTTCCTACAATCCCTTTCTCTATGACCATAACCATTGCAAGCATAACAATAACCATGAATTTTGCATACCTCATTGCATTTTGTTATCTAATAGGATTAGGCCTTAAATAGACATTCTTGCCATGAACACCATCATCTTCACTTGCTTTGGAACTAGGACCAGCTATTGGATCTACAAGAGTAGGCTTCTTAACTTCTTTGATCTTTAGGGTTTGAATCTCCTCTTTGAGCTTGTCACATTCTTCTTCCTTGGCCTTAAGAACACTTGTCAAATCCTTGATTTCAGTCTTCAATCTGATGTTCTCCATCCTATGGAATGCTAAATATTCTTGTAGATTAAATACCACCTCTTTGAAGTCAACTTTTCCATGCACACACACCTCACAGGCTTGTTTCTTAGTCTTTCACATTCCTCTTCCTTTGTGCTCAGATCTGAAATGGCCTTCTCCAACTAAATCTTGAGATCTTTTATGGTTTCTTCATCCTTCTTAGCCATGGATTTCAATTCCTGATTCTCTTTCCTGATTTTCTTCGCCATATTGTGCTTCTAGGATCTCCTCCAAGCTATTAGACTTGCTTCTCAAGGACCTACTCTGATACCAATTTTTGGAAACACAAGGGGTGAGAGGATGGTGAATAAGTCCTACAAAGATTAAAATTTCATTTACCACACCATACATTCATCAATTATATTTTCATACAACATTCATCACCATGTGTGCTTATTAATTTTTACAACATCAACTACAAGAGCAAGAAATAAAGTACTCAACACAAGAACACCATATGTAAGTGGGAAACCCTCATGGGGAAGAAAAACCACTAAAACTTTGCTTATATTACACAAATAAAAGAATTTTAGTGAATAAAAATTTCACAAGGAGCACAACCCCTTATTTGGTGAGGCACCATCCCCACAAGGAGCACCAACCCCTAGTTTAGTAGAGCACCAACCCTACAAGGAACACCAACCCATAATTTAGTGAAGCACCCACTCCACAAGGAGGATATAACCCCTAGGATTACCAAGCACAAACTTGACCCCCTTATAATTTTTGATCTCTATTAATTCTAATTCCACAACTAATGGAGATCACAAATTCAGCTCACAAACCCTATGTCAAATCCTAGGTCTTCAACCTTACTCTTTCTCCTTCTTTCTTCACTTGTATTGCATCTAAATTATTTCTCTCATGCTATAATATATTCATAAATTTTAAAAATACCTAATATTCCCTAAAATAATTCCTTTATGCCTATAAATATCTCTCATATAGGTTGCACTACTCCCCCATGCAAGACTAGCTCACAAAATGAGCTTAAACTTCAATTTTATAGCATTTTCTTATTTCTAACCTAAAGAAGGTCAGTCCCTCATGATAAATTCTAAAAATACATGCTTATAACATTTAATAACATCCATTACAATAGTAAAATTTTTCCCAAGTAGGTCGGCCTAGCTAAAAACCTCATTACATGTGCCAAAAATGGCTCAAAACCCCATGGGCACATTCTTTAAAATTCCCTTACATAAAACCAATACAAATTCATGACCCATAACCAATTACATATGATTAAAATAACATTAAACATTCATAAATTATTTCAATTTATCTCAACCGATCAGATTATTTCGTTTAATGGGCCCGATTCCCTTTATAATTTTCAAAGCAGTTGTTTCATACACCCTTCAGTCCCATGTAAACTTCATAAGGCCACCAAATAACTTTAAAAAAATAAAACCATTCCATGTAACAAATTTATGGAAATTTTAGAACCTTTATAACACTTCTAATAATTTTATAAGTCATGAAACATCCATCTCTTCAAACCATAGCTACTTTTTCTTTACCAAAAACAAACTCCGCCAAAAACTTTGTTTTTAATGGTTAGATCGAAAAAACATTTATACATACATTAAATACATCCAAATGGATTCATTGGATGAAAAATTCATACCTATTCACATTCCATGTGATAGAAATTATCACCCAATGTATCGTATGCCTCAAACAACATCAAACTTTCACGGAATGCATGTTGTCTGAAGCCAAAAATCCTCATGTCCAAAGAATAACCTAGAAAACCTAAAAATAACCTCATCATGAGTAAAATATCATATAACTGGATATATATATGAATCCTCTTTCCAACACAACTTTAATCACCTTCGAAATCCACTTGTAGCTCATGTTATGGCCATTTTACTGAAGACTGCTTTTTATGGCCTCAAAACTACTCTTTGACTAGTCAACTGAATGGACCTCAAATGACCATGTAAATGCATGAAAATTTCCTAAAAAATCCATTGACATCAATAAAAACTCACATAAATCACACAATTCCAATTTAGCCATTACCTTCTTTGGATAACTTTTCCTTAAACTAAAACTCTTTAGAAACTGCCATTTTTAGGTGGGGCCCACATATGACCACAAGCTCTATCCTAAATTTCTAGAAATATGGAAGATTCCTATAAAAATTCCAATAATAAATTTTGAAAAAGAATCAAAACAGGCTCAATATACTCACTTTTCTGTAAGCTTCTCCTAGCTAGGGTTTAGCTATGGTTTTAAACCACTTTATCTTCTTAACAATCGTTCATAAAAACGTGACAATCAAACAACACAATTATTTTTGAAAAAACTTCATAACTTACCTAAAATGATATTCCAAATATCTCAAGTCCCCATGAAAATTATACAGTCCACAACGAGCATCAGAAGGTCAACTTTTATCACAAAAACACATTGTTTCTTACCCAGTTTTCCAAAACTTGCATAACTTGCAATTAATTATTTAGAATGACCTAAAACTTGGCATGAAGCACCATGACAACATCCTCTACCTTTCCATAATCACCACATAGCTCAGATATTCCTAAAACTCTCCATCCATAGTGACTTACCCATGCTAAATTGCATGTTCTCAACTATTTTCTTCCCAATGACCTCATACATGCATCTAACCTCTAAATTATAACGTGAAACTCACCATAAACCTTACGTACAATGTCACCATGCTCCAAAAATAAATATCTTGTCCAAATCTCACACCTCTACCTCATTCTGGATGTTCCAGGGCTAGAAACATGCCTAGAATGAACTGACTCAACCATGATCTGACCATATTAACTCAATGAAGACCCATGAATACTCATGACACACTCCAATCAGATTTGGAAGACTCAAACCATGACTAGGCATACTCAACCATGCACCAAGACATTGTTGAAATCACTAAAGATTGGCACTACCAATCAACATTCATGTTTGACAATTAAATAACATCACATGGAGACTCATACTACATCATGACACCCTTTTCCATTAATGGGGTCAACGTCAATGAAAAGACAACCACACAATGGCAAACAATCTCCCCTTTATCATTGATGGCAACCATCATTCAGAAACATTGATGGCAGCCAACAAGACTAACACCTACATGACTTTAACTCCATGTTTTTAGCTTATATTCCCCTTTTCCATCTATGAAAAAGGCTAAAATGACTCCAAGAAATTAGAAATGACAACACAAGACTAGAAACAATGGAAATAATGTAAAACATGACTTACTTGACACAAAAATCTCCCCTAGAACTGAAAACTCTCCTCTTTTACTCCTTTAGCAACATACAAAGATCCTATTAGACCTTATGAGAGCCACAAAAATGCTCTCCTGATTTGATACACCACTTCTTGGTCTTCATTCATGATTATTAACCTCTTTCTAGGCCAAACCCATGCTTAAATCATCAAATTTGCCTCCAATGCTATTATTTCACATTTCGAACAATTGTCCCTAAAAAAATTTCGGTGGATGCGAGTCAAACTTCTTCAACCCCTAGAATATCAATCTTATCATAAAACAGTCTCCAAATTCTCCCCATGGGTTTGATTCATCATACTCTAACTAGAAACACAAAAATTAGGCCACATACCTTCCATACAAGCCTTGGTGAAGACTCAAACTTCTCATCACATTCCTCAAGCACATTTTCGGTGAATTTTGCCCTTTCTTATACTAGTATATCAGTCTAATCAATCTCCTCTAGTTTCATCAAAGCATAACCTTGACCTTTTGTGAGTAGATTTTATTTATCAACATACATGAGAGAGACTAAATCACCTCGATCACCAGCAATTGTTATGAATTGGTAGCGATTCATCTTGTTTTTCCCCTCAATCATTATTTTCCACATAAACACCACTTTATCAAATTTTTCAAACCAATTGTCTCATTCAAAGGACCTCCACTCATTAAAAATTAAAAAATCAAATATTAAAATCAATTTACACCAAGATATGTCATACGTCTCAAGTACGCGAACCTTTTGGTCCCCCATCACTTGACTCTCCTATCCTTGTAGCCTACCCTTACGAATCATATGTCTATAGGAAATGAACCCTTTGGTTCCCCTATCACTTGATTCCATGGTAGCACTTATCGTTTCGATACCCCGTCTTGGGGAAATTTTAAAAGAAACACATATCACACTTATCCAAACCAAACACTGTCAAACTAGTGTTCCTCACAATGCATTGCAGTCACCCCATTTTGAGGGGGTCGCCCATATAAATCAATCTATCAAAAATCATTTTTCTTTAGCACTTTACCTACGCCAAACTACTAAAAAAAGGGAAAATGTAGACACTTAAAAATTTCACCCCTAAATTTCCTTCACCACATACATTGTCTTCGCAATCATGTCATATAAAACACATTATCTAATCCTTACATATCTTATCCTAAGTCCAAAAATATCCATAATATTTACTCAATGTAAATATTCTTCCACATCCTGTAAAATCATTTCACGGCCTTAAAATCCCATCTTACTCCTCTTAAAACCACTCAAAACCACTTGGAGACTAAAATTAAATAAGACAAAACCAATTCAACAATCTCACAACCTTCTTAACCTCTTCACCTCATCCCTCAACATCCCCTTAGTCATTTACCCGCATTCCAAACCAAAAATCCTTGATTAGAAGTGGTTTTAACCACTTTTGTAGTTGTTTCCCCATAAAAAGTGGATCGCCAACAATTCAACCGAATCACAGCGATTATAAATAGCACCTTTGTGCTCTCTTTTACTGAGGACCTTTGATTTATGAGCTTTGGTATTTGATTTGAGACTTCCCTTTTAAACCAACACTTCGTCCCTCAACATCACAAATTCCAAGATATCTTCAAACACTCTCAAGAATCAACATCAATCATTTTCAAGAATTTTTGCGAGATGTTTTGTCACCCAACTTCCCACAAACATGACCAGACAACTTATCAACTTAGATCCTTCCCACTGAATATTTGAGGCATCTTTTAACTCTTCATCCATTCAAAGGTATTCCTATATCTCTCTTTGTCATTTTCAAGTCATCATAAGATTTGAAATCAGTCAAAAACATAGTTTTAGAGCTTCAAACTCTCGTTTTTATCAAAACTATCAAAATCATAGGAATCGCTAATGATTTACGCTAATCACCAAGTGATTTTCCTAAATCGTCGGTGATTCCCTGTCATATTTATCTTTTATCAATTTATCATCCTTCTATCATCTTTTATAAAACACTCGCATTTAACATTTTGTTTCAAGTATGGCTCTCTGTAAGATGGTATTTCGATTGTTCACATCCAATTACCAACATTTACGATATTCCTATAGTACAACACCCTTTCTTCAGGGAATAGTACAACATCTTACATGAACTTACACTCTGTGCAATCTGATTCACTATTGATGAAGAGGAAATTGAGGATCAATTTGAATTCCTTCACAAAATCCAACAAGAGATTGAGGATTTCTGGTACAACTACTTTGAATGTGTACAAATTGCATCCACCCTCACTTGGGTTACCTTTGAAGCTGCACAAGACTTGCCTTTCAACTTGGAGTTCTATAGCTTCTCATCGTTATCCACATATCTATATTGATCATATATCTTTGTCTTTATCTATATCATTTTCAATTCACTTAATTATTACAAAGTGAGTTGACATCCTCCAAGGAATTCCCTTTGGATTCCTGGAATCATCCTTTTCTGAGCATTTCGTATATCCATTTATCTAATCCTTTCTATTTAGTTTCTTTGTGCGTAGGTTGCTTAGTAGAATAGGAGGAATTGTACATTCATTCAGACACAACAATTTTGATCAAACATCATCATCAACATCCATCTTCGTGGGTATCGGTAATCCTCGTCATCTTCCAAGGCCAATTTTGTTTTATTATTCACTTCATTAATTTAAAGTAGGAAAGTAAAAACATTTCGAACACATACATACACACATTGCATATAGAAAGGTAAAAATAAACCTGATATACACAGTAGATATTTGCACCATGGCTATATATAGACCAAGATGGTAAAAAATAAACTCGTAATTGGTCCAATAGTTAACTAAGAAAAGTTAAAACAAACCTAAAACACAATTAGATGGTCGTAGCATGCTATAAATTAACCGAGATGACAGAAAATAAACTTGTAATTGGTAAAAAAAATATTATAAAGACACTTAACTCTGTCCTATTGTGCTCCATAGTGAAGATTGATTGATTTTATTTTCCCCTAGCTAGAATGCATGCGAGGGGTAAGATAATTTCTCTATGGTCAATTAAATCTTGAATGTAATGGTAGAGTTTTATGCAACGATCCATATGGTGACCATTAATACGATGGTACTCACAATATCCAGTTACTTTATACCACGTTGGTTTTGGTTTCCCTTCTTGAAGGATATTGATATGGGATAGATGATCATTTCCACACTTTTCAAGTGACATAACATACCAGAAATACATTCTCGAGAGAAGCGTGAATTGTCTTCATTTGAATTCACATGGACTAGTTTCTTTACTAGGGATTATGATTTTTTTATCGTCTTATTCAATTGGTTTTAATTGATAATTTTGCATGTTTTGAACATGATGATCATCAGTGATCTCATCATTTACAACGTTTCAGTTTTGATTTAAGAATTTTGATGTATCTTGATTTTGATGATTATCCTTATGAGATTAATCTTTTGAAGGAGATTTGATTAATTCCTTAACAATGAGATCCCTTTCAATTTGTGCTCCTTTTTCAATTACTTCCTTGAAGTTTGTTAAAAATACATTTATATTTGGAAGGATAACTCTGGATTAATATTTGGGATGGAGATACTTGTCGATTGTTGTTTTGCTATGGAACAAGGGAATCGGCTTGTAATTCCTCTCCATCATTGAAGAAATGATGTGAATGTTTCATTATTCCTTTTCTTGGTGTTGTAAAGGTCCATCATAGTGACTTCAAAATATAGGTTAAAGGAGAATTGTTTAAAAATATTTTTGATAAGTTAGTGAAAGTAGTGATTGATCCTTTTGGAAGGTGTAAAAACCAATCTAAGGCTCGTCGTCTAAAATGTTTAGGAAATACATAAGAGGTAGATGTATTTATAGGCTACACCTTCACATGACATGAAGAACACTTTAATATGTTCTCTTGGGCCATGTTTTCCTTTATACTTTTCAAATGTAGTTGTTTCAAATGATTACAAGTAATGACCTTTTGTACTAAATGGTAGGAACCTAAAGTGAGAAGTGGTTTGTGATTTTGATCAAAAGGTTGGATTTGATTTAATTGGATTGTTTTGATTTTGATTTGATTGATTTTCTTAAATTTGGATGTGTGTATCCAAAGTATAAGACTTTGATTTGATTGGATTTTCTTGGATTTGGATGTGTGTATCTAAATTATAAGAATTCGATTTGATATCGACAAGTTGGATGCTGATTTTGAATCTAATTTTGATTGGATAGAACACAAGTTCTGATTTGATTTTGATTAAATTGGATTCTGATTTGGATTAGAATATTTACTAATTTTTATTGGATTGAATATCCGAAGGATAAGACTTTTTTAAGGATGTTGTGTTATTGAACACAAATTCTAATTAAAGGATATGATTTGTAATACAAGTTTGTTTTTTTATCTATAAAAAGAACATTTTCAAATAGTAAATAAATAATTATTTTTTTATTTTTTTGGCTTGATAGGAAAAATACCATCGGGAAATGTAAAGTTTTTATGAAAATGCAACAAGTAGAATGCCATGAAATGGGTGGATGCAAGGCTCTTATCACTCCAAAAAGATACATCTTTTGATATATCCCAGACCTGATATACCAAATTTGTATGGGGATATAAGTGGTATAGGGAACTTGTGGAATATTGAAAGAGACTCACCTAATCATTACTATACCTCTTAGAGGATTGAATCACCACTCCAATGATGGGTTTTGTGACTAGGTGGTAGGGTAATGAGGGAATGATTTGTGTATGGTGTCCTTATTTCTCCCTGAAGAATTTATAGGGATGATGCCACAGACTTTGTTGTTACAACTATTTTAGGCATGTACTCGTAGTAACACGTCATGACAGCATTACCTGTAAGTGGGGGACAAAGGCAAGGAAAGTGTTGAATGTTGTTTGAGAGTAGGTCTCAAGTTAAATGCAATGCAAGTATGACTGGTGCGTGGTAGTGAAGTACACATCACCAATTTAGCTAAGTGGTGATGAAATCCACATCACCATGTGCAAATACAAATATGAAATGGTTAGAAGGAAAGGTTCTTTCCAACTTGAAATGCATAAAATAAATGTGTAATTGACAAGCACAAATGAAATTATACATGTTTTTAACAACTTTTTTTTACAAAGGAAACCTACATGCAAATGGGTTAGAAGTTTTTTTCTTGATTTTTGCATCTCATTTATGGAAATCTCTTTCAATCTGTAAAATCAAATTAACCAAAAAGGTAACTTCAACCATTTCGATTCTCAATTTCACCCAAAGGGCATGAAATAGTTACTTAAGTGGATTGGTTATAAAAGGATAAAAGCTAGATAGTAAGATGGATAATATTAAGCTATGAAATCAATCTAAATTACTTTTGATTCTCAAGATCACTTAAAGAGTGTGAGAAACAAGCATATGTAATGTCGAATGTTAAAGATGGGACGTAAAAAATGAAAAATAAAAATATAATTGATAGATATTTGTTAGAAATTAAAGATTAAGGAAAGTATTAGACTCTATTTTTGTATAAACCTATAAAAATAATCATAAACATAGTACAAAATATAGCAAACAAAGAGTTAATTTAACACCGGCAAACTACAGAAAATGTAATTTCGACACGAGAACACTAAAATGTGTATAAAAAAGTAAACATAGACCAAAATAATAGAAACACACCTAACATGATATGTAGATGCACTAAATAAAATGCGAGACACATAAGACATAATACTAGTGCATAGACATGAACGAAACATAAAATAAAAACAAACAGAATAAGATGAGAAAGGCTAGTGTATAGAATATGATGTAAACACACCTAATGCCACACCGACGCATGTATACGAATGTAGATGTGGTTCGAAGGAAGAAAATGTTAGTATAAAACACTAGTGCATATAATATAACATAAACATAGATAGATTTATACGAGACATATGGATTTGAATAGAGACACATAATCGGAATGCTAGCATATATCACACTCTACACTAGCACATAAAAGATGAAGAAAGTGAAGATCACATGTACCTATAAAAGAAAATATCAAAACATGTCTAAATTATCTATTTTTGTAAACTACTCACAATAAACTCCATAGAATGCCATAAAATTTGGCTAGTAGTCCTTGAATAATACAAGAAACATGAAAATGATATTAGAATGAAAAAAATGAATAATAAAGCATGGGAGTCATACTAGGTGTATCAATAATGTATACAAATAAAATGTGAGATAAGGGAAGAAAAAACACAATGTGCAAATCTGATCCTTCATTTGTATCTCTTTGTAACCTTGGATGAAATTCTCTATATCTTGGAATGAAGCACCAAGATTGTTGAATCTCTATAATCAATTGTGTTGGAAGTCCTAAACACGGAGGGGTTGAATCGGTGTTTGTTGAAACTTTTGAACCAATTTACAATTATTCAACCATCTAAAATTAAACAACCTTAACCATGATTAAGTATGAACATTCAAACATGAGAGAAATAGAGACAATCACACACACATGAACACCAATGTTAATTTGGAACACCCTTGAAGGGAGAAAAACCCACTGAAACCAAAGAACTAGCTTGGACAAACTATCCTTTTATAGTTACAATGATTTCATTGTTGAGAATCCACTCAACTCGAGGCTACAACTCTAAAATTTGGTCAAGATTCCACTTAACCTTCGTAAAATTCTACTTTCGTGGAAGCTACAAATCTCAAAACTTCAACCAAGATTCTTCTTGTTTCTTCTATAAGATGCAACTCACAAGGAAGCTTCAACTCCCTCTTGTAAAGCTACAACTTAGCCTTGAATAATATGGTTGATCACTCTCGGTTAGTTGTCTTAATACAAAAGGTTGTGATCTAAAAATCAGCTCATACATATTTTAATTCCCCTCTCTACATCAGCTGTAAATTATTTTTCACAAGGCTTCTCTCCTAAACACACGCTTGCATATTATTACACACCAAAATGCTAGTCTTCGTGCATTATTTTCTATCTACTTCAAAAACTTATCATCTCTCAAGCATACATTCTCCCGCAACAATTTCCATCATCGACATTCACACACACCTATATTTTTTTTTTTTTTCATTCACTTGTCATGTATATGTCTCTCAACAAGCATACATTTTCTACAACTTCACCTTCACCTTATTTTCATGTATATAAAGCTCCCTTTTTCAAAAACAAACAAAATTCAAGAACCTATAAATATTTTATATCATTAATAAAAACATACTTGATAGACTTTTTCAATTCCACTTTGATGACCATTCACTTGTGTGACTTTTAGTTCATACAAATAAGTATAACTATCATCACAAATTGTCAACATAATAATGATTACACTTTCAATAGGTTAGATGAAAACTCCTACATTTCATGATCTATTATGACCCTTCATGCACCTATGGGGAACAATGAGACTTTTCTCAACCTTCTAACATCCATTTACAAATATAAATATTCCAAGACAGGCCTTTGCACCAACCGATTTGTAATCGCAAAATCATTTTTGTCTTCTAGCACATTGTCTCCATACAACAAGTGGAACATGCATGTGAGCACGTTACATACTCCCTCTTTTAGCTTTCTAACTCCTTTATACCTTCATTTTCGTCATTGTTCCTTCATTAGATTCTTTGCAAGTCCAGGACTTGGACATGGAGTACCAAAAATTATAGTCAAGAGAGATGTTTCATCCAACAGATGATGCAGAACCTTAAAATAATTATAAACCTTAGATATTATAGTGTATAAATTGTATATCACCTTCATATTACAAGAAGTGACAATCCGTCCTTATTCTCTTCATGAAGCACAGATTGGATCAGGTTATAGACTGATTTTCATGCACAGAAATATAGGCTTCAAACGTTGAGCAAGATCATCCACCTATAAAGCTAGTAAATACTTTAGAGATACATTTCCAAAGAGGTATTAAAGTTGGGAAACTCATCAGGTCCAAATATTACTCCATCTCAGGTCTTAGAGATCAAACATGCTTGAGTATTGAGGACAACACAAACTAGTTCATAAGCTACAAAAACTAATTTTACATATGCTTGTATCAACATGCCAAACTTCACTTTCAATAATAACCTATAAGTTATGTATAGACAAAATTTTGCATGGAGTTAATGAAGAAAAAAAAGTTTGGAAGCACCTTCTCAAAGCCTTCTTGACTATTTTAAAAAGAAAATTTTGGAACATTTCAACTAGATCAATAAATCACTTCACCTCATTAATGAAGGACTTGAATGTGTCATTTAGTACTTGTACCACTTGTCCATGGTCACACTTCACCTTAACACCATGAATTTTCATCAAGACCTCCTCATTCTTCATGATTGGTTTTTGCATGTTTAGCCTTCTCAACACTAGCACTAAAAATGCACTGAAAAATCTCATTTTTCCAAAGGAATGACCACGATAATTTCATGAACATTAAGAACAGATCCTCAACATATTTCACAATTTTTTTATCCCGGGTTCCTCTACAAACTTTGTATGTACACTAAATCTCTCATAAAAAGATTATTTTCTTGTGGGTTCCACCATGAGAATATTCTATGATGAATTCTCCATATGATCAAGTTCATAAACAGGAAAAAAAAATCATTTTGAGGCTCAACCAAACAAAATTCTCTATACTAAAACAGTCCACAAAAATGAATATAACTCTCTCATTTCTCATACATTTTTCCTCAAAGTTTTGGCAACATATTTTTATGCCTATGATCTTAAAAAAATATATCTTTTTATTTAACCAAAGAATGATCCACAATTTTTGTTGAATTATAAACATTGAGTGCTAGTTTATCATACCTTATTTAACCCGGGTTTGGTAAAAATGCAATATCTTGAACAAAACTCCTCCTCAGGTCCTAAAATTCGGTCCACACCATCATGACTACCTCCTCCATGATATATAATGGATAGTTGGTCATGGATCACTCTTAAACTTCCAATCCAATCACATTTGTGCATGTTAAACCTCCTTGACCTGAAAGGCAGTCACACTAATGACCCCAGTCATGCCTCCAGACATTGAATTATGACATGTAGCTTCATATTATGACTCTTGAAAATTTACCTACACACTTACCATGCCTACATTATCTTTCCATAATTTTTTTTGCTACATACCCTCACTCTAGGTGCTTGAAATAGGCCAATTTGGACTAGTTTACATTGTACCTCATCATGACTATCATTTTATTCACCTTATAGACCCTTAAACATGACATTTTATGTGTTTCATACCTATACCTTGCTTCACTATCAACCTCAATCCTTCACTTCACATTTCCAGGTCACTTTGCTAACTAGGACTTGGTATTAGGCATCCCGAACTAAGCTAGTCTCAGAAAATCAACTCATGTGCCCCTATATCCATCATTATGACCATTTTTATATATCACATGCATGCAAAAATATATAATACATCATCCAAGAATGATCGCATATCACCACTTAGCCTCTGCTAGCCATCGGCTCCACAAAAGTCCATGTTTACTCGGGTGTTCTCAAATCTCTAACCTATTATACCTTATCGACTCACTCCAAGCTCCCTCTAGCTCTCCTACATCCTAATTTTTAATTAATATACCTTTGACATCAATAAGAAAAAAACATCCACATACCAACAATCTCCCCTTTGTCATTGATGGCAAAACCTCTAACTCTTCTCCCCTTTTTGCATTAATGAAAAAGTACGGTTCTAGTTTATGTTTTTCTCCTACATCAGATTTTTGGGCTCCATCATGGTTGGAAACATCAACCAAACTTATCACTCAAGCTCTCTCTCTCTCTCTTGTCTCTCATTGATTTTACTATCTTTTTGGCATTCACCATGTATTGAATTCATTGTACTCCCCCTGAGAAAATGTTTTCATGAAACTAACACATGCAAAAAATCTTATATTAGAGTGAAATTATCATTTTATCTCATGGATATTCCTATCTTATCTAGGAAAACTCAATTCTAGGCTTAATTCCTCCGTATGCTCATTGTGGGAAAATTTAGTATTGAGTTCCCTAAAGCAATTTTTCAGTGCATTTTGGTCAAATATTGACATGTTATAGATCATCATATACTACATAAATCTTAGCTTCCTTACTCCCCCTCAATTTGTACCAATAATACTTGACTCATCATACACAAGCTAGCTCACTAAACTTGATCTCATGTCTTGTATTTGGCTCAAATATTGTACCTTTGTCCTGACTGGTTTCTTCAATGATTATTGCCTTGTTTGCTTGGTTTAGTGATCTTCACGCTTTGACCACTTGATACCCCTGTGAATAGATACACTATCATCATTCACTTTTCCATTTTGAATCTCTTGACACATTGAAATCTTTTTTAAGATTATATTTAACTCTCTTGCTCTCGATGTTGTTCTCGAGGCCTATATAAATATATGTCAAACATGTAGGTGAATATTTCAGTCCTCTAACATCCTACCATGCCCTGGTTTATTCATTTACTCAAGTTTCATGTAACTTTCTTATACATTTCTTGCATTTTCCTAAGAATCTTTTCTCCAAGGATTTTGAGCTCGAATCAACCATCTTTCTCTTCCCTAAACCGCATACATAAACATGTAGGTTGATTGTTCCATAGTCTTACCCATCTGTTGTTACTCACTTGACCATGATTAAAACGACTCATTTCTTAATCTTACACACTCAAGAATAGGTCTTGACGCTTGGCACCACCTTTAAATCTAGTAACCTTGTTTAACTATATAAATTTTATGCTTTATGATATCATTCATATTGATCATTAACACAAGTTCAAGTATTCTTACCATTCTTGATTTACCCCTACATTAGCCTTTACAAAACTAAACTCTAAAAAGATTTTTTTGAACTTTTCAATCAAACCTTTTAGCTCTAACCACCTACTTTCATGTCTCTCTTCCTCGAGGCCCCTAACATCAACTCATTTCTAATATCGGGCCAAGAAATGCATCAATTGTTTTGTTTTTACTTGACTTTTCATTGACTCGCTAAGTCTTTTTCTACCCATGCTAATACTATCTTTCTGCGATAAATTTTCCTTCATTATCTTATTCCACCAACCATTACCCTTTTAAGATAACCATTTGGGGTTTCTATCTCCTTGTAAAGTTTCACCCCACCTTCCTTTTGTAATATTCCTCTCAAAACCCTTTGATTAGGTCATTCTTAGCTACCTACAGTGTAAGAGGTGATTGTCACATATTTAAGGGGTTAAAAAACTTTATGAGGCTCGAGAATTCATGAATCTCCTTTAAAATCCCCTTAAGAATATTCCTTGTTAATTTGGAAGCTTAATTTTCTCTATGAATAATTATGCATGCATAAGCTACACCCAAACTCTAAGACCCAAACTCTTGCTACAAAACCGAGTACAATTTGTCACCAACTGTGACATTAGGCATATTATCAACTCTTGAGAACATGAAAATTTACACCATGAGGATTCCTAAACTAGGTATATGAAGATGTGATTTCATGATAGTCAATTCCAATTATTCAAAATTTCTTTAAATCTCAAACCCTAAGGATTTGACAGTGCCATGAGAAGCTTTCCTTTTTACCTTAAACTCTCAAAATTATCATTCAAGGTCTATAACTCACCTCAGAAATATGAATGGCCTTCTTATTTTTATATTTTATTACACTAGTCATGGACAAGTCTTAAACTTTGAAAATCAATTTATAACTTCTCAAATATGTCTCAAAATAGAGTCTAAACAATCTACATAAGTAATTTTCCTTTTCCTTTGTTTGAATGTATCTTGTTGGTGTTAAAGGACCTATAAATGCTCAAGATTCCCTTTTTTATGTACGTTCCAACTTACTAGGTGGTCACCTTCACCAAGGCTTTATAAATTTGACCTTAAGTGATCTCTCTCAACCTTAGCTTTGATCAGTAACTTTCCTTCCTTCCTAGACCAATAAGTGTGTTGATAGTTCATAGCTTGTGTGTACTTCATTGACCAAATTCAACCTTTCTTGATCCTTATAATACTTTAAACCAAGTTAGTAGAGCATTTTTGTTCATGCTCGGACTCATAGTACTCATGATTTCAACTAACTAACGTATAAGTTACTCCTTACATTTTGACACATCATCACTTGGATTTAGCCTAATTACAACAAGATAAAGATTTTTGACATATTCTATACAAGATGAAAGTCTTCAAATCTTAATGAGACTCTACACTATAGATTTATTGTGCTTTCCTTCAAAATTTTGACTAGAATGGCTTGTTTTGAGTCATTTTCCTTATGTCAATACTAATTGTACTCTTGATTTTTCTTGCTCCAAATATTTATACCAGGAGTAATTTTCACCATGATAACCTCAATATTTTTATGGATTATAATGCACAAACTGTTACCTTCAAAAGGATTCTCATTCACATTCATACCTTTCTTATTAATCTCATCAGACCATTTTCTTTAACACTTTTCTATGCTGCAACTTAAATATTTTACCAAGCACATTCAGGGCACCTCTTTTACTTCTAGTTAGGCATTTACTCCTAGCTCTATCAATCATCCCCTTAGAGTTTTCTTCTTTATGATTGCTACAAATTTGTACATGTCTTCTTCATGTGTAGGTGAATTCAATTAAGGCTCAAAGGACTAGTTTCAAACTTCTTAGTGTCATATCATTTATGAATTTGTGTTGGAGGACTGAGATAGACAACCTAAGCACTTCAAACACACTTGATCAACCTATACAACACCTATATAACCTAGGCATATTATTTGCACCATGTGAAGCTTATTGATTGATTGTTATGAGCATGAGATGACTTAATCACATATATTTACTTCATGATAACTCTTGACATTCCTTGTTTACTATTTGAATATACATAGAACAATGTTATTGACATGTGCTTATTCTTATCACAACTAGAATCAACCTTAAGATTCAGAACAAATTTATTGTAGTGCATGATAAGCTTAGACATAGTTAGATCACTCCTGTTATGATTTAGTATGTTGGGAATTAGTACATACATCATCATGGACTTATATGATGCTAATTAGGAATAAATCATACATGGTCTGAATCATGACAAATTTCATTGTTTGAGAAACTTAACAAAACCTTATACTAACTAAATAGGTGCAAAAACTTATGACAAAAAGCATACACTTTTCTTTATTGGGGTATTTTTGTCCATTTTACACCTTTACAAAAATTGAACAACTTGGATAGTCGTGGGATAAGGTGCAAGAAGCAAAAGGAAAGAGCAATCCATGGAGAGGTTTGAATGAGCCTCGACATGTATAAAAATTTGTGGAAGTATTTGAGTCTACCGTGGAAGCTAAGAAATCCGCGATGCATGTAGAACCAAAGCCATGGATAACAAGAAGCCACAGAGTGAAGCGAGGAGTGATTGAAAAGTTGTGGGTTGAATAAGACAACCCACACTGATTCAAAGAGCAAGCCACATGCATGTTAAAGGAGTCACAAAGACTAGAAAGACACGGCCAAGAGAGTGATAGTCATGACACATATGAAAAGCCACGGAAGCCAAGAAAATCCATGTATCAAAGGAAAATAGTAGGTTTCGTAGAGAGCTAGAAATGAATATAATTTTCAATCCAATTATTTGATCTATGTGAAGATTTCATCATTGGAGAATTATCAACCTCCTTTATGTAATAATTTTTATTTCTCAATGCAAATGGAGGTGGGTGGGTGGAACAGAGGAAAACATTTCCAACACGTAAAGGACTTTCCCAAGTGGAACAACCACTAAAAATTTAATGCAAGTATGGGTACCCATTTCATCTTGATGAAGGGAAAAGGCATGGGAAAATTGATTTTCAGAGGTACTCAAATATTTCTACAGAAATTAATGAAAATGATCGGTGGGTGAAAGGAGGAATTCAAATTTCCCTTTATTTTATTCTTCTTCTTCTTCTCCCTTTTTCCTATATATTGTAAAATGATGCTTAGTTTTAATGTTGGATACTTTGGGAATGCAAGGGCATCATTTTAATGTTGCACAAGTGTTCTAAGAGTTTCATTCCTTGGATCACGATTCTGTGAATGTTTTACATCTTCTACCTTCATTGTAATGATATGTGCATAATATTTAAGCAATAAAATCATATGTTTTGTGGCTCATTCCTGCCTTAGCTAATATTTTATTGTGCCTTATTGCCTTTTCATTCATTCACGGGTATGTTGTGTGTATTGTCTTAGAATCTTTATCTATTGTGTATCATGGAAGTGGGAATTTAGATGTTGATTCAAAATATGGTCATCAACCCTCTTCATCATCATTTTCCCCATTTTCTCTCTTTTAGAAGTATCTTTCCCCTTATTTTTAGTGTTATCACCTTCTCTAGTTTAGGATTTCTATTTTATGCATCTCCTTCTCACCCTGGTCCCTTGGAATTTTAGAGTAGAGCTAGATAGTTGTGTTTCTATTCCCATGAGTATTTTAGCATTATAAGTAAGTAGAGGAAGCCAACCTTCTCTGGAGGTTTGTCTCAGTTTGAGTCCCACAACTTGGAGATAGTCTCATGTTGTCTCAAAGCCCTAGATTCTTGTGATTTAGGACATGTGCAATTTTGAGCTCCAACAGTTTTGACACACTTGGTGGGATGTAGAAATTAATATTTCCAGTTTTATTAAGAATGGGTATGTATCTTGGTGAAACTCTATCCTTTGAGAGGCTCTGCAGTAACACATCTAGTGACTCCATTCAGAAAATTAATTGGTTTCAAAGCAGTACTAGTGGTTCAAGTTCATGAGAAGGATCCAAACATGGTCTAGAACAAGAGAAGAAGGAACATTTGAATATTTGTAGCTATCACCAGGTAGAGGAAGAAGAGGAAGACAACTTCAAATATCTCCATCTCCACCAAATAGAAATCTTTCAACACCTCCTCCGATAGGCCCTTCTTACAGTCCACAAGAGTTCTTAGACCTATCATAATGGCTCAACAACCACCAAATCCTTTTTCAACTTCACAAGTAGCAGTCCACTTTCCCTAACTACATAGAATCCCATCCCAGTAGCAACCTTGAAAAATATCCCATTTTTCATAGGAAAGAATCATACTACTCCAACTGATCAAATTCAAGACATTAGAAATGTATGTGACATACATGAAATTGTTGAGATGGATGTAGCAGTAAATATTTTGGCTTCTTCTTTCAAAGGAAAAGCTTTGCAGTGGTTTATAATTGTGAGAACAAGTTCAATACAAAATTAGAACGTATCATGCACAACCCTATACAATCAGTTTGGAGAAAGGGTGGATAATTTATCCCTTTTGGAGCAGTTGACTATAATCAAAAGAGAAATGAATGAGAAAATGGTGGATTTTAACTTCAGATTCCAAAGAACATGGGATAGAATTCCTATCTCTGTAAGACCGACTTCTCGAGGTGTATTTCTCTATTTCTTAAAATCTCTTAATTTAGATATATCTATCATGATCCAATCTATGAGAGGGGTAACTCTACCAAGAAAGCCTATGAAATTAAAATTAGAGTATTATTTCGATAATGCAAAATATTTTACGAGAAATAAGATTTTTAATTAGGATCTTGATCTTGGGATCTGCCTTAAGACTTCTTCCGATTCTTACTACCCCAAGGTAATGGATTGATAGAGTCTACTAACAAGAGTCGATTATAATCATGAAGAGGACAATGGACATCAACCAAAGATAGTGGCACACAAAGGTGATAAATGCTCTCAGGCGGACAAGATTACAATGAAGAAATCAATTGGCATTGTTGGGGTTAGATCACACCAATTGTATAGATATATATCATATTTAAGCATACAAGCAATAAATATAGAAATAAACCAGAAGAAAATACACAAGATATAATGTGGTTCACCTAGTGTGGGCTACATCCACCAAGAAACAACCAATATATTATTCTAGATGATATACAATGAATATCTGCAATCTTCCACACCTTTTCACGGATGTCTGTAATTTTCCTCTCATGAGCTTCTCTCATCTCTCTCTAATAATTCCTTCTTAAAATTCTCACAATTCTTCTGGCTACTCATTCTAACCCTGGTTTTCTAGCTTATAAGCATATACAAACATTAGGTCACTTTAGCAATGCATTTACAACCCTTAGATCACCTTTAAATCAGAGGTTAGATATAATCCCGCGTTATAAATAAAATAATTCACGCATGGGTAACCAATGCCAGTTGGTCCCGGATAGTGACGTCGGTCAGCTGACTAATGTTGGTTACTATGTAAACCTGCAAGTTGTAAAACATGTTATTTGTGAAGTAATTGAGCTCCATAACTCAACAATCTCTGACTTGGATCTAAATTGTTGCACTATATCATACAACTCCATCCTTGGATCCTTTCCTTGGAATGTTTCTTCCTCTTCAAGTCTCAAACTCGAAGACCAATAGAAGTGGAGTGAATCTCCAACTTCTTTTCTAAAAGCTTTGTTAGCATATCTGCATGGTTCTCATGTGTATGAATTTTCTCCAATTCCAACTACCCATTCTCCAAAACCTTTCATATGAAGTGATATCTCAATTGAATGTGTTTCATTCTTGAATGAAACATTGAGTTCTTTTCCAGATGAATCGCACATTGACTATCACTATACCATCTACAATCCTCTTGCTTCTTTCCCAACTCTTCCATGAACTTGCTCATCCATATCATCTCTTTGCTAGCCTCTATAGCTATAACATATTTTTCCTCTATAGTAGAAAAGGCCAACAACCTTCTGCAATCTCAAAATCTAGCTAACTATCATACCACCTACTGTGAATACATATCCAGTGGTGCTTCTCCTACCATCCAGATATCCATCCATTTCTGAATCAACATAGTTGCATAAATAAGTATATGACCCTTCATAGCATAAATGCATATTGGATGTGTCTCTCAAATATCTGAGTATCCATTGGACATTTTTCCAATGCTCTTTACTGTATTGGCTATAAATCTACTCATAACTCCCCTTGCTTGTGCAATGTCTAGTCTGGTACAAACCATTACATACATAAGGCTTCCATTTGCTGCTGAAGTATATGGAACCCGCGTCATGTACTTAACTCCTCATGTGATGTAGGACAATTATCTTTTCTTAATTTAAAGTGTCCAGCCATATATGTACTAGTAGGTTTTGAATCCTACATTTTAAACCTTTCCAACACCTTATCGATATAATGTTTCTGAGACATACAATTTAATGTTTTTCTTGTCTCTATGAATTTGCATGCCAAGGATATTCTTTATAGCTCCTAAATCATTCATTTCAAATGTATGAGATAACTTTTCTTTGAGCTCAACAATGTCCGCATACTATAGATCCTACCATAAGCATATCATCCACATATAGTAAAAAATAATATATATCTTTTATTTTCAAGCTTCTTGAAATAAACACAATGGTCGATTCACATCTCATGTAACCATGCTCATGCATAAAACTATCAAACCTCATATACCATTTCCTTGGATCTTTTTGATCCCATATAGAGCTCTTTTTCAATCTACACACAATTTTCTCCTTACCCTTGACTTCATAACCAAGCGATTGTTGCATATATATCTCTTCCTCCAAATCACCGTGAAGGAAAGTCATCTTAACATAAAGCTATTCTAAGTAAAAATATTCTACTGCAACTAAAATCAAAATAGTACGAATGGAATTCATTTTTACTACAAGAGAAAAAATCTTAGCAAAATCAATACCTAGTTTTTGTGCAAACCCTTTACCACAAGCCTTGATTTGTATCTTTCGATTCACCCTCTTTTCCTTGATCCTGTAAACCCATTTGTTCGCAATGTCCTCTTACCCCTTTGGTAACTTAACCAAATCCCATGTCTGATTATTTTCCAAGGATTCCGTCTCCTTATTCATTTCATGCTCCCACTCCATGGGGGTATCATGTTGCATTGCTTCTACAAAACTCTCGGGTTCACCATTATTAGTCACTAATAGATAAAACAAGGAAGGTGTAAATCTTTATGGAGGTTTACTTACCGTAATGACCTTCTTACATAAATATGGGGTGTGTCGAGGCTCATTCGGACATCTTGTATATTGGTATCCACTTGACGATGGTGACTAACACTTTGGTCACCCTGTAGTCGACGCTAGTTCACCTATAGTTGATATCGGTTCACCCAACTGACGCCGGTTGTGCTCCTACCAATACTAGTCACCCTGAATGATGGTGGTACCTGTAGATGGTTATTTTAAATTTGATAATGCATTTTCTTCCATAAAATCTTCACTTGGTTCATTTTTAGGTATCAAAACATGATCCTTGTACATTCTCTTTTCATTCCAATCAATGTAACGACTCCTAACAAACTTAGAATCTTCTAAATCCCAAAAATAGAATCTGAAATCACCAGAGCCATAACCAATAAAATTACATCTCTTGGATTTAGCATCCAACTTCTTTCTATTTTCTTTATCAACATGCACAAAAGATTCTAAACCAAATACTCTAAGAAAAGAAATATCTACCTTTTTCTAGTCCAAGCTTCTTCTAGTATTCCACCATTCAATTTACTTGAAGGCCCACGGTTGATTAAATATATTGTTGTGTTTGTTGCTTCTACCCAAAACTGCAAGGGTAATCTAGCATGTATCCTCATGCTTCTTGCATGTTCCATGATAGTTATGTTCATTCTCTCAGTAACACCATTCTCTTGTGGTGTTCTAGGAACAATTATTTCTCTGTGTATTCCATTCATGTAAGCAGAACAGTAATCATTGAAAGCCTTGTTGCAATACTCACCACCATTGATCAAATCTAAGGAATTTTAACTTTAAATTGGATTCATTTTCAACAAGGGATTTCCATATTTTAAAAGTCTCAAAAACATCATATTTACACTTTATAAAATAAACCAATACCTTTCTTCGGCATCATTAATGAAATTCACATAATATTGGGATCCTCCATGAGAAGCTACTGGGAAGGTCCCCATACATCCGAGTCCATAAGCTCCAATTTCTAATCCTTATTTGTTGCCTCAACTTTAATATATATCACTTTATTTTGCTTTCCAAATATGCAATGCTTACAGAAATCAAGATCTGCATCTTTCAAATCCGATAACTTACCATTTGCTTTTAAGATATGCATTCCCTTTTTACTCATATGGCCTAGCCAATTATGCCACATGCTTGCATTTGAATCTGAAGTAGATAAATCAAAAAAGGAATCAGTAATACATGTATATAAATACAATGTTCCTACCTTCTTACCTCTTGCCACAATAAGATCTCCCTTGGAAACTTTCCAAGAGTTGGATATGAATATAACCATGCAACTAGGTTCACTTAGTTGTCCTACAAAAATTAGATTTCTCCTGAGGCTTGGAACATGCCTCGCATCTTTCAATATCCATGTATTTCCATTCTACAATTTTATATGAACTTCACATTTACCAGTAATATTTCATGGTTCATCATCTCCTAAATAAACATGCCCAAAATTACTCTGGACATAATTTTTGAAATAACCCTTATTAGGGGTAGCATGGAAGGAAGATCCTGAATCTAAAACACATGATTCTATTTTACTATCCAAGGAGATAATAAGGGAATCTTGAATTACCTTTGTTGCAACATTCTCCTATTTACCTTTGTCTAGTGCATTCGCTTTGTTTCCTTGAACCAACAATCCTTTGCATGTCCTTTCTTTCCACAATTCTAGCAAGTTATTCCTCTACCTCTGGATTTAGATCTTCATGTCTTTGACTTTGATTTCCCATTATTCTTTCTCTTGAATCTCTCCTTCTTCTTTCTACATTCAAAACATTTCCAGATGATGATTCTCCTATACTTTTCCTGCATATTTCTTCATTAAGGATTATACTAACCACATCATCAAACTTTAAAATATTAGAAGTAGATGTTGTATTACTAACAGCCATTACCAAATTATCCCAACTATCTGGAAAAGAACACAAGAATAAAAGTGCTTTCACTTCATCATCAAATGGAATATTAACCAATTTTAATTGATTTACAATGGAACAGAAATCATTCAAATGGTTTGATACAAATCCACCTTATTGCATTTTAGAATTAAATAATTTCTTCATCAAATAAATTTATTTGAAGAACTTGGTTTTTCATATAAATTAGATAAATATTTCATCAGATCTACCGTAGTTCTTTTGCTTTAGCAATATTTAAAGCTACATATGTTGTCGGGATCAATCTTATAAATCAGAGCCTTTATGTCAAGAAACTTCCATTCTTCATCAGTCATCTTCATAGGCTTCGCACTCACATCCAACGGTAAATATAAATCTCTCTGATACAAATAATCTTCAACCTGCATCTTCCATAATTGATAATTACGGTACGTCAAATTTCTCCACTTTATATTTGTTATCTTCTGTCATTGTTGTGTTCCCACTCAATCAAAAATCCCTTTGTGGTTAAATCTGTCAACACATAATACCATCAAACAAAACTTTGATACCATTTGTTGGGGTTATATCACACAGTTGTGTAAATATATATCATATTTAAGCATACAAGCAATAAAGATGGAAATAAACCAGAAGAAAATACACAAGATATAACGTGGTTCACCCAGTGTGGGCTACGTCCACCAAGAAACAACAAATATATTATTCCAGAGGATATAGAATGAAGATCTACAATCTTCCACACCTTTTCACTAATGTACAGTACTTTTCCTCTCACAGCTTCTCTTAACTCTCTCTAATAATTCCCTCTTACAATTCTCACTACTCATTCTAACCCTATTTTTCTACCTTATAAGCATATACAAACATTAGGGCACTTTAGCAATGCATTTACAACCCTTAGATCGCCTTTTAATCAAAGGTTAGATCTAATCCCATGTTATAAATAAAATCATTCACGCACATGTAACCGATGTTGGTTGGTCCTGTGTGATCGACGCTACCAACCGATCGATGCTTTGATTACTATGTAAACATACAAGTTGTGAAACATGCTATTTTTGAAGCAATTGATCTCACAACTCAATGAGACACTTTCCCCTATAAAGTGGTATATGGAAAAGAAGCAATATTTCCACTATTGCTGGAGTTACCTTCACTTGAGTTAGCTCAACAACTGGAATTTGAAGGTGCATATCAAAGAGAGATCAGGATGGCGGAGTTGGTAGAACTTGAGGAGCTAAGAAATGTTGCCATGGTCAAATTAGAGAAATATTAGGCATCAACCAAACAATGGTTTGACAGAAATTTGGAGATCAAACATTCAAGGTTAGAAATGTAGTTTTTAAATGGGATGTGGATCGAGATAATCCCAAGAGACACTCCAAATTTGATGCAATCTGGAGTGGACCATATATCATCATTGCTTGTAAGGAAGCTAACTCATTTGAGTTATCTAATCTTGATGGGAATGTATTTCAAATCCCAGTCAATGGGATTTACCTCAAACCCTCTCATTAAGATATTTCATTACATCTTGTACATAGTAGTTTAGGATTTCATTCCTCTAAGTGCTTTCAAGCACATTGTATTGTTGGTAGTGTAGGTTTCTTTCCCTAAGTGCTTTACACAGTCTTGTTTCTTCAAGATGTTCTTGTGCATAATTTTCATCATATTTCTAAGGTTGTGGAAGAAGTTCAAGAATCAAAGATCATTGCAATCATCATCTCGAGAAAATCAAATACAAAGAAATTAAATTTAGGTTCGGATAAAACTTTAATTTTTCTAGGTTAACTCTATATTCAATGGATGTTGTAAGGCCACTAATCCTCATCTAGTAGGTAGATGTTCCCTGTGAGCCACCAAAAATATTTTCCATTTTTGCACCCTTGCAAAAATTGAACAACTTGGATAGCCACAGTGAGGTGTGAGAACCATAGAAGGAAATAATAAGCCGCAGAGAGGTTTGAATGAGCCGCAAAACATATGAAAATATGTGGAAGGATTTGAGTCTACCGTGGAAGCCTTGAGAAAGTTGTGATGCATGTAAAACAAAATCCGTGCATAGAAAGAAACCACGGAGTGAAGCAAAAGTGATTGAAAAGCCATGGGTTGAAAGAAGACAACCTGCGCAATTCAAAGAGCAAGTTGTGGGCATGTTAAAGGAGTTGTAAGAGACTAGAAATACATGGCTAGGAGAATGATAACCCGAAACGTATGAAAATTTGTGGAAGCCAAAAAATCCACGTATCGAATGTAAACAACAGTTTTACAGGAGAGATAGAAATTAATATAACTTTCAATCCAATGATTTGATCTTTGTGAAGCTTTTATCATTGGAGAAATCTCAACCTCCTCTATGTAATAAAATCTATATTTCTCAATGTAAATGGAGGTAGGTGGGTGGAACAGAGGAAACATCTCTAACACATAAAGGACTACCCCAAACGGCGAAACCACCAAAATTTAATGTAGTATGAGTGCCCATTTTGTCTTCAAAGAAGACAAAAGGTGTGGGAAAATGTATTTTTAGAGGTGCTCAGATATTTCTAGAGAAAATAGTGAAAATAGTTGGTGGGTGAAAAGAGGAATTTGAATTTCCCTCTATTTTCTTCTTCTTCTCCCATTTTTCTATATATTGTAAAATGATGCTTAGTTTTAATGTTGGATACTTTGGGAATGCGAGGGCATCATTTTAATGTTGCACAAGTATTCTAAGAGTTACATGCCTTGGATCATGATTATGTAAATGTTTTACATCCTCTACCTTTGTTGTAATGATCTATGCATAATCTTTAAGCAATAAAATTATCTATTTTATAGCTCATTCCTGCTTTAGTTGATATTTTATTATGTCTTCTTTCATTTTCATTCATTCACGTGTATTTTGTGCGTATTGTCTCAAAATCACTATATATTATGTATCGTGGAAGTGGGAATTTAGACACTATTTTGATTGTTGTCATTGTTTCGACCCTTTTCATCATCATTTTCCCCACTTTTTCTCTTTTCGGACTTATCTTCCTCTTATTTCTAGTGTTATCACCTTCTCTAGTTTAGGATTTATGTTTTATGCATCTCCTTCTCACCCTAGTCCCTTGGAATGTTAGAGTAGAGCTAGATAGTTTCATTTCAATTCCTAGGAGTAGTTTAGCATTAGAAGTAAGTAGAGGAAGTCAACCTTCTCCGGAGGTCTATCTCAGTTCGAGTCCCACAACTTGGAGATAGTCCCATGTTGCCTCAAATCCCTATATTCTTATGATTTAAGATGGGTGCAATTTTGAGCTCCAATAGGTACTTAACCATGATCTTCATATAAACTTACTTAGTACAAGTCATTTATGAGGATACTAAATAACATACCTTTTGACTCTTTTCATGCTTACGACATCTTGAATGTTTGTGTCACCACCTACTAATGACAATGTACCTTCATGACAATATATTTCTTCTTTCAGTTGATACATGCCTTCTAGAAGCCTAGAGAAGGCATACCACCTCATGAGATCACCTTAGAACAATATGAAGTCATCAAAGGAACTTGATGACTCATTCTTTCCTCTTTTTTCTCTTGAAACTTTCTCATGCTTCTTGAATTCCCTACTAGAAGTGCTAAGTTCATCTCCTGAGTCTTCATCACTTGATTGAATGATTGTCAAACAAGTATGATTAATTTCATCCCTTTTTTTTCCTTTTGGATATAGCTAGACATTCTTTAATATTAACACTATGCTTCAAGCTGACCCTTCTCCCCTTATCAACACTTACTAACATCTTGCTTGATCTACACCCTTCTATGGATTTTTTTAGTTGTTTTATCTCTTCAACATCTACCCATACTATCTTCGTGTCATTCCTTACTTCTTTAGATCTAGGCTCAACTTCCTTAACCTTTTATATATACTTCATGGCTGACTTGGTCTCATTTATAGGATTTACCTTAGCCTTGAATACATTTTTACCTTTCCTTTTGAATGCATGAATCTTATTTCTATATCTAGGAGACTCATGATAGTGTCTTACAAAATTCCCTTGCTTATGACAATTGAAACACACAACATAGTTCTTGCTTCTTGAGTCTTTTTCTTCCCAAAACTAACTTGATGGTTCTTCTAAGTAGTATTTGGAAATGTGACCTTTCTCTTGAAAATTGAAGCAAACTATATTATTCTCTTTCTCACTTCTGCTATCCCTCCATCGGTGGTTATTTACGGCATGCTTTATACATTCATTAGCTTTATGCCCATAGCTATGAAAAGAAAAACAATAACCATTGAAATTCCTTTCATACCTATATGTATTTGGTTTCCTAACTAATTTAGACCTTATATTTGTTTCCTTTTTCATCTTCATGCATGTTTGCATGCTTGAACCAACCTTTTCATCCTCTCTCTTTTCCATCTTTTCATACATCTTCAATATATTGTTTGCATCCTCTAATTCAGCCTTCATGGTTCTCAATTCTTCTCCATATTTAAGGCTGGCATCTTCCTTGTCTTTCAAGGCTTTTAACACATTCTCAAAAAATAACTCCATCTCTTTGAGTGCTTGGACATGGTCAGCTTCCATAAGCTTGATTTTCTTCTTTAGTCCATCAATCAGTGACTAAGCAATCTCATACTTCCTTTTCACAACTAATTCAGCCAGTGCACCCATGCATGTGCTCCAAATATATCCTCCAAGATGTTAAAGTTGATTGAAGAGGACCACACTCCGATACCAATTCTTGGAAATCCCAGACACTAAGAGGGGGGTGAATCATTGTTTGTTCAAACTTTTGAACCAATTTAAAATTATTCAACCATCCAAAATTAAAAACCTTAACCATGATAAAGTATGATCATTTGAACATGACAGAGAGAGAAAGAGACAAAAACACACACATGAAAACCAATTTTAGTGTGGGAAACCCTTAAAGGGAGAAAAACCCACTGAAACTAAAGAACTAGCTTGGACAAATTATCCTTTTACAGTTACAATGATTTCACTTATTGAGCATCCACTTAACTTGAGGATACAACCCCAAAAATTTGGTCAAGCTGCCACTTAACCTTCTGCAATATTCTACTTTCTTGGAAGCTATAACTCCCAAAAATTCAACCAAGCTTCTACCTATTTGTTTTGTAAGCTACAACTAATAAGGAAGATGCAACTACCTCTTGCTAAGCTACAATAGCCTTCAATAATATGGTTGATCACTCTCACTTAGTTGTCTTAATACAATAGGTTGTGATCTCAAAATCATATCATATATCTTTTCATTCCCCTCTCTATATCATATGAAAATTATCTTGCACAACACTTCTCTAATACTCACACTCTTACATACTCTTACACACCAAAAGCTAGTCTTCAAGCATTATTTTCTCTCTACTTTAACAACTTCACCTTTCTCAAGCATACATGCTCCTGCAATATTTTCAGTCATGGAGACATTCACACACACTTAATTTTTTTTTTTTTCATGTTTTCATTCACCTTTCATGTACAATAAAGTATATGTTTCTCAAGAAGCATACATTTGCTACAACTTCACCCTCACCTGATTTTCATGCATATACAACCCCCTCTTTGAAACAACCACAATTCAAGAACTTAGAATTATTTTATATCATTAAGAAAAACATACTTGATAGAATTTTTCATTTCCTCTTTGATGCCATTCATTTTTGTAACTTTTCAGCTCATACAAAGAAGTCTAACTGTCATCACAAACTATTAACATAATAATGATTACACTTTCAAGATGTCGATACAAACTCCTACATTTCATGAGCTGTTATGACCCTTCATGCACCTTTGGGAAACAATGAGACGTGTATCAACCTTTTGACATTCAGTTATAAATTCAAAGATTCCAAGAGAAACCTTTGCACCAACTAATTTATAACTACCAAATTATTTTTTTCTTCTAGCAAAGCAAGCTCTGTTTTGTCTTCTATCATCTTTTGTTCATGCAACAAGTGGAACATGTATGTGAGCATGTTACATAATCCCTCTTCTAGCTTTCTAAATCCTTTATACCTTCATTTCTATCCATTTTTCCTTCATTCCTCTTTGTAGCTCTAGACTTGGATGTGGAGTACAAAAATTACAATCAAGAGTGATGTTTCATCCAAAATTAATGTAGGCACCTTCAAAGAATTTTGAATCTTGGATAAGATAGTGTATAACCTTTCAAATTACAATAAGTGATAATCCATCCTTATTCTCTTCATAAAGTATAGATTGGATTAGGTTATAGATTAATTTTCATGCATAGATAGATAGGCTTCAAACATTGAGCAAGATCATCCACCTATAAAGCTAGTCAAGACCTCAAAGATAAATTTACAAAGAGGTATTGAATTTGGGAAACTCATTAGGTCTAAATATTACTCCATCTCAAGTCCTAGAGATCAAACATGCTTGAGTATTGAGGGCAACACAAACTAGTTCATAAGCTCTAAAAACCATTTTTACATATGCTTGTATCAATATGTCAAACTTATCTTTTAGGGAAAACCACTACTTATGAACTTCATTGGAACCTATACTTTATATACAATTTTTTTTGCATGTATTTAACGAAGAAAAACAAGTTTGCAAGCACCTTCTCAAAGCCTTCTTGACTGTTCTAAAATGACATTTTTGGACCATTTCAACTATATAAATAAATCACTTCACCTAGTCAACTCAAGGGCTTAAATATGTAATTTAGGACTTGTGTCACCTGTCCATGGTCATACTTCACCTTAACACCTTGAATTTTCAACAAGACTTCCTCATTCTTTGTGACTAGTTTTTGCATGCTTAGCCTTCTCAACGCTAGGACTGAAATACACCTGAAATGTCACATTTATTTAAAGGAATAACCTAGATAACTTCATGAACATTAATATCACATCCTTCAAAAAATTTGTTATCTTGGGTTCCTTTACAAACTTTGTTTGTACACTAAATTTATCACAAAAGTATGGTTTTCTTGTGGGTTTCACCATGAGTCAAGAGCTCAAACCACCATGAAAATATGATCTGATGAATTATCCACATGATAAATTTCATAAACCATCAAAACAAGTTCATTTGAAGGATCAACCAAACATAATTCTCTATACTATTTTAACTGGGTTTAAGGAAGGCTTAAAACTGGTCCACAAAAATGCATAGATCTTTCTTATTTCTTGTCCATTTTGCCTCATAATTTTTGTAACATATTTTTATCCCTATACTCTTAAATTTTTCTCTTATGATTTATCTGAATAAGGCTTCACAATTTTCAATGAATTCCAAGAAGTCGAGTGTTAGTATACCATACCTTAAGTAACCCGGTTTTGGTAAAAATACAATATATTACACAAAACTCCTCCTCAGGTCAGAAAATTTGGTTCACACCTTCATGACTACCTCTTACATGATCTTAAATGGATAATTTATCATGGTTCACTCTGAAACTTTCAATCCAATCTCATGTGTGCATGTCAAACCTACTTGTCCCAAAAGCAGTCACACCAATGACCCCAATCATCCCTCTATACATTGAATTATGACATGTGTCTTTATACTAGAACTCTTGACAATGTCCCTACACACTTACCATGCCTAAATTAGTTTTCCATAGATTTTTTTCTTCATACTCTCACTCTAGGTGCTTGAAATAGACCAATTTAGACTAGTTTACACTGTACCTCAACATGACTATCATTCCCTATTATACATTCCCTATACATTCCCTATCATTCCCTATACATTCTCACGTTTTAGACCCTTATACATTCCCTATTATGTGTTAGGATTAATATTATTGTTTAACATTATTAATCATAGTTATTATTTGTAATATAATATGAGTTGGTTAACAACTCATATTATTAATTGTTAGGTTTGTTATTATATTTGTTTATATGTGAAGTTGTTAATAAACAACTTACGTATATAGGAAATGTGAGATATTTGTGGGTTGGGTAGTTCAAGCAGTTTCCTATATTCTAGGGATGTAAAATCCTATTTATATGGGTTAAATAATATATTGAATATACAATATGCGTATTATTATTATATTGTTCGATGTAAATTTGTCTTACCAATTACATTTGGCATCGAGCGACATGGAGTCTTGAAAATTATATGGGGAAAATCTTTTGTTGTTTATCATTGCCCCAACATATGGATTTTATTTTAATACATGTGGAGTCTTTAGCTTGAAGAAAAAAGTTTAGATTCTTTGTGTGTTGTAGGATCAGTTTTCTAATTTATTTGTTTTTCGTGAGGCATTTTGAAGTTCTTTGTTTTTTAAAAAAGAGGAGGAAAGTGTGGTTGTCTCACTGGTATATCTGTATCCATCCCATCCAAGGCATTGCAAAGCTATTATTTGAAGTGCATCCTTAAAAATAGAAGAGAATAAGATCCACGTACAGATCTTCCATTCATCCTTTGAGCATTCAGTCCAGTTTGTTTTTGACAAATTATATTTGGTATTAACACTTGTGTGGATACACGTGGAGTTTTCTTGTTGCTTCTATTATGTGCATATCTCCCAGAATATGAAAAGGTGAAACGTAAGAATTGGAGCCTTCATGCAAAGATTTGCAGAATTTTTTACGCCATTTATTGTGAGTCTATGTTCAGTGGTCAAATCCGTGCAAGGAGGACGTGAATTCTTGTTGATGTACCTCAGGTTCGATAAGAATTGAGACTTAACTTCACATAACTCGATCCATTCATTGTTAAATTTATGACTGTAGTTGCATTGGCTTTGTATGTTCCAGGAATCAAGAAGTTTAGTATTATGGTTTGGATCTAAATGTATGTGGCCATAAAATTTCACACTTCCAACTATAACGATTTGCAGTTTGGCCCTTCATAGCTATCGGCTTGACTTAAAATTCATTTCCTCCACATGCATATCTACCTCCGATCGATCTCGCCACGCACGGTGCATTGACATCTTCTGACGATTGTTGTCACCTCTATGGAGATGTATCGCCTTTGCAAATCAATTTAAGTATTGCCACATTTTTTCTGCTATGAGAGGTCATTCCTTGCGTGTGGAGACATGTTTGCTTTGGTATTATGGCCTCTATAGGTGGTGGCTTCCAAAAACTACCTACTCATGCAGAATCACATTGCATCGACCAGCTGGTTGGATCTATACTCACTCGGACATCGACTTCAGATGGAGATCGTACGTCGGAAAAGCGGACAGTGAGCGTGAGAATCAACAAGTAACTCTGGCGTGCACCCGACCTCCCAGGAGGTCGTCTTAGACAGCCGGGTGGGGATGGATGGAATTTGCGAATCTAAGGCAAAGAAGGCCCTTCTAACTTGGTGGTGTGATAGATCGATCAGCGAGGATGACTGCTCGAAGGCTCCAATCAATATCGAGCTCTGGCGTGATTCGATCTATGGGTTGCGGAATACGTGGAAAATGACCTGGGATTGTTTCGTGTATATCTCCTGATAAGGTCATATAGTGGATGATGAATACAATCGATTCTATGGACGATTTTCTGGCCTAGTCCAGAATTCCCTAGCTTCGTTAGCCGCTATATCTAGTAAGGACAGTTGTTCGATGATGATAGGTGGAAGTGGAGTGGACCTGAATACCAAAGTACGTAGGCTAGCGTCTATATCGGATTGACCTGTGGACTCGTTGGGCTGTGGGATCTGTGGATCACAACCGTAGACTCTCGGTTGTTGCGGTCCTGTTATGGTCATACGCGAGATCAAGTTCTAATCCCTAGTATCCAGTAATCGTATGCTTTCTCAGCTTCTATGTTTAGAACCAATAGTTGTGCAATCTTCTCAGAATACCTTACAGACGTTCTCGCAACCTGGATTCTTAAGCTGGTATCTATATCTACGAGGGTGTCTCAGTGTCTGGCTGTGGAACTAGAGGATCGCACCCGAATGTTTGTTCTCTTTCGAGCCCCTCTACAGTCATGTGGATGTTTTCTAGGGTAATCTGTAGTTTGGCTGACTTGACCAAAACGCATGTGCTTGGTCGTCTTCTATGTTTAATCCTCTTAAGCGAGGCGATCGAGTTGTAAAATGTGGTTGTTGGAATACTTGTATCACGAGATTTTGGTCTATGTCAACTATTCTTTGTGACTAGGTTTGGTTGAGGCACGATTGGCTCAAATATATATTCCTGGGCTCTTGAGGTCCGTGATTGTCATACGAAACAAAATGCAATCTAAGCGTGATGAAACAAATTCTAACTAAGTGAAATAAATCTAACTACATATACTTTTATTTTTCTATGAAATATTCTAACAATTTTAAGGAAAGCAAACTATTTTAAGCGTATCTAGAAATAATAGCTAAACAATAATTAAAAACAGACAAGATAACCGAGTGTGGTTATTTGCTGTGCGATTTATAGAATTATTCTAAATAAAACAGTTTGTCTAATCTACCGGCAAGATTCTCGATCCTACCTCAGAAGTGAGGAGTGAATCATAGTTTCTCAGAAACTATCAATCCCCATAGCTTCCCTGGCAATATCGAGAATAGAATGAAATGAAATAAAGTGATTAACTACTCTATTTGATATGAATCTGACTAGAACTTTGAAATGTAAAACCTGGATTCCGCAGAACAGTGGCGAATCCGATGGTGTGTGTATGATCTCGTCCCCTCAGTATGATCTTCTCGTTCTTTCGTGTTCACTTGGATCCAGAAAAGTGTGTAATGCTAGCACCGATAGGAGTAGATTTTGGGACAAGGACAGCTCAGAATGCGAGACCGAGAATGAATGCGAGTAGGAGAGGGATAGCGCAAGAGTACTAGAGCTTGGCTTATGCGATTCCTAGCGGGATTTTCTTTGCGAGTCATGCAACATGAAGCGACCAGAACCTTTAACTATCCTATACGAAGAGCAAAACCTGCAACTTTAATGGCTTCCCAAGCTATTCTATTCCAAAATAAAGACACTGCTTGCACAAGTTGGATATGTGGCTTACCAACAGCTGAATAAAGCTAACCAGGTATATAATGAATTGAACTAAGAACTCCAAGACACAGTAAAAATAAATCTACAGCAAAGAGGAATTCAGGGGCAAGCTTCTAACTGGACTGGATGAAACAACAGCACTGCCTGCACAAGATGGGTCTGTGGCTTACCAACAGCTGAGCAATACTAACCAAGTATGAAATGAAGCTATCTTATCAATCCTAAGCAAGCTAAACCAAAACACTAAAAAGGAATGAGACTCTCAAACTTGAAAAATGGTGACCAAAAACTCAAACTCAAATTCTTCACCAAAATGGACCAAAACTGGGTGAAACAATAGACTTGCAAAATATGTGGCCATTTGCAACACAATACTAACCAAAACACCAATGAAGAAAACTAAGTATAGAAAACTTCAAAGAGGAATCCAGAAAACAAAACTTGAGAGAGAGAGAGGCCATTTTGCTTGAGCACAAAACCATGCATTTATAGGAATTCCAACTCTCAAAAACCAAAACCAAATTGAACTCCTAAACAATAAACAAAGGAAAAACACTGTTCCAGGGGACCAAAAACATTAATGCATGCTCAAGTCGGCAAAGAAAAGCTGGTGAAACGTGATATTTCACGCGAGTCGCGTCAAAAGAGCGTTTACGGAAAATGCGCACGAGGACCGCCGCTGCGAGAGCGGGCGGCGGTTCTGAGACCGCCGCCTGTTGGGGCGGCGGTCCTGGACCGCCGCCTGCGGGCGGCGGTTTCGTTGAAGGTCAAGAGGCCAAGGAAAGAGGGAAAAAGGGGAAAACAAAGGGCGCGGGGGCTAAGCGGGGCATGCGGGATGTTAACGCATACTCAGAGGCTTTTCGGATCCCGAACACCTTGCGAGGAGAGACTGTATCATCATTGGGGCACTTGTTACACATTGCAGCGTACAGATACCTTACTGATTTTGGAGTACGTACATATTGCCCCCTCGGAGAAGCGTTTTAGCCATGAAGAGGCATAAAAGCGGTGGGTCAGTATGGCGAGTCCCGAAATGGGGAGTTAGAAGTTATACCTTACACGTCAGGTGTGTTGAAATGATGACGCCATCAAAATTCCCGCTACCTGCAAAATGAAAAGAGAACTCAAGTGCAGATAGATACAATAATTTGGAAAACAAACACTAAAATAATAGGGAAAGAGAACGTACCATTTGTGCGGGGATAGAAACTTACCTCCAACAGCGCTCCGAACCTGCGAAAAAGCCATTTTAAAACGAAACAGAACGATATATATATGAAAGTGGGCCCATTTTCCTATTCATTTGCGCGAGTCGATTCGATTGATTTTGAGCTCTGGGACCCACGGTGACGGTTTCTTGCGTGAATAGAGTCAAAACGTCCGGAGCGAGATAGCGATCATGCCCCCACGTGCGGAACGCCACCCCGCGAGATCACAGGTCGGTTTTCTTTAATTTTGCATTTTTCCCCCTTCAAATTTGAAATGGCAAATTCTTTGTCATGGGGGGGTTATTTTTGAAAATGTTAGGTTCAAAAGGTCCACCTAGGGGGGGCGCCTACTGGGTAGGCTTTGTTTTTAGTTTAAATGGTCTATTTTTGCTCATTTTGGGCTTTTTAGGTTTAAAAACCCGCGCGGGTTTTCGGACCGCGACCGCCGCCCTGGCCAGGGCGGCGGTTACATGACCGCCGCCCTGTTCAGGGCGGCGGTTACATGACCGCCGCCTTAAGGCGGCGGTTACAGAACCGCCTCCCTGCTCAGGGCGGCGGTTTTGCACAGAAAGCAAAAGGAGCTTGCTTTAGACATTGCACTTGTATTTTTATCATTTCTATATGTTTTTACGACTCTCTCGGCATTGATTAGATACTAACTTGCTCTGTTTTGTGTGTTTTTGGGTGTATGCAGGCGAGAGAGGAGTACATCAGATGGAGTCGAGAGAGGGAGTGTGATTGGTTGCCCGGGGTATTGGATGCCCTCTCACCAGATGAGGAGGACACATTGCAGAGGGCCGGCATACTGCGTATATCGCGCGTGCCTCATGTCGCACCATCTAGTCACATCCTTTGTGACTTGTTTTCTTATTGGGATGCAGATCGGAACACTTTCCGACTGCCAGGGGTCCGCGGTGAGTGGACGATTACTTTGGAGGATGTTTACCGTATCCTGGGGGTCCCGATCATCGGGAGGAGACTCACACTGGAGACAGCAGGGTCCCGAGCACAGATTGCACAGTGGGCAGGTTACATGGGGGATGCAGCTATCTCCACGGGGCCGAAGAAGGGAGTGAGAGTTAGATCCATTCCTTCTTTGCCCATCCCCATATTTCGACAGGCTATCATGGGGATCCTTGCCTCGAGGCTGATCGGGGACAAGGGAGGGGATACTTTACTATACTGCTGGGCCCCCATCATTGCACGAGATAGAGGGCATGGCCGGATATACGCACAGGCGAGATATTTTGGGGACCACCTACCATGACTTATACGGGGTGGTCCATTTTGGGGCGAGTCTTTGAGCCACCCTACTCTAGTTATGAGTTGGGTGTATGAGCGCTTTATTCCCTTATGGCGAGGCGTGGAGGTGGCGAGATCCGGGGGTGTGAGGGCAGCTAGATGGTCGAGATATGTCGGTGCTTAGAGCACCTCACCGGCCCGATTGCCTCCCTCACCACAGCGAGATATGGAGGCCATACCGTACCAGCTTATGGCTGGTATATGGGGAGAGAGACTCTTACATTGATCTCTTGCTCCACCACAGGGCAGCTTATTGACCGTGTGGGACGAGTAGAGGTACATCCTTTCGGCAGGGTTCCTCAGCAGTTCGGCCTCCCATATGTGGGCATGCTTCCTCCAGTGGCACCGGTTTATAGATCAGTCCGCGAGGCTAGAGGGGGGCCTAGAGGCCGTGGTTGGACAGTGGTCACTCCTGGTATTCCTATTGTAGCCAGGGGGATTGTTCGGGCCAGAGGGAGAGCTGGTGCGCCTCGGGCACCTTTGCTTCAGATTGCCGCGGGTCCTGCTCATAGCAGCGATGACCCTATAGATATCGACTCCGATTCTGAGGAGCTTACAGAGGGAGGGTCGGAGGAGCAGACGGATGATAGCGATCTGAGTGGCATGACACTCGGGGATATTTGCGGCAGAGAGAGGGCCGAGCAGAGTGCGAGAGAGAGACTCTAGTTTCTGAGGAGCCACTCTCTCAGGGCCGTGGTGGAGAGGACGAGTCCGTTGCGGGACGTCATGTTGCCCCTACTACAGGAGCAGCCCCTCAGTCGGCAGCGGCATCTGCAGCGGGTGCTGGCCCTAGTGACCCATCTTGGAGGCCCGGTGACCCGAGTAAGTTATCCTCTCATCTTTCAATGTTTGTTTGATTTAGGACTTGTTTTAATTTGCTATCTCTCCTTATATTTGTATCTTGTATATTTTAGCCTCTTGCCTAGTTTCTAATTCGTTTTTCTTCTTTGTTTTGCGAGAGACCGCTGTTGGTGAGTGGCGGGATCTAATCCGTAGGGTATGCACTGATTCTCGATGATCCCTATGGATAAGACCCGTGCGGAGCTATCTGTAGATGCCGGGAGCCTTCGGCGGTGGCCAGTAGGCATGCGCGTCTTCGCTCCCTGTTTGGCATGTGGCCGGGATGGTGTCGACTCTCCGTCTACGAGTTGGCGAGGCTATAGGACAGCCGCCGAGGCGTCTTATGAGGAGCCATTCTCGTGGTGAGACCGCGGCTGCTCCTCGAGACCCTGAGCCCTCCGTGCATTCAGAGCGCCGGCGTAGCCGGAGTCCTAGGCGAGGGCGCGCACCCTCGGAGGGGTCGCGTAGGGGTTGAGAGGCGACTTGGCCCTATGTATTTTGTACTATAGATTCTTTTGTATATCACGGGCTCTTTGAGCGTTTTGACCATGCCTAGAGCATGATGGCATTGTATATAAACATTGATTATTTATATATATGCATTGATTTTGGATCAAAACTTTGTCACTCGTGTTTTCCCTTCTACATTTCAATTTGCTTCCTGTGTATACTACGATGTATGTTTTATATGCTTTCTAGAATGTATGCAATGGAGAACAGATGATGCAAATGCTTGCTTTCTTTTTGTGTTTCATGATGCTGATACATGATATTGTAGATATATTGTGATCTTAAATCTTAGCTTCTGTGAGCAATTTGGATACCTCATGTTTGTTTTGGCAAAGTGATGAAAATAACCAGTATGATGAACAGATTAACTTGCCCCACTCCTAACTCCACGCAACTAGTAAGATGCGAGGGCTCATCACCAAGAGCCAAGAAGGGCGCAAGTTATGAAATATGGTGAAACGATAGTGATGAAAGACAGACGAAGCTTTGGTGGAACCAAATTGAAAACTACAAGCTTACTCCACCCGAATGACTTCATAGTTTTGGGTGCAACTTGCTTTGCGGTTTATCCAGACTTAGACCCGTAGATGGCCACATAGTAGACAAAATCTGGTTTTTAGGATTTTTAACTCTCTTGGAATTTTGAACATCTGATTCATTCGTTTTTGACTCAAAGTTTGAATAGTTTGTTTATGACCTTTTAACGTTTGCATTGTCTAGAGGACCCCCTACACTTTGCCCCATGCTACTAGTAAGAAGCGTGGGTTTATCACCGTGGGCAAGGCATAGGCGAGTAAGGGCATTTCCATCCTTTCCCAACCCTACGTCACTAGTAAGAGCCTTGAAGCTCATCACCGAAGGTTGGTAGGGCAAGGAAATGTGTAAAAATAAAATTTTTGTTTAATCACTTTTTGACTTGTCTTTTTGAGTAAAATGTCAGTATATGCTTGTTTCCAAAGAGATGTATATATGGGATAGATGTGACACCATGAAGCTTCTAGAACAGACCATAGGCAAGACACCAATCCTAAGAAGAAATCAAAGCGAGAACAAACTTGCAGATCTTGGTATGGTTACCGTTAAGACTTCGTCATGTTTGATTTTATTTGATAAAAGATTCTGAAGTGATTGATGATATCGCGAAAATGGAGAGATATGATTAGAAAGTTTTGTGCCAACAACATCATGAGTTTGTAATGAATTACTTTGAGAATAGATTCCTTGATCACAATTTGTGTAAGAACAAGTGGACAAAATGATCCTAATCTATATGAAAATGCAATGTAGATAGTTATATAGGTAGCGTTAGCTTATGCGTAGAAACGTTTGAGGTGGAGGGAATTGATTTGTTTCGCCAAATTCCTCACCTAAGCGTGCATAAGAGGTATGCACCATTTCCATAGTCCTTCGTGACTCGGTATGGGCCCAACCATTTGGGCGGAATTTCCTTCCTTCGCCGGTCTTCTTGTCGATCCGTTTGTCTAGTCTTAGAACTAGATCACCTTCGTATATATCGCGTTCATAAACCTTCTTTTATCTTGCCGGCACATTCGGTCAGCATAAGCTCTATGCCGCTGTTCAGCATCTAACCTAGTTTCATCTAGGCTTTCTAATTGGGAAAGACGTGCTTCTCTGTAAGCGTCTTCATCTATGGATGGTAATGGGAAGTCGTCCTTAGGACGTGTTTTGTTGATGTCTCGGAAATCTATGCAGATGCGTATCTTTCCATTCTTCTTGAGAGCGGGGAGCGATGTTAGATACCCATTGGGAGTAGTCAAGCGGCTTGATGAATCCTACGAAGGAGTTTTATTACTTCCTCTTTTACCATGAGAGCTACTTTGGGCTTCATGGGTCTTGATTTTTGTTTAATTGGCTTTGCATCCGATCTAGTGACGAGGTTGTGTACCATGCAATGTGGGGTGCGACTCCCGTCATCTCCTTGTAATTAAATGCAAACGCTTTGATGTTCTTTGAGAACCTGAGTATGTATTTCCACTTCTTCTAGTGTTAACGAAGAACCTAGTTTCAATATTCTTGGTTCATCTTGTCCCGATGTTGACATCGATTGTTTCTTCGATTAAAGAGGCGTTACCCTCTTCGAACTCAGGTGGTGCTGGAGGTAAATCTAAATCATCCCCATTTTCTATTGCGTATATGTTAGGTTCCCTTTGTGACGGAAGATCCGTTACGGGATTTCCGAAGTAGGAGGACGAATGTGGGATCAGGGATAAATCTAGCATGTGATAGGAGAGATGTAATGCTGCATAGGCATTTAAATAATCCAAAGTAGCCGCATCATTTCCAACATGGTCTAGGATGGTAGATTCACTTCCGCTTAAAAGAGGATTTGTCATTGTTTTTATTAATGGTTCGTCACGAATGGATACTGTGAAGTGAGTATCTTCTAGCTCATTGCTTGGAGTAAAACGTGATCTTTGAGGTTCTTTATTGAATCGGCGAGAAGATTTTTCTCTCGCGGGATCGCTTCAATGGATATGAAGTTAAACGCCTTGCTTAAATCTAATACAGCGTTTTTGTAGAGTTGTAAATGTTCGGCTTTAGTTTCATATACTTCAGAAACTTGGTTTGTTACTAATTGCGAGTCTCCCAAGACTCGATGTTATCAATACCAATCTTTTGGCTAAGGTGAGGCCAAGAAGGAGGGCTTCGTACTCGGCGCCATTGTTTGTGCATTCAAAGTTTAACTTAAATGAGAATGGGAGGACCTTCTCCTCGGGCGAAGTAAAATTATACCTGCCCCCGCTCCATATGACATTTAGCTCCATCGAAATGGAGAGTCAATACTTAGCCGGGAGTGTAGATGTTGGGGCATCTGCGCGTTTGCACACTCTACTTCTATCATACGAGAGATCTCTCTGCCGGTAAGGAACCAACACCTAGGGAAAATCCTATGCCTCTTGAATCGAATGGTAAGAACATTGGTGAATCTTGTTCTATCAATTCAACGATTTTCGCAGTAGTCCCTAAATCTTGTTTCTTTAGTTTTACCTTTAGGGGTTGGAGTTGTTTTGGCTATCTTTGGTAGTTTCAAGATCCGTTGTAGGTATCAACTTTTCCTCGGCTTTGGGTCGGAGGGTTTATTAAGTTGGTTTGTTGGAAGTTCAAATTCTGAGTGCACCCTGGTCTTTTCTTTAAATCAGCTAGGTGCAAATCGAAAGGTTTTGGATCGCCTTTGGCTACAAATACCTTTCCCAGATGCAAGAATCTTACTTCTTGAAATAGCGTGGAAGGGATTGCCTTCATTCGATGTATCCAAGGTCGGCCGAGGATCATATTATAGTTAGTTTCCCGATCTATAATATAAAACTCAGTCAAGATGGTTTTGGGCCCTAAGGTGACTGGCAGTATTATAGTTCCTATCGAAGTGGCTTTAAGGCTATCATAGCCTCTCAAGGTATTTCGTGTAGTGGAACAGTTTGTTTCTCCATATCCAAGTTTTTGGAGGAAAGAGAAAGGGACTATGTTAACTGCAGCCCCATCATCAACCATTGCCCGTTTTACATAGTTATTATAAACCCACACTTGTAAGTGTAAGGCTGGGTCACCTCGGCGTGCGATCTCAGCATCTGTGGGCATTTTACTTATTTCGAAGATGAATTCGACATCCTTGTCCGGCTGCCCGGAGGGTGGATATCAAAATCTACGTGATTTACTTGTGTTTCGGGAGGTGGAGTGATGTTAATTAGATGGCCTAGACCTAATGCTTCTAAAAGAGCAGCTCTGTGAGGGGGAGAGTTCTTTAGTAAGTCCAAAAATGAAATGTGTGAAAAGGTCTTTGTTAGGTCACTAATTAAATCATAGGCACCGATGGGTTTTTCAACTATTTGCTGACTCTTATCTGTCTCTGGCAGATGACTTGGGCTCGGTTGAGAGAAATACTCTCGTGTTCTTGTTATAGCTTCGATAGGTAGTTCAGCGTCTAATTCTACCAAACTAACTATCTTAGGTCTTGGTTGAGCTCCCAATTGTGGAGCAACTGATGGATTTAATGAAGTCGAAGCTTCATGATCATTGTTTCCCGTTATTGCACCTTTGTTTGTTCGGTTGGATTCAGCCTATTGCCATCATGATTTGGGAGTGGATCATTAAAGATCTTGAGGGGAGCATTGGGGAAAGCGCCCCTGCGAGTATTTGGTGATGATGAGGCGGGATCGCCAAAAACAAGTCTGTGAAGAAGCTGTCTTTGTTCTTAAGCAAAGCGTTGCATAAATTTATTGTAGTCACGACACGTTCTAGTGTCGTGACCATGAATTTTATGGAAACCACAATAAGAATTGGGATTATAATTCCCGTTTTGTTGGTTTGGTGTGTATTGTGGCCTAAAATTCGATCAAATTGTTGCTATTAGGACCAAAGTTTTGGAATTGTTGTTTTTGGTTTTGACTTTGGTTTTGGTAACCAAATGAGTTTTAGCTTGGCCCTTGTATGGGATTTCGCCGTTGTTGTTGTTGTTGTTGTTGTGGATGGTTAAAATCCCTTTGTATTGACCGTTGGGGTAAAGTTGTTGTTTATTTGGTTGTTTGTTTGTGACGGAGTATTAACAACATTTACCCTCTTGGGCTGGTCGGTTACCCCATCCGTTGTTACCCCACGATTTTTGTTAAGGATTTTGGGTCCTTGATTGACATTTGTGGTAGTTGTAGTATTTTGAGTGGAGGTGATTAACCTCCCGTTTGCTCCATACGTCTTACGACCACTATCTCTATTGCTTGCTTGATCTATTCGAGAGCGCTCTCAAGTACTTCATCATAAGTCCTTAGTGGGAACTTCTGGACTTCTTCCTTCACTTCTCTGCTGAGAGAATGAAGGAATAAATCACATAGTTCCATCTGATCCATGTTTGGAGCACTTGGCGATGAATAAAGAAGCGTACGCCACCTTGGATGAAATGGGCGATGATTCATTGTGTTCTTGTTTGATATGCAAGAATTCCACGATTCTGTTCTTAATAGTTTGTTCATGTCGAAGGCCTTGATGAACTCGGACATGAGTTGTTTGAATGAATGTATGGAAGCTTCGGGTATTCTATAATACCAATCGAGAGCGATGCCTTCAAGTGTTTTGGGAAATATTTTATAACAACCCCATCCCAAGGAGTAATTCTCGTATGGTGTAGCGTAAGCTTTGATGTGCATTTGGATCTCCCTCACCCTTGAACTTAGGCAAATCGGGGAGAGGTCTTGGAAGCATGACGCTTCGTATGGTGAAATCTAAGGGTTCCTTTAGATATTACGAATACGTCCCTATGCATAGCTTTCGACCATTGATGGTGTTTCTTTGAGGGAGTGGTGGTGGGATAGGTTGTTGATACGGTGCGGCGTATGCGTTGGCGGGGGCATAGGGAGGTCCCTGCGTTTGAGAGAAAAACATGCCGGGAGAGGAGAACATATCTCCTTGTGGTGATTTAGAGTACATGTTTAAAGTAGGACGACGGGGTATTGTCGAGGAACGGATTGTTCGACACTAGACCGGGAGGAATAGTGTTAGAGATGATAGGCCTTGTTGGCGTTTCTTTGTGGATATTGAGGAGGCATGCCTAACGTGCCTACTCCGTAAGAGAGATCTACGGCAGTGGTATGGAGGATTGGAACTTCCTGTTTGTATGAACGGAGAATTTTGACTTGCTTGAGCCAGTTCTAACCCTCTCACTCTTTCTACTAACGTTGAAATGACTTCATTTGGTGAAGTCACGGTACTTTCTGAGCGGCGTTTGTTGTATACCTTGGTGTTGTAAAGGTACGTGATATCTGTCATAAATTGATCGCTATCTTGCCAAGTTTCTCCCAGAATATTTCTGTATGCAGTGGCATAGAGGTATTTTCTTGAAAAGAGATTTCGGGTTGTATTTGTAATCCTCCTATAGATGGGTACATTCCCCGGGAGCGTTGTTCACTCCTAGGATAACGTGTTGATTGTCCATCATCTAAGACTAGGTATGGATCGATTGCCTACTAATTTGTAGTGCGAGTAACATTTGAGGAGATGAACCAGATTCTCCTAAGCGTCATATTGTTTGAACCTGAAGGCTCTGTTTGTTGGGTTCGAGGGGTTGATCTAACTCCTCAGTTTGAAAAGATGAACTATATCTGATTCTTGGGGTTTGTGTTGACAACTGATTAGTTGAATAGTTGTCACCCCATACTGAGAGCGAGGGTGATGATTCCCTATTCATTGGGCGTAGTATGCCTCAAGACCCGGGAGAGTCTGCCATATGCATCGAATCCCGACATATTCGGGGGGTATATGAATACCCGCAGAATAATGGGAAGGAGCGAAGGTGGATGAGAGAAGATGAAACTTCTCAAAGAGAAGGTGAAACAATTGTTTGTTTCACGTCGGGTTCACCAATTTTGTACGTCGGAAAAGCGACAGGCGAGCGTGAGAATCAACAAGTAACTCTTCCGCGTACCCGACCTCCCGAGGTCGTGCCGAGACAGCCGGTGGGGGGTAGAATATGCAGACAAACTAGTTAGGCAGTCTAATGTCTTCGACACGCACTAGTGGAATTTGTGAATCTAAGGCAAAGAAGGCCCTTCTAACTTGGACTGGTGTGATAGATCGATCAGCGAGGATGACTGCTCGAAGGCTCCAATCAATATCGAGCTCTGGCGTGATTCGATCTATGGGTTGCGGAATACGTGGAAAATGACCTAGGATTGTTTCGTGTATATCTCCTGATAAGGTCATATAGTGGATGATGAATATAATCGATTCTATGGACGATTTTCTGGCCTAGTCCAGAATTCCCTAGCTTCGTTAGCGTTATATCTAGTAAGGACAGGTTGTTCGATGATGATAGGTGGAAGTGGAGTGGACTGAATACAAAGTGTCGTAGGGCTGTCTATCATATCGGATTGACTTGTGGATTCGTTGGGCTGTGGGTTGTGGATCACAACCGTAGACTCTCGGTTGTTGCGGTCTGTTATGGTCATACGTGAGATCAAGTTCTAATCCCTAGTATCCGAGTAATCGTATGCTTTCTCGGCTTCATGTTTAGAACCAATAGTTGTGCGATCTTCTCAGAATACCTTACGGGTGTTCTGCACTGGATTCTTAAGTGGTATCTATATCTACGAGGGTGTCTCGGCGTCATTTGTTTGTGGAACTAGAGGATCGCACCGAATGTTTGTTCTCTTTCGAGCCCCTCTACAGTCATGTGGATGTTTTCTAGGGTAATCTGTAGTTTGGCTGACTTGACCAAAACGCATGTGCTTGGTCGTCTTCTATGTTTAATCCTCTTAACTGTGAACTGATCAGTTGTAAATCTGTGGTTGTTCGGAATACTTGTATCCTGAGATTTTGGTCTATGTCAACTATTGTTGTGACTAGGTTTGGTTGAGGCACGATTGGCTCAAATATATATTCCCTGGGCTCTTGAGGTCCCGTGATTGTCATACGAAACAAAATGCAATCTAACTGTGATGAAACAAATTCTAACTAAGTGAAATAAATCTAACTACATATAACTTTTATTTTTCTATGAAATATTCTAACAATTTTAAGGAAAGCAAACTATTTTAAGCGTATCTAGAAATAATAGCTAAGCAATAATTTAAAACAGACAAGATAACCGAGTGTGGTTATTTGCCTGTGTGATTTATAGAATTATTCTAAATAAAACAGTTTGTCTAATCTACCGGCAAGATTCTCGATCCTACCTCAGAAGTGAGGAGTGAATCATAGTTTCTCAGAAACTATCAATCCCCACAGCTTCCCTGGCAATGTCGAGAATAGAATGAAATGAAATAAAGCGATTAACTACTCTATTTGATATGAATCTGACTAGAACTTTGAAATGTAAAACCTGGATTCCGCAGAACAGTGGCGAATCCGATGGTGTGTGTATGATCTCGTCCCCTCAGTATGATCTTCTCGTTCTTTCGTGTTCACTTGGATCCAGAAAAGCGTGTAATGCTAGCACCGATAGGAGTAGATTTTGGGACAAGGACAGCTCAGAATACAGACCGAGAATGCGAGTAGGAGAGGGATAGCGCAAGAGTACAGAGCTTGGCTTATGCGATTCCTAGCGGGATTTTACTGCGAGTCATGCAACATGGAGTGACCAGAACCTGCAACTATCCTATACGAAGAGCAAAACCTGCAACTTTAATGGCTTCCCAAGCTATTCTATTCCAAAATAAAGACACTGCTTGCACAAGTTGGATATGTGGCTTACCAACAGCTGAATAAAGCTAACCAGGTATATAATGAATTGAACTAAGAACTCCAAGACACAAGTAAAATAAATCTACAGCAAAGAGGAATTCAGGGGCAAGCTTCTAACTGGATTGGATGAAACAACAAAGATTGCCGCACAAGATGGGTCTGTGGCTTACCAATAGCTAAACACAAGATGGCTATCAATCCTGTGGCAAACCACTAAAATGAGGGAATGAGAGCAAAATCAAACTTCAAAAACCAAGTATGAACCTAAGCAACAAAACACGCAAGATGGAATGAAGAAAACTAAGTATTCTAAGCAAAGGAAAACTAAAGGAATTGCAAAGAGGAATCTAGAAAACAAAACTTGAGAGAGAGAGAGAGAAAGCATTTGCTTGAGCACAAAACCATGCATTTGGTTCAAAAGTAGTCAATGCAAATTTTTCCCTGAAACTTCAGTTGTTCAAGCTCAAAATGAGTGATGGAGATACAATGTCTAGTCACATCAACAATTTACGATCTCTTCTGAGACAACTTGCAGAAGTAAAAGCTCTAGTAGATGACGAGGATGCAAAAGCTATTCTACTGAATAGTTTACCACCCAAATATAGTAATGTTGTTTTCACTCTTGGTCAGATGCCTTCCAACTCATTGGAAGATATGATATCAGCTCTTCTATCTGAAGAAAAAAGGACTAAAGAAGATATAGAAGAAGAAATGGCAATGTATGTGAAAAAGAAATACAAAAAGTTCTTTAAAAGGAGGACTTAGAATGCTTTTATTGCAAGAAAAAAGGACATATGTCTAAATTTTGCACGACTCGAGCCAAAGATCTTCTCAGTGGAAAATTGAAGCCACATGAAGCAAATATAGTTGTAGAAGAATCTTCTGAATCAGAAGATGAACGAGTGACTGATGAACCTGATTATAATTCTGAAGACTACTTGTTTTGAGTTCAGATTATCGGAGGATGGAGGAAAAGCAGAGGAAGGAGGTCAATCAGCGACCTCTCATTAGTCACCAATGACAGGGCTGCACAGATGGTTTGGTGACATGTGTGCAGTGTGGTTTCTTTTTTCAGTTCATTTTCAGTGTTCTTGTTTGCAGTGTGATGGTTTGCTAAATAAACCCTTTTCGAGAGATTTTGGAGGAGTCATGTTTTCAGAATACTCACTTTTGGGAGCAGGAGAAGATTTCGAGGTAGACTCAAGGGATGGTTATCCAGCTAGTGTGAAGCTTGTGGATCTTGGAGATTCAGAATTCGGGCGCCCATGGAGGAAGGGAAAGTCCCACAGGAACCCAAAGAGGAAGGGAGCATTCCTACATAATTCAGCTCGACACTACGCCTTTACGAGGGTAAAGAGATAATATATGGAGTTTGTACCTGGTCTAAGAAGTGCTTTTAGGAGGTGGTTCAATTTCTTCGAATATGGTTCTTCGTCGTGTTCACATTAAGGGGTGAAGATTAGCGATTAATAATGTTCACACTAAGGGGGTGAATGTTAGGATTAATATTATTGTTTAACATTATTAATCATAATTATTATTTGTAATATAATATGAGTTGGTTAACAACTCATATTATTAATTGTTAGGTTTGTTATTATATTTGTTTATATGTGAAGTTGTTAATAAACAACTTACGTATATAGGAAATGTGAGATATTTGTGGGTTGGGTAGTTCAAGTAGTTTCCTATATTCTAGGGATGTAAAATCCTATTTATATGGGTTAAATAATATATTGAATATACAGTGTGAAGTATTATTATTATATTGTTCAATCTAAATCGGCTTACCAATTACATTATCTGTTTCATACCTATACCATGTTTCACCATTAACCTTAAGCCTTCACTTCACCTTTCTAGGTCACTTTGCTAACTAGGCCTTGGGATTAGGCATCTTGAACTGAGCTAGTGTCACAAAATCAACTCATGTGCCCCTGTATCCATCATTCGACCATTTTTTCACATCATATGCATGCCAAAATTTATAAAATGTCATCTAGGCATTATCTCATATCACCACTTACTCGGGTGTTCTCAAGCCTCGGCATTTTCTACCTTGTCGACTCACTCCAAGCTCCCTCTAGCTCTCCTACATCCCGATTTTTCACTAATATACATATTAATGCAAAATTACAACACCCCAAGAATGGCTCGGATTTGAATGGGGCATCCAGTGTATCTGCATAACATGGGACCATCTCTCAAGCTGTGGGACTTGCGAACTTGAGATGGTCCTCCAGAGAAGGTCAGCTTCCTCTATCTAATCCTAATGTTAAGCTACTAATGCAGAAAAGGCACCTAAATACACCTATCCTAACAATGCCAAGGAGACAAGGAGAGATAAAGTGTGTGAAATGGGAAATCCTACACTTAAAAGGTGATAGCACCAAGAAAAGGGGTCAGACACTCGATGAGGGAGGAAGAAGAGAAAAATAGAGCTGGGAGAGGTCAGAACAATAGTGACACAGACCCAAACTCCATCTTCCATCTACACTCCATGAAACACAACATCTTACACTTGCAAATGTGAAATACATGCATAGAAAACAAATCCAAAATGGAGAGGCATAGAGAAACAACAAAACATGAGAAAGGGTTGAAAAACACCACAAAAACATGATTTTATTGCTCTATAAGGTGCACAGACCATTACATTAATGCTCAAAGGCATAAATACACTTTCCAGGCATATGAGAAGGCTTACAAATCAAGTGGAGTTAAGGGAAATTTTTGTAAGGGTTTCCCCAGCTCCGAGAATGTCTCTCTAAAAAATGAGGGGTTCGAGTTGTTTTATAGACAATTTTCACCCACCCTCATTAAAGAGGTATGGGCACCCATACAAATTTGCTTCCCAAGGGTACTTCTATCAGATGAAGACATGGGTGCCATACCGCATTAAATCCAATTGTTGAGTTGTCTTTCACCCACCTACCCTCATCTGGCTTGGGACTCGTGAGCCACCCAACCATATGACTCGTCAACCTTTATGCGTCAACCCTTGGGCATACAAACACCAGGCATCTAACCATGAGCCATCCAACCTATAGTCATCCAACATATAGCCATCAACCCCGGTTGTCCAACCTATAGCCATCCAACCCCTAGGTGTCCAATTTAGCCATCCCGTCCAACTGCGCACCCATTGACCCCGGCCATCCAACCTGCAGTCCTCTAACCCCGAGATCGACCCCGCCGTCTAACTCGTAGTCATCCAACCCGCAACCGTCCAACCCCTAGTAGTTGAACCCTTTTCGTACCGACCAACTAGGTTGACCCATCCAACCCCTAGTCATCCAACCTGTAGCCATCCAACCTATAGTTGTGTAACTTGCAGGTCATCCAACCTACTGACCGTCCAACCCCTAGTCATCCAACCTACGGCCGTCAACCCTTAGCCATCCAACCTTAGCCCCTCTAACGACCATACCATCCAACCTCAAGATTCATCACGGCAATCTGGCCGAGCCAAAACATGGCCTTCCTTTCTCTTCTAATGGGGTTGAACTTTGACGGTTGTCCACACGTCCAAGAATTATGAATGGCTAAGTCCATTTATGATGATTTATCCAAATTAACCCGAGGGGTAAATTTGGGATAACAATACCTTTGACATAAATGGAAACATATCAACCACATGTCAGTAAACTAGATGTGGATGTTCTAAAAAAAATTTAAATGGAAACAGATTTCAGCTATGATCAATGTAAATGAAAATTGAATTGAATGCTAGATTCATGATCATATTGATAACGTGGCGACATTTTTAAGAATTCAATGGCAATTCAACACAATAACAATGTAGATTCTTAAGCTTCCAAAGATGAAAAATGGAGAGGAATGAGTGTTTATTTAAAGTTGAGGGAAGAGAATCCCATATATTTGATTTGTGTTATTGATTTTCTAATCTAAGGATGAATAAAGCAAGATTGGAATGATTTATCTGAGTTTCCAATTTGATTAGCAAGATATGCCTTTGATTTGAGCTTTATTAAGTGAGTTGTCATTGAGTTTGGAAAAAGGTGGCATATCTTTTGAATAATTCAAAATTTTATTTAAATTAATATCTCATGTCTTTTGTTTTACTAACCCAAATAATGACGTGAGTTTTATCTTGAGACAGCTTTTTCCTTAATTTGGAAAGTCATGATTCATCATTAATCAATCTAGTTTTTAGGTAAGTTTTGCAAGTTATCTTTTATAGGGTTTTTTTGGTTTCTTCCTAGGGTTTTTCTTGTCAAATTTTCATTCAACCTTATAGGTTCCCTTCACATTTTCCTCTTTGTGTCATTTCTCAAGGTTTCATTCTTATGTTTTGAACTTAACCTTCCTATGTTCTTGTCACCTTCATGGTTTTGGTTATTTTTAAGCTTAGTCTTTAAAATATCATTTTTTCAAGAAGAAAAGGAGAAGTCACCATTAGAAGATCACTTTAGATATTTCAAGCTGCAGACTAAGCCCCAACTTCCGTCAAACATTTACACGGAAGCGTCAGGGACGACAAATCAAGCTCTAACTCCCATCATCCAAAGTGAAGCAACGAAATTCGGTGGCGAAGTAAAGTTGTGGAAGTCGGTGGCGGAAGTCGGTGGTAGAATTTAATGTTGGAAGTGTAGTTTTGAATTGTAGGGCTACATTGTAGGGTCCAACTTCTGTCATTGGGGTTTCAAATTGGAACCGTGCGTCAAAATTTCACATTGGGGCTGCGGGGCTACATTGCAATTCTAACTTCCACTCACATTTTCTAAATAATTTTTCATGGATTTCTCAAGGAAAATGTCTAGATCGTCATCAAAATGAAAGAAAAATATGAAATACAACTTCTAAGGGGTGGATCCCCTTCCAAAGCATTACATCAAATTTCGATAATATTGGAGATACGTACCTTATGCATATTAACCTACCTAAATTTTGGGAGAGGGTTAGAGATCCAAACAAAAAGGCATGGGTGCAAGGTATGTTTGAAAATGGGATTTCTCTAGCTATTGCTTTCCTTCCATAAATGTAATTCTCAGAGTTTATGCTCACTTTGCTACAACACAATATGATAAATAATCCCAAATAGTGAGAGATGATGACGAGACAATCATGATCAAATTGGATATTAACTATTTTGAGGACTTGTTTAAACTTTCGATGTTGAAAATATGAAAAAATATGTCAAGAATATTCTCTTGAGCACTAGCAAATAAATTATGATACTTATATTAGGGTCCTTAAAAAAATATACCTGATGAAATCCAAGCCTTCATTGGATAGGGTCTCAAAGACCATCCCATGATCGGATTTTATTCAAAAGGTAAATGACATCTTCACCTTCCTTAGCAGAGTTTCATGACTCCCTTATTCTAAGGATTTCCAAGAGTGGATGTATTTATACATTTCCACTATCCGAAAGAATTCTAACCTCATTCGATGGGTAGAGGATATCAGCAACACCATCCATTTCCAACTATCAGATGTTCTAACTTTTGGTAATTTTTATGACTTCCTATCTTGTGTATGCGGCTGAAAGGATGAGGAAATACCCGGGGTTGTCACTTATGGGATCACATAATTCATCTCAAATTTATGAATTTTATCCCCACCTTACAATGAAGGAAGGGGTAAAACATTTTAAAAGATTTTTATGATTCCTTATTTGTTGTTAGACAAAGAAGGATTTAGGACAAATGCTCCTGCAAGTGGTTAGAGAATGGGGAGGCATTTACTTACGATTTCCAACATTGACATATCTTAGGCTAGTAAGATTTGTTGGTGCTCCCTACAAGTTACCAAGGTGCCCCACAAACAAATGGGTCTTGATGGAGTTAGTTTGACAATTGTTACATTTTCACAAGATCCAACATGATAGACACAAGACATGAGCTCGGTTCCCATAGTTTTGGGAAGGTATACTTGTGCATCCACGTATAAAGAAAAAGAATGTTGAAGGAAAAATTTAGCAAATGAATTTGAAGACATTTCACCCAATTGTCAGTTTTGATTATTGGGACAAGCTCGATGGATAAGGTTTGATGCTCACATACCACAATTGGAAGATATCTAGTTTAATTGCAGAGATGAAGTCACGATACAAGAAAGGGAATTTGAAAGGATAACTCTCAAGAAGTGTCCCAGTATGGAATTTCAGATGTCTTGGAAGGTATTGATGATGATGGACATGTTTTGGACCCCATCTATGATAAAAATAATGTGAAAAATAAACCCTTTCTATGGATCGATTGGTCACTTGAAGAGTGCAACAATTTGAAAGAAACGAGCGAGATCCTATTCTCAACAGTACCTACCAATGGTTGATATCATTAGGAATCATTCCAAAATCATCGAGAAAATATTCCTATTGAGGCGGAAAGTCTGCATTGGTGGGCCATCCCACCTCTTTAAAAGGAAGGAGGTCTCGCCACCAAACCTGCTCCAAAGCCTGTAAAATCACCATTATCTATAGAGGTTCAATTTTTTTCCTCCGGGGTTCTCCCAAGAAGTTGTCTCTTCCAAGGTACCATCGACAAATATTATTGATATCAATGCTTCACCAACCCATACAACTCAAATGTTATAATCACCATCTTCTCCACCTCTCCCCTCTTCACCATTTTCTGCTCCACCATCTCTTCCACATCTCACTATCTCCTCACCCACATCATCCTTTTATTCTCCTCTCACTTCATCCATTTCCATGGCCCAAATGTTTTCCTCTCTTCCCTCTCTTTCATCCGAGAGATGTTATGGCTTTAGGATCACCTCTTGGGAATCCTCTTCCTCAACTCCCCATTTCCACTCCCATCACTCTTCCCATTTCAAAAATTCATGTGGACATCCTCTCCACTCCACCTTCACTTGTCACCATATCATTTCCATTCACGTTCCTATAACAAGTGCCCTAGTAACACCTATCCAACCTATTATTGTGATGAATATGCCTATGTCATCCATTGAACAGTTATCTTCTTTTATCCATGCATGGTTAAATAGGTAGACTCCCAGCAGAAGAAGAAGGTTCCCATTGGATATTTTGTTGACCTTAGCATCCTAGATCCAAATCCTCAATGAAAGAAAAGAGGCCAAGGGTCATTTCTAAACTTTTGTTCAATCAAACTAAGGAGGTATTCATTGAGATAACAACTTTGGCTAGTAACAAGACAAAAGAAACTATCACCGCAACAGATTATCATATCTCAAGGTTTTCCCTTGGAAAGGCTACTCATGAAGGAGCCAAACAGGATGTACAAGTTACTCTTGGTAATCTTCTGGATAATTTTGACAAGGACAAGGTGCCAAGGATGAACTCAAAGGAAAGGTTGAACAGTTGACTTAAATTCTAAATAAGATCATGCAACTTGTTCATACAACTACTCTTGTTGTGCCTACAAGCTTTGATGACACCTCTTTCTCCATGGTCGATAAAATTAGACAAGCAAGGACGGAGTAGTGAGAGTGTGGATCGAAAGATTAATTCGTGGGGAAGGAGACCAAGGAATAAAGGATTTTGTCAATAATATATACAATGAGTTGGACGTTGAAAATGACACTTGTCTCCAAAATGTATGGGAAACTCATAGAAGAATGTGATATTTTGGAGCTCACACTCAAATCTTGGAAAGAGGTATAAAACATGGAGTCTGATCTACTTCTAAAATAGTGGATCATCGATGATTCCTCAAAATTGTATGAGTACAGTGAAGCTATGGAGTTTCGGGTCTGAATGTTACAAGAGGCAATATCTAAGTTGAATGAGAAGATAATTGAGGAAATTGATGGCCTCAATGACATCACAAATGAATTTGACATCATCCACTACATGTTTCTTAATGAGAATGTTGATGCACTTCTAGTAGAACAAATTATTTCCCAATTCAAGAGCCTGGTAAATGAAGATAATGAGGTAACCAAGTCCTTTGGTCTCGAATCTATTCACAAGTTGGTATTATACCAAAATTTCTTGATCCAACTCAAGAAATTCATAAGTAAGACCGAAAAATTACCAAGAAAATTCATTAGAGCAGCTAAATCAATCAAGGTCTTGGATCATTATGCGTGCGGACCAAATGACAAAGAATTTCAAGGAATCATTAAACAATTTCATGATTACATGCACAAGGTAGCTAGTGAAGAAGGATGATATTAATTTGATCAAGAAAAAGGTCGTGCTAGCCCTAGATAAACTTGGCTTCCATTTTTTCAGTCTCCAAGCTACAACACTATTTGAGTTGCAGGTTTTACTCAGTCAAACCTACACAACCACTTAGCTTTTTTATGGGATATTCTTTCTCAAGTATAAATGCATTCTATTTTTAGTATAATTGCTCAACCCCCTTGATCTATAAATAGAGAAATGCATTATGTAATCTAGGACTTTTAGATCTTATTGTAACGAGGCCCCACTAATTTTTGAGTTCCCATTTACAGGCTTTAGCCTCAATCATATACAGAAACAATATTTTTCCTTCGATTATTTAATGTGTTATGTATTTCAATAACTCATTCAATACTTGTGAATGCTTTTAATTCCTTGTATGTGATGATTTATCTTGCCTTCACATTAACTATCTTTATTTAGTCAAATTGCAAGTTGTGATTCATAAACTTATTTATCTTAGTTATGGAATAGATAAAATCCCTTCTATTATCTCTAAGTTTTATATTTATAAATCTTTTTGATGGAAAAGAGAATAATAAGTTGTGTATGTCATATATTATTATTCATAAGTACTCTATGCATGTGAAGTGAATCTACTGTTAGGAATAAACTTAGGTTAATTCATCATTTACTAAGTTGTAATGTTAAAGTAATTAAATTTAATTACTTTAACTTAGTTAGTTGTTAGTTAGCTATTATCTAGTTGTCACATCCCTATATTAGTGGGGGCTATACTATTGTTAGTTTATTGCTTTAGAATGTTCTCGGATGTTCCCGGATGTGATTAGTTAGGGGCAATATGCTATTTTTGCATATTTTCCATAGTTAGTATATTTGATCCACTTTCCGTGGATGTTGTTATAGTTGTTCAATGTCTATAAACATTGCAGCTTCTTCATTTGATAATATGAAGGGTTTCCAGAATATTACATTGTCAAGATTTGGTATCAGAGCTGGTTGATCCAGTCTCTATGAGGATCCCTCATCCTCTAAGGAGAGTGTGTTGCAGAAGGTTAAGGGTTCATTGTTGCAAGTTTGAGCTTGGAGGAACCATAGTTGTCCCCAACCTCTTGGAAGCACCTACCTTGCTTCATGACCCCTAGAGTCTTGCATATAGTTGTAGATATGCAGATAACTACGTAAATTTTAAAAAACATTAATTGTACTACTAAATCTTTTGTATTTGGAGGATTTTGCCAATTTTTAGGCCACCCGGCCAACATTGTGCTGTGCACTGCAGAGCTGCAGAAAGATCTCAAAGCAGTCCCTACAATCAATAAAAATATATAGAGGCATCTATAGCACCACCTGTAATTAAATGGTTGAGCCTGATCTTGTATAGATCAACCTACAATAAAAAGAGTGACCCACACATTGCAAAGCGAGTAAAAAAATGGCGTCATGAGAGGATAATTAAAAATAGAGGCGTCTACCAAAAAAGAAACAGAAGTGGATATGTAAAAGCGATGGAGAAACCAAGGCTGCGTGGTAAGCCCTAATCGGGTTGATTATTTTATTTCTAAAAATCCACTTTAAAAAAACTTTCCATTTAAGGATAGAAAAAAAAATCTATTTTTGGAAAGGGGTCCGGAAAGATATTAAAATCGAATTTAAAAAAGGCGTAGCTTTCAACTGGTACCTTGGATTGAGGTGTCATTTTTTTTTAAAGTGTATGATTTTTCAATATCTATGTCTTGATTCAGATTTTAATAAATTTTGTCTTGTGAAAAAATCCAAAGGCTGAAATAAGCTTAAAAAAAAGTATAAACTTACAATTTTGTACTCACAATGTATCCCAAAAGGAATTTTTTCATAGAAGAAGAGACAAAATTGTAATCGCACTATCATTATAAAGTGCCAAAAACTTTTTCATTCTCATAGAGCTAGTTGTCTTCACTTTTCACTCAGAATTTAGGGGGAAAAGATGAAAGACTTACAAATTCTTCATTAATCACTCAACAGTGGTATTCCTTGTGGATTAGAGAAAAGTAATTCCTTATAGATGATGAAGTGATTTGAGCTACGAGCCAACCCAATCAGAGGTTTTATTGAGCTAAGATCCAACCCAAGTAGAGGTTTTCAAAACATTTAGAGCTACTCGTTTGTTTTTCGAGCACACGTGTCAACCCAAAAGAGGTTCCAGACATCCAAAGACAATTCTTGAGCCTATTCCATCTCTTGCACACCGTTCAGAGGAAGTACCTTCATCCAGCTACTCCTGTTCAAATGAGATCCAGAGAGACCATACTGAATTAAGGGGGGGAATGATAAAGTCATTTGATTCACCTTAGAATAGGTTTCTTTTAGCATGTGTGTGCTAATAAATGTTTACCTCATGTAAACATATTTTTGTTTTAGAGTTATTTTTTCTCTCGATTCACTTCAGACCATGATGAATTAAGGGGGGGAATGTTAGGAATAAACTTAGGTTAATTCATCATTTACTAAGTTGTAATGTTAAAGTAATTAAATTTAATTACTTTAACTTAGTTGTTAGTTAGCTATTATCTACTTGTCACATCCCTAGATTAGTGGGGGATATACTATTGTTATTTTATTGCTTTAGAATGTTCCCAAATGTGATTAGTTAGGGGCAATATGTTATTTTTGCATATTTTCCATAGTTAGTATATTTGATCCACTTTCTATGGATGTTGTTATAGTTGTTCAATATCTATAAACATTGCATCTTCTTCATTTCATAATATGAAGGGTTTCCATAATATTACATTGTCAAGATCTACTTGTTCATCAAAATATTAGTGCATCACCTTATTTTAGTATACATTTAGTTATCCTTCTCCCCTTTTCTCCAATTTTTTTTTGATAGTTTAGTTTGTTTTATGGAATCGTAGCTTTCGCACTGATCTAATATTATATTAGATGCACTTATTTTAGGAGGAATTTGGCCTTCTCTAAAGGTTCATCCCAAGGAACCAAGGTCCCATACCTTAGGGATGTTCCAATATTTTAGTGGATCATCGAGGATTTCATCGGTGCGTGATCCAAGTGATAATAGTTTTTGGCATGCCCAGTGGGATAGACACTAAGAGTTGGTACTTCTCCTAACATTTGCATTAATCAAAAGTACTTGACGAATCCATACCTCTAGATTTTAGGATCTAGTGCATGTACTTATGCAAAGAATTCAGACAAGGGATCCTTCAAAGAAAGGAAACCGGCGAATATTGAACTATCTTTGTCTCCTCTAAGATGAAGAAAGGGTGGAGCTTCATCATATTCTTATAGAGCACATTCAACACCTCCATACGAATATTTCTCCCTCCAAGGATAAATCAATCACTCATTATAATGGCGGTGCAGAACCATGTTTTCCTACTTTCAATGGTTGTTGCCCTCTATTTCTCACTCAACGCAATGTTATATCTCGTAAAAGCTCTCAAAATTCTACTTTTCTACACGTTTGAAACCAACATTACTCCAATAGAGCACATTCGAGATGTGGTTAGCATATTTTCAATTCATAACATTACGAGAAGATAATATAGCAGTCGGACTTCTTACTACTCTCTTAAGGGAAAAATGCTTCAATGGTTCCACAGTTTACCACTCGGCACTATACAAACCGGGATAAGTTGGGAAAAAAATATTTGTAAGTAATTCGAGGAAAAGAGTGACTATTTTTCACTCATGGAACAATTAACTACTATAAAGAGAGATTCTCGGGAGTTCATGTGAGATTACAACTTCTATTTCCATAAGACATGGAATAGGATTCCACGCCGATCAAGTCTTCCCTGAATAATGCATTCTTGTACTACTTAAGAGATGTAGATAGTGATTTTGCAAAGTCACGATCGAATTCATGGGTGTAATGACATTTTTGGATGCCTATGATATTGTTATACGAGATGAGAAATGTTTGATCCAAGCTAGGAAAATAGCTCCAAGGACACCAATGCCTTTGTATCTTGAATTTCTCACTAGTCAGCCAACCATTGCCCCTCTCCCTCAAGTTTCCAACTAGTTGTGATTACATCTCATGTAGTTGTAGAAGTAGAGGCTCAAAATAAAAAATATCAGCATAAAAAGAAAATTAAGGATCCTTTCAATCGAGAGAAGAATAAGTTGAGGTCAAAAAATCTATAGATGCAAGTACTCAACCATATTCGACCATGACGAGAGGAATAAGTAAAGCACGAAGGGGAAAAGGGATAAGAAACACAAGGACATTTTGTTTAATCTTTAGATGCACCAAATATACATGTTGATACATCTAGCCTTATACTCCTTACATCCCATATGTGATTAAATCAAATGCCCACCAATAGCATGAGCAAGGGGAAAGTAGTGTGTATGTTAGAAGCTGGTTAGGATAAGTCATACCAAAGAAGAGAAAGATAAAAGTATAGGTTGATGAATTTTACCTTGAAAGTATCGTGTCCTTAAAACCATCAGGGACCCCCAAAGAAAGAATTTTCTATCAAGAACAATAGTTGTGACTGGAAGATAGGTTTGTAGAGGTGGCCACTCCAAAAATGGATGTATCAAGTGATTAATCTTCCCTTAAAAATTATCATACCACTACGATAGTAGACCACATAGGGTTTGAAACATGATGTCACTATGGTAGTCGGTGGTCCCTTCCAAAAAATAGATAAGGAGACCAAGGAGCATTTGAGAGATAATATTGATATATTATCAACCTATGTGCCGAAATGGATACGATCTCCTCCAACCCATCAAGAGATAACCCTTGTATTCACCTCGAAACCGATAAAGAATGTTGAAGACTTAAACTATATGGGGAGGAAACAAGTAAGTGGGAATATGAACCATTTACAAGAGGTAGCAATGCCATCAATTACATCATTGAATTTCATAATCATGTCTACGAGAGGATAGAAGTAATAAAGGTCCTAATTGAAAAGTACCAAACATAGATTGATTACTCGAATGGCTTACTACCCAAGCTAGAGGAAATATTGGATCTAGGGGATTGTTGAGAAGAAAAAGTCGAAACTTAGTAGAAGGCACATAGAAGGATAACTCATAGGAACATGGCATATTCAAAGGTACGGAAGGATAGGGAAGGAAACATGCATGAAAGACAAGGACGATTCGAGACTTAGCCATTTTCAAGATTACATGTTATATTTGGAGATAGCGTATAGAGCACAAAAACTAGATAAGTACTTGCGCAACACACATAGGCTATTTTTGGAAGAGCATCTACTAAGCGCTTTGCATGGGTATGAGTTAATAATAGAATTAGTCTTTGCCGAGTCAAAAATTGTGCACCACGATAGAGTTGCACTCTGAAGGAAATGTAATAGCTCCAACGTAATCACAAGGAAGAATCGATCAATCAACTGAAGAACTTGCATAACAAAACAAAGTTTGCACATGTAGAGAAAAGAACAAAGTGTCTTAGCATACTCATAAATGTCAAATGAAGGGATACATATAGGGTCTTTGAGTAACCCTAGTGCATGACACACAAGAAACCCTAAACCTAACCCAAGTGAGATGACCCTCCATATGTGTGTGGAGGACATATAGGATCTCACACACCAACACCCCCCTTCATCAAAGTTGGGGTAGTGGCTATGATGAGTCAGAAAAAATAAGAAGACACTCCTAAACAACTAAGAAAGATGTGTCAATGGGGCCCGACAACTAAAGGCCTGATAAGGTGCCCATGTACAAACAACATCTTCCTAGAAGAATAAGAAGAAGAAGAGGACTATATAGCCCAAAGAAGATGAGCAGCTGCATAAGACCTCACCCCAAGAAGAGACCTGCAAGTGAAGAAACTTCACCTCAGTGAAGGGCTTGGTGAATATATTTACAATCTGATCAGTTATCTGAATGTATTGAATGTCGATGATACCATCATGAATAAGCTCTTGTATGAAGTGCATATGGATCTCAATGTGCTTGTTCATTGATCGTTGAACTAGATTTCTACAAATTGAGATAGTGCTCGTGTTATCACAATAGATAATGGTAGGCTGCCGAAAGTGGATGCCAAACTCTATTAGAATACCTTGTAGCCAAATACCTTTGTAGCGGTTTAGCTGCTTGCTCCTCTTTATTCCCTGTAGAAGATATCATAATTACATTTTGCTTCTTGCTAGACTAACTAATAGGACCCGAACCAGAGAAAGCGTAGCTTTGAGGTAGATTTCTAATGATCTAAGTCACCGGCCCAATCAGAATCTGTATGAACCCAATCAAGTCAATATCCACCCCTCCAAAATAGTGAATGCCATCAGTATAGGTGCCACGAACATAATGAAGGATCCACTTAGCTGCTTTCTAATGCAACTCATGTGGCTCCTGCATGAATCTGGACATGATCCCAACAACATAAGATAAATCCAATCGAGTGTGAGTCAAGTAAATCAAGCTCCCCACCAACTATCGATAAAGGGTACCATCAACCAAGGGAGTAGAGCAATCAGAAACCAACTTAACCCCGGAAAGAAAAGGAGTAGGAGAAGACTTGCAATCGGACATCTGAAAATGAGCAAGAAAGTCAAGAGCATACTTAGGTTGTGAAATCAAAATTCCCGAGTCAGATTGTGAAATTTGGATCCCAAGAAAGTAATGAAGCAGACCTAAGTCAGTCATGGAAAACCTATTGGCCAAGGCGGTCTTCACATAATCAATGATAGAGGAAGAGATGCTTCGGTGATCAACAAGTCATCAACATAGAGAACAAGAATGAGTATGGAGTCATCTTGCCATAGAATATAAACATTTGGATCAGAGTGACACCTAGTAAACCCTGATGTAAGTAAAAAGGAGTCCATCTTGGCATACCAAGCCCGAGGGGCTTGTTTAAGGCCATAAAGAGACTTCTTTAACTTACAAACGAGGGAGGGATCATGGACATAACCCGGAGGTTGTTCCATGTAGATCTCTTCCTCTAGGTCACCATGAAGGAAGGCACTCTTAACGTCCATTTGATGGACTTTCCATCTATTTGCTATGAAATGGCTAGGGTCAGTCGAATAGAAGTCATCTTCACAACTGGAGCAAAGGTTTCAGTATAATCAACCCCAGCTATCTGGGAGAAACCCTTAGCTACTAATTGTGCTTTAAAATTTTTGACATCTCCATCTACTCCATACTTTTTTTAAAACACCCACTTACACGAACAATTTTTCTTCCTTTCGGAAGAGGGTGAGATCCCAAGTATCATTCTTCATGAGAGAGGAATACTCCTCATCCATGGTAGAATCCCACTCAGGAATACCAAAAGCCTCCCGGAAAGATTGTGGATCAGAGGTAGAGGTGAAGAAAGAGTGGGGTCAACAAAATCTGAGTGAGTACGTCTCATATCGAAGTATCTCCAACTAAATCTCTAGCACTTTGTAGAGTTTTCCTAGCCCAAAGAGGACCAGGAGGATCAGCCTCTGAGTCGAAAGATTCATCACTCGAGTGAGAAGGGACATAGTCCTCATCATCACTACTTTGTCAGAATAGAAGACTCAAGGTCGATGGTCGGGAGGATCAGGAAGAGGAGCATGCTCAACAACATCATCATCTGATGAGTCTAGAATCCAAATTAGCAAGCTGAAGAACCTCAATAGGTAGAGAAGTAGAAGTGAAGAAGACTCATCGAACTTAACACTTCTCTCAATATAAAGCTCATGAGAAGTAGGATTCAACAATTGATATCCCTTCATGCCATTAGGATACCCTACAAAGATACAAGGTTTGGATTGTGGTTCCAATGCCTTACATTTTCTTCTTGGGAATCCGAGCCATAGCCTTGGATCCAAAGACTCGAAAGTGCTCAACATAGGCTTATGTCCAAACCAGGCTTCAAAGGGTGTCATCCCTCTTACTACCTTGTGTGGAACATGGTTCTGAATGTAATTAGCACAATTCATTGCTTCAGCCCAATACTGTGGAGGAAGAGACTTTGAGTGAATCATACAAGTGGCCATCTCTTTAAGAGTATGGTTCTTTCTTTCTGCTACTCCATTTTGTGAAGGGTTGTATGTAATTGTATGTTGCAAGGAGATCCCTTCAAAAGTACAGAAATCCATGAACCTATTGTTTACATATTCACCTCCATTGTCGGTTGAAGAACCTTGATAGACCTATTCACTTGTTTCTCAGCAAGAGCCTTAAAGTCTGAAAATGTTTAAAGACTTCAGACTTAAGCTTAAGAAAATATACCCAAGTATATCGTGAATAGTCATCAATGAAGGTCAGCACATAAAGAGCTCTAGTAAATGAAGGAGATGAAATGGACTAGAAATATCGTTGTGAACAAGATCCAAAGGATGAGTAGCTCTCCAGGATTTTCCTTTGTCAAAGTTCTTTTAGGATGCTTTCAGGTACTGACCCTCACAAAGACCCTTAGAAAACTTGATGCACTGGGTAACCCGTTGACCATTTCATTTTGGCTCAATTGTTCAAGGTAGTGATAATTTAGATGTCTAAATCACTCATGCCATAACTTACTAACCTCATTTTCATGAGTGAGAAAAGTAGTGGGTGTAGAATCAGAAGTAAAGTGGGAAAAGGTATACAACCATGAATGGTGATCTACCTTTCCCTCAGCCATTGTAGTGTCATCGTTAAGCTCACGAATAATCATCGAGTTAGGACCAAATTCCACTCGCATTCCTTCACCAAGGTGAGTAATTTGGTAAACCGATAGGATATTGGTAGAGAGATCAGGAACACTCAACACTTGGTTGAATGTTCCCCATCCATCTCTCTCCGATCCACTACAAAATGACATTGTCGTGTCATTACCCATCGTGATTTGGGACATACCACAAGGCTCGATGTTGGTGAACTCAACATGTGAAGAAGCCATGTGGTGCGAGGCACCGAGAATCTATAATCCACATCGATGAAGGAGAAACTTTGGCTACAAGGGCCTTTCCTTTCTTCTTATTAGATTTAGAACCTTTTGCAGTAGAAGACTCGGCCTTTGGAGCATTTTGTTTGATAGACTCAGGAACACCTATTTGATTTTTCTCAAGTAAATGAGTAAGGTGATCAATTTGTTTTCTCATACACGTATGCTCTTTATGACCAGGATTCTTGCAATAGGAACACAAATACCTATCTTTCTATGCTCTAGGCTCAGAAGTCGAAGTGTTCGTGTTAATTTTAGTTTTGGTCTTGGTTTCCTTCTTAGGTTGATCCTTTTTTCTTTCTTCTTTTCAGTCTTCTTTTCCTTACTAGTACTTACTACAAGGGCATGTGAGACTTGGACTTGAGAGACCCCATTTGAATGAGTTTGTCTGTTCTCGAATGAGTTGGGATGAAAAATAGTCAAAGGAGGGCATATTCCAATCCTTGCCCAAGGCAGCTTTTGTAGCGTAAAAGTTGACACAAAGACAGAATATTCAGGACCTAACTTAGAGAGAATCGACAAGATCAGTTGAGAATCTTTCTTCTCTACTTGACATTCCTTTAACAACAATCTAGTGTGGACAAACTTAGAGAAGAATGCTTGTAGGTTTTCAAAATCACTAGGATTTAACCCTAGTAGTTCATTTTCCAACTCATGCACTCTCATGTCATCTTGTTGTCCAAACATCCCATCAACATTTTCCACATAGAATTAGGTGTTTTGGATGACTCAATGTGGAAGAGAAAGTCAGGAGAAACAGACATGCAAAGAAGACCTAAAGCTTCATCACTACGGTTTAACCACTTAGATTTTTAGGGTCATCATCTGGTTCAGTCTCAGTTCCCATGGTGATGCGGAATAACCCTTTACCCCTTAGTTTCATAATTATTTTGATCTCCATTCAAAAAGTTGAAAGGGCGTAAGAAAAGGAATTGAAAGTGCATCCATAGTGAAGAGAGAGAGAAGGAATGCAAAAAAGAAACACAACCACCCAAGACAATATAATAACCCCCTGCTTTCGACACTTTATAGTTTAGTGTGTTGAATACAATCGGGTCGAGCGTGTGTCGGAAACACTTGGTAACTCACCTTGCAATCAGCATAATAACGCAAGAGAGGAGACCACAATCGTGTTTCGGGAAGTGCAACAAAGTGACACCGTACACAAGCACAATTGCAAAAACTAGGAAGGAGGTGAAATCAAATCTTGGTTGTGAGAAAAAGCGTCTCACGTCACGAAGGATACCCCCTTGCTGCAAACTGTGGCGGATGCGCTCACTAGTCGCAAGCAATAATAAGGGTAAAATATAATGTTTTGAACTCAAGATGAGTCTGGATGATCTTCAGAATGCCGGAAAGGCACGCGGAAGACAAAGAGGTGCTCGAGTGTCATCTGCACACTTGAGCGCATGATTAGTAAAAAAAACAATAATGCTTTTTAAAAAGTTACCATTTTGAAACGTCTGATTTAGCTAATTTAAGAGCTTTTGGAGTTAAAAAAATTATTATAAAAACGTTAAAAAAAAATTTTAAAAATGACTAATCGTTTTGGAGAAATTGTAATTAATACAAATAGATTTAATTAAATCTAATTAATTAAAAAAAAACTAATTAAGATCTAATAAAAAAATTAAATCCTAATTAATTTAAAAAAAAACTAATTAAGATCTAATAATAAAATTAAATCCTAAAAATTAAAAAATATACTCCCCTTTTGTTTTTAAAAAATTTCCACCTAAAAGTTTAAAAAACTTACCATTTAAAAAAATGCCTTAAATGAAACTAGAAAACTTTTAAAACTTACGGTTATATAAAAAAAAGCATTTTAAAACTTAGTAAATGAAATACTAAATTTTAGAACTTTAAAAAAAACTTACGGTGAAAATAAGAAAAAAACAAACTTACCACGTATTTTCCAAAAAAAAAGAGAGTTTTTTTTTTTTTTTTTAACATGAGTTTGTTGAATTTTTAAAAGGTTTGAAGCCATGGGAGGAGGGAGGGAGGAATAGTCGTTGGAGGCTGGCAGACGTGGAGATGCGGGGATGGAGGGGGCTCGTAGGAGGAGAAGGAAGGCTGCGAGAGAAAATGAGAAATGGGAAACTACGGCTGCAACAAGCAGCTGAGTAGGGCAACTGGGAACTCACGGCCAACAAGCTCACGACCACGCAAGGAAGGTATGACCACTCAGACCACGGGAGACCTCAGGCAAGTGAGAAGGACACATGGCCATGCCGAGATGAAATCGAGCAAGGAAAAAAATGTAGATGGGGCATAGAGGAACTCGGCCGAGCTTGAGTAAGAAAGTAAGATGTGTGTTTGATAAGTCACGAGCAGAGCTCGTGTTTGGAGTTGTAGCATGCAGGCATAAACAAAACACACAAATACCAATGCAACCACCAATTTTAAACCTGGATCTCTGCAAAAAAAAACACCATGCAAATACCAAAAAAAAAGGATCTAACAAAATTTCCAGTTTAATAAAAAATTTAAAAAACTAGAATAAAGAACCTCCTTTTTTGTTGATCTGCTAAATTTATTTAGCTAGCTAAATGAAGCTATAAAACCCCTGGAAACTCGAGGATATCTGCACATGCATGAAGAACACAACAAAACTGAAAACTTTCCAAGAGCAAGAACGTTAGCAATAAATTTCTAAAAGATAATGATCAAAAAAACTTGCATGAGGAGTAAAGAATAACGAAACCAAGAGTAATCATCGCAAACTCAAATGATGAATGCACGTTTACCCGATCTCATCTCTGATACCATGAAAGAGTTGGCAAGAATCGTATTGAAAACTATGCACCACGATAGAGTTGCACTATGAAGGAAACATAATAGCTCTAACGTAATCACAAGGAAGAATCGATCAATCAATGGAAGAACTTGCACAATAACAAAGCTTGCACATATAGAGAAAGATAGTGGAGTGTCTTGGCATACTCATAAATTTCAAATGAAGGGATACATATAGGGTTTTGAGTAACCCTAGTGCATGACACACAAGAAACCCTAAACCTAACCGAAGTGAGATGAAAGCTCACACATATAGAGAAAGACTTTCATGTGTGAGTGTCTTGGCATACTCATAAATGTGACCTATTTTGGGAAATGATGGAGGGAAATACCTTATAAATATGTAGTAATTTTGTAGGTTAAGAGAGTGAGTAGTGAGCTATTGTGAAGTTATGTTGCAGACTTGATGCACACATAAGTTTATGATAATCGAATATAAGAAACTTCTATGTATTTACTATGTTTAATATTATGGAGTATATTGACTAATTCAAGGTGTTAAACATGATCATAACTATTTCTTGCATGGTCGAATTCATTATGGATATTTTTAAATCCATTACTCCTTAGATCTAGATCTGGAATATGCTCTATAGAATGTTTAAACTATTTATGGATCTGAATGCATTAACCCTTCATCATGTTCGCATCTTGCGAAAGAAACTCGAGGGGATATGGACCTTTGTGTGCTTTGAGTGAGCGTTCGATCTAGGCCGAGTGATGTGCCAGTTGTTAGGAATTAATATATATTTACAATTCATTTAGATATCTCTTAGAGAGATTCTAGATGTGAGAGATTCTATAGGAAAGAATAATGCTTGAGAGATATGTGGATTATGGAGAGATAAGGGGGATTCATGATTGGTATTGACTCCTCCTTTGTAGGAGATCAATTGATCTATATAATGTATTCTCAAAGTGTTGAATAAGATATCTTTTGTTGTGTTAAATCGGTGCTCTGTTTCATTACGTAAATAAAACTTGTTAAAACAAGTACATGATTGTATCACCTGTATTAGTCAGGATGTGATGGGGGTTAAAGAGATACTGGCATATAATGACATGGTTTTTGGTAAACCAGTAAAACCAATTGGTTGTAGGTAAACCATGGACAAACCTTCATTGGTTTTATGGTAACCATGGAAAAACCATTTCTCAGGTTTGTGAATCCTTGGAAAATCACACAGTCATTGTTAGATGCAGTATAGGATGATGCCTTCCCCATGTTCACACTAAGGGGGTGAATGTTAGGAATTAATATTTAGTTATTGTGAACATTAAATAATATTATGAGTTGTATTTACAACTCATTTAGATATCTCTTAGAGAGATTCTAGGTGTGAAAGATTCTATATAAGAAAGAATAATGCTTGAGAGATATGTGGATTATGGAGAGATAAGGGGGATTCGTGATTGATATTGAATCCTCCTTTGTAGGAGATCAATTGATCTATATAATGTATTCTCAAAGTGTTGAATAAGATATCTTTTCTATGTTAAATCGGGTGCTCGCTCACACCAAAGACGCCCGGGTTATTTCTAGTAAATTCTAGGCATGCATCATTGGTTCTATTGCCAGACCTCTTTTTCAATTGTTTTCAGGATGGTTCACAATGAAGACGTACTGATTTGGGTTGACCCTAGAAAAGTCACAGTATTGAGGAGTGGATAAAATATCTAGAAGAAGATTACTCACAGAGGTTCAACACTAGATTTGAGTTTGATGCACATGTGTGGGTGGAACAGAATATGTATGACAGTTTGTATGAGAGCTTCTTCACTATTTTTCTAGTAGAAATGTATGAGTGGCTGGTTGCTTATGCATCTAAAAGGAATTGGAGGTATCACTCACTTTTCTAGATGTAGGAATAATTTCAGGCCCTTTATGATGTTGATCTAATTTGGATACATGTTTTGGATACTTGGTTTTGTGGTGTTCTAAATAGTTATATTCTGGAGTACTCAATTTCCACTTATTTTTTCCCAAAGGTAGCGGAATTCCATTTTTTACGGTATCCCAGGGGAACTTACTTGCAAGGCATTCCATTGGTGATCAAGATCTTGATGGTAACTCTAAACTTGGAAGAAAAATCTATGGTTAACTAAACCCCACCACGTGGGACGGCGGGAGTTGAGTTTAGTGAAAGATGGCAAACCTAAGCGGTAGAAAGGTGAGAGAGAAGAAATGCATCTTAAGTATAATAAGGTGTGTGAGAAGGAGATAGAAAAGTAGTGGGATGTTGCAGAGTGAATGGTGTTGAGAGAGATGGCTGGCTTGCAAAGGATTTAGGGCTCACGTAGAAGGCATGGAGCCAGAACATTAGGAACCCCCATTTGGGAAAGCATAAAATGGAACCCCCCTCGGCCTCACATGCAAGTGCACCATCGAGAGATGACCTAGGCCACAAGCACGCATCCGAATCTACCTAGAAACCTAGCCCTTGCACTTGGTTTTTCAATACTTAGTACATCAAATAGTTAGCAAGCTAAATTGGAAGTAGGGAAGGAGGAGTAAGTCATATAGAAATTAAATTACATCGATGGCATGGTAAACATCTTCATTTTTGTTTGGAGGTACCTTTTCGTGTGTATCATATGTAAAGAGTTCGAGCGCATAGAATTTTTAACTCACTTCGGGAGTGGTAAACATTTGCACAAACCTGTAGGGGTTCGCATGATTGAAATACTACTATTGAGACATAGGAAGTACATCCTCTGGTCCACTTTTGGCTACAAGTGGAGGATCATGAGGCATAGGTGGTTCTAGTTCCGGTGGATCTAGTGGTTTTGGAGGAAGAGGTAACACAGGAGGTTCTAGATTAGGTGGGAAAAGTTTGCACCAACCCGAATATTTACATGGAGATGTCTCTCCATCTTCCAAAGTATAGGGGCATAGAAGATGTTGTTGAGCATGTGCACATGTGTGAAATACTATGGCACATAAAAGGGATCATGTCTTCTAAGCGGAAGGCAAGTCAATTTGTAACTACATTGCGAGGATGTGCACAAAGTTAGTACAAGAATTTTGACCTCGATCAAAATTGCATAGATTATGCTGACATTCAAAGATGCATTCCTTAAAGAGATCTATATCCCTAAATTTGAGCATAAAAGTATAAGAGCACTTAAGGATATCAAGCAAGCCGCTACTAAGAGTGTCATGGAATATGATGCCCATTTTAAGACACTGTTGTCTAAGCTTTCTTATGATATTCACACAAACCAACATGCACAATGGTTCATTGGAGGTTTGATTACACCTTTTAGAAGGGCATTGTCACATAAGACATACACTGATCTATGTGAAGCCCTTGAAGCAACTTTACGTGTTGAGGTAGTTGGGAGCATAAACACTGGGGTGAGCCCATTTTTGGAAGCACGATTTAGCAATGGTAAAGAAATTGGAGAAAATATCGATGAACTCGGCACATGAGACCCACATAAGGATTTGGTGTATAGATTGTTAAGTAGAATGGCACACCAAGGATATTTGTCCCCATAGATCAGTGCATTCATTATTACTGGAGTGTGAGATATGTCATTTGAACCATGATGTCAGCCACTGCCCACTATTACAATGCACAATAAGGAAGAACGTCTCTTGCTATTGTAAAATTTGTAGGTCCACGACTCACGATACGGAAGACTACCGGTTGATTGGTCAGATCTAAGATGCTATAGATATTGGTGTACAACAGATGGGAGTATCAGATAACTCCAAGGGTAAGGGTGAGCATCAGGATCAAGATCATAATCAAGCGTGCTATGTTCAGAATGAAGGATGTTATGAGGGAGGTCGTGGCATAGGTCGAGGATACTATGGTGGATTCGGAGGCCAAGGTTGTGGTGGTGGACGAGGTGAGTTTCCTCACGAAACATGTTATACATGCGGATCTCCTGACCACTACAAGTGCAAATGTCCTCAGAATATTACTTGTTCTTTTTGTGGGAAGAATCATAGTTATGAGGAATGCTCGGACCTATATGAACATCTTAGTAAGCAGCATAAACAAGAAAACAAAGGTGCATGGATGGTTAGGATACAACGTGTTGTGGAAAATCAGTGGATGCCCAATTTGGAACCAGAATCTGAGGTATTGTCTTGTAAATATCACTACTCGTGCTGAAGTTGCGCGTCCTAGAGAGGCATTACAATGGAAGCCTATTATCACTAAAGAAGAGGTTCTACATGCACGGTACCCAAATCCTGCGCATCAGAAGGAGGTTTATCAAGAAACCATGGAGGTCCTTAGAAATCTTAAGGGTGAAATAAAGTGTTTAAAGGAGCAATCACAGAAGATGGAACAAAAGAAAGCAAGAGAGACGGTCCAGGGAAGATATGGATGACTTGAAGGAGGTATACGAGAATGCTGCACCAGGAGAATATTATTCCATTACTAGGAGGTTAATGAAGGAAACACTCACGCGCTAATACTAAGAATGGGAGATAGATCTTGTATGCAAATCTTCCTCCGTACCTTAAACTATGAAAAGGAAATAACTTTGAATGTTGTTGTGGATGAATGGCTTTTGAGTAATATATTGATTGATATAGGCATGGAAGTTAATGTGCTTACTTTAGATGCATGGGTACATATGGGGACACCTACATTGCAGCCATCTTCTAATGTATTATTTATGGCTAATCAGACTATGACCACTCTTATCAGATTTTTAAAAGATGCATCCATTATTATACAGGGGACCAAGTTCACTGGGGATTTTGAAATTTTAGCGCTTGCAGAAGATGACAATTTCCCAGCTCTGCTGGACACCCTTGGTGTTATACAAATAATGTTGATCTTTAATTCAATAAGGGATATATCAATTTTGAAAAAAGGAGGAAAGAGTTATTATCCCTTTAACAGATGGAAAATATGCATTGTATGTTGAGCCAATGAGTGATAAATATCTAAATAGGATTTATGTATGTGCCATCCGGGACCCAAAAGTGCTTGAGCCATCTAAAGAAGGAATTCTTCAGTGGGAAGATGTAAAATCTATTAGCAATACTACAAGTATTACTTGTGATAATTGGGCTCATGGTACTTATGAGTTGGTAGGGCATGATGTAAAGAACACATTTGCATGGAATAGTAAACCTCATTACGTCAAGAGAATAGGTAACAACCCTAAACCTCGGTACACTGGGGAAGGGGACCCTATGGTATTCCTGTGCGCCATGGAGGAATAGTGGATGGACCAGTTGGAGAGAGGAAGTATACTAGCATATACCTTACGTGGGACAGCATCACGTTGGTACGTGGTTCACAGAGATAATTTTGTAGAATGGAATAAAGTCGGATTGCTCTTGTAACTCAGTTTTCAACGAGCAATGCACCAACTCGCATATGCACATATCATGGTAATCAACCTATTTAGCACCACATCCAGTAGTGTGAGAGGCTCTAGATAGAGGGGCAGGAAGCTTTTATCATCATTTCTATGGGTGCAAAACTTTTTCTACTTTACAAGGTCAGCACGCGCTTGGTATGTATATGCAGAGCTACATAGAGAAATTGGAAATTGGCAGGATTTGATTATAAGTATGGTCCATACTTTTGACTACTTCTCTACTAAACCTCTAGTAGAAGAGGCATTAAGGGTTATAAATTGGTTAACTATGGGAGACATTGCAAAGGAAAAATAACTCATTCAGAGAGTTATTTGATGGAAACGACTCAAGAGCGTGTTTTGCTACATAAATAGAGACAGATGCCACACTACTTAAGCACACTTGCTTTGAGAAAGAAAAAGGGAAGATGGTCTACATGGTGGATGATGAAGAAGTAGAAGAACTGGATATATATCATTCAACATGTGTGTGTGAGGTCTTAGATAGTGCAGATAACAACACACATGCCTATCATGAACCTATGAGGACCAAGAAAGTGAATATTGGTATGGATGTTGAACCTAAAGAGGCAATAATTGGAGATTATTGGTCTAAATCTGAAGTAGAAAAAAAAGTGGATTTGCTCCAAGATTTTCAGGATTTATTTCCTAGGGGATACCATGAATTGAAATGGGTGCATGTATCATTAGGAGAAATGAAGATAAAACTTAAGGAAGGTGCGCGCCCAGTTAGTAAGAGACCCTACAGGATGAACCCCAACTTGCACGAAAAGGTCAAATAAGAAATTGACAAAATGTTGAAGTCCGGAATCATCAAGCCCATGGACGAAGTCGAATGGGTTAGCCCAATGGTGATTATTATAAAGAAAGATGGTCGGATTATGATCTGTGTGGACTATTGGGAGGTGAATGTTGCATGTGTGACTAATCCTTTTCCTATGCCATTCACAGAGGAAATATTAGAAGGTGTCGCGGGGTGTGAAGTCTATTCCTTTATAGATGGATTCTCTGGGTATCATCAGGTTAGGATTACACAGGAGGATTAGGAAAAGACTACTTTCACCACTGAATGGGGAAGTTTTGCATATATTATGATGTCGTTTGGACTGAAAATTACACCTGTTGTATTTTTGCGAATAATTGTTCAAGCATTCTAAGATTTTATTCATCTTTTCTTGCAAGTTTACTTGGATGATTGGACAATATATGGGCTTGTTAAGGATGATTCTAACAATTTAAGCTTAATGTTAGAAAGATGTAGATAGTTAAGCATATCTTTGAACATCAAAAATGTGTGTATTTGCTACACCTATTGGCACTCTATTAGGGAATATTATACGTAATGATGGTTGTTGATAGATCCAACTAAAATTGCAGTTATTGTTGACCTAAAAGAACCTACCATCGAGTGAGGTGCGCAGATTTTGGGTCACTTGGGTATTATAGAGAATTTATCAAAGGATATGCTAAGGTTGTTACACCATTGGAGGAGTTACTCAAAGGAAAAGGGACATTTTATTGGGGGAACCGCAATAACGCACATTCAAAACATTGAAGGAGAAACTTACTACAATGCCTATTCTATGCTTTCCCTCATGGGACCAACCATTTCATGTACATGTGGATGCATTCGATACATGACCATTGGCATGGTGTTGGCTCATCTTGGAGAAGGTATTATAGATCATCCTATTTATTTTGCTAGTAGAAATTTGACTCATGCAGAGTAGAATTATACAACTACAAAGCGTGAAGCTTTGTCAATGATCTATGCGCTACATAAATTTAGACATAGACCTACTAGCAACACCATTTTTATTCTATACCGATCACATGGCATTGAAATAATTGGTAAATAAGCCATCTTACAAGGACACATATGTCGATGGGTACTCTTATTATAGAATTTTATTTTACAATTATGGTAAAACCAAGGAAAAGTAATTTTGGCCTAGACCATTTATCAAGGATACAATCAAGGGAAGATGCACATACAATTGAAGATACCATACCCGATGCAATAGCTATATTATAAGTTACATCATGTGCATTCGAGACTTGAAGGATATTTTTATCTTTCTACGCACAGTGTGGCGCCAAATGGACTAAAATCCTTAGAGAAGAAAAACAACTTGCAATTCATGTGGAAGTGTTTATGTTGATCGAGTGGTGACCTATACAAGCTAGGATGAAATGAAGTATTCGCACCGATGTGTATTGGAGCATGAGTGCAAACATATAATGGAAGAGGCTCATTGTGGTATTGCAGGTGGGCACTATGCAAGGGATTCCATTGCGCGTAATATTCTACTCGTTGGATTGTGGTGGGAGACCTTATATAAGGATTGTAAGGTGTATTACAAGGCATGTGATCATTTCATCGGCATGCCTTAGCAAACCAGGAGGAAAAGAAGAAAGGCCTTTAAGAAATATTCCTAGTGTAGAACCATTTGAGAAATGGGCTATAGACTTTTTGGGTCATATTTCGCCAGCCACGCGTAGGAATGGATCATGCTACATCATCACTTGCACATATTATCTAACAAGGTGGGCAGAAGTAGCACCTATAAAGGATTGTACACAACAGCTACAACAGCCAGGTGTTTATGGGAAAATATTATTACAAGGTATGGATGCCCATTAAGTTTGACAAATGATAGGGGCACACACTTTTTGAATGAGACAATCAGAATTCTATTGGATGAGTTCATGATTGCACACCATAAGACTACACCATATCATCCTCAAGAAAATGGGACTGTTGAAGCTTTCAACAAAATTTTGAGCCAGACATTGACAAAAATATGTGATGTTGGAAGGAAAGATTGGGATGATAAATTTTTTTGTGCTTTGGGCATATAGAACAACATAAAAGTGGTTAAACAAGGCCACACCCTTTCAATTGGTGTTTAAATATGTAGCTAGCTTCTTCCTATGGAATTCATGTTACCTTCTTTACGTATTGCGCACACAGGAGGTCTAGTTGATGAGAAAGCATTAGAAGAATGAATTGGAAATTTGATCAAGCTAGATGAATGATGAGCAATAACACGATGGATTTAGAAGCAAGAAAAGGTTAGGCATAAAGCATGGCATGACAGGCACATCAGGGACAAAAAGCTTGAGATAGGACAGATGGTGCTTCTTTATGATTCTAAGTTTCTACACCATCCAGGAAAACTTAAAGTACATTGGTTAGGACCATATGTTATCACTCACATACTTGAAAAGAGCGCTTGATGGAATATAGTTACCCAATTACTTCAATGGGAGTAGGCTGAAGCCCTACTATAAATAAGACTTCTTGGTGTTTTTAATAAGGTAGTATTGTCATTTAAATTAGGTTTTTCATTATGTATTCCCTTAATGTATTTCATTCTTTGTCACTATGCTTTGTTAATTTAGTTGGTGTTTTGTATAAATAAGTGTGTTTGCACGTCAGAAGCTAATTACCATTTGCAGAATTTTTATGCACAGAGGATTGCACATACCATTGGTGTGGGGTGGATGTTTAAAACTAGGTACAAATCATGGAGTAATTTGTTGCAAGTATTATTTGAGTTTGTAAAGGAGTTGGTTAGAAGAGAGATTGCTTTTAAATGATGACCATAGATGGGGATAAATGAAGGAACAATATAATCGTGAGGTAAGCAATGGCCGTGGATACTACCAGGAGAAGGCACAATGGTGAGGTACTCAGGCGCATGGAAGTGCGCTAAAGAGAAGTCTGTAGCTAGAAGGTAGGAAGGCACGCTAGAAGGTTATATCTGAGGCACGAAGATGTACCGCATGGAAATTGTGAAAATGGTCAATTAATGAGAGGATTGTTGGTAGGTGAAGGAGCAATAAATGCACTAACTTTTTGAAAATCTATATAAGGATAGGATGTGAGTTCATTTTCTTGCATTTTGATCGTAAGAATTTGAAAGAGCTAAGTGAAATTGAGTTGGCGACGTATATTGAGGTGTGGAGAGTGTAAAACCAAACGTGGAGAGCATATTTTTATGTAGAAGAAGATTTTGTCCCCATTGATGAAGGTTTGAGTGAAGTAGATGCATTGCAAAAGAGCTAGGGCACGTGATTTCAAACTAGGACATGCATATTCGAGCTAGGGTTTGGACCTACTTGCTATAGAAAACAAAAAGTGAAGCATTTGCACATTACAAAGGACATAAAGTTGAGATTTTCATATGGCACCAAAGAAAGTAGGCCGTAGGGGCCAAAGGAAAGAAGAAAGTGGAGGCAGAAGTTGAAGTTGCACCCGAGAGTAATTTTTGGAGATGCAGTATATTGGGACAGCAATATTGTCACACAGAAAATAATAATATTGATATTGTATTCGACCAATTTGAATTACATACACAGGCTATTAAATAGCCATATACATAGGAAAACTGACTTCCTATAAAATAGGAAAGTGTTACAACAAATAAACCTATTTAGTTGTGATTGTTACTCCCGTAACAATACACAACTCAACACCAATAATATATTATTGTTTATATAACAATAATATATTAATAACACATTAAACTAACCATATAAATAAACCATGTGAATACTAATTCCTAACATTCCCCCCCTTAGTGTTTACATGGTAGAAAAACATCCACACACTCCTCTGCAGTATGCTCACCCCTGTGGCATGTCCAACTCTGTGACTCATGACCTTGATCCAAAAGAAAGGCTCGCTCCTTCCATGGTTTTAAACAGGCTTACCACAAACCTTGATGCGACAGGAACCTCATCAACTGTCGACCTCGTGTGGTTTTCTGGATCCTCCCACAAACCCTTTCAAGATCCATGAACTGACTTACTCTGGTGCTACTGTTCACCACTATGCTTATACATCAGGGAATTATGTAGGAAACACAACTTGCATATGACAAAACTGCAGAATAGAAGAAATACTGAAAAAAATTCACATTACTTCCTATAAGAATCGTAATGTTCTTAATTGTAGTCTCTGTCTTTGATCGCTGCCACTCGATCTCGAACAAAGATAGAAAAGCTCGCCACCGCCATGGAAGCTTTCTGACTAAGCCGTTTTGGGTGCAGAATGGGAATGGAACATTGGTATGTATTCCCCCCCACAATGTGAAATTCCACTCATATAGATACTGAGAAGCAAAATGCATCGAAGAACATACTCCTGAATGGATCTTGCTAGTTAGGTCTTGCTGCACATGGTCACTAATGCTAGTGAACGTATTCTCCTAGCTGACCATCTTCCAATGAAGCACGGCAATGATCAGAGGACCAAGTCACCAAAGGATCAAGGATCAGCGGCATCTCGCGCTCCAACACAAATCTCTTTCCAACATCCATCAAATACCAAACAAAACAGGAACTCTGAAAAAGAATCACACCAAGCTGAAACTGGAACACTGCAAAACTCAAAAACAAGTACTCACACTGCACACCTGTGCCACCAAATCATTCTGTGCGGCCCCGTCGTTGGTGACTGACGAGAGGTCGCTGTTCGACCTCCTTCCTCCGATGCCTCCTTCCTCCATCATATGGGTGCTTAACTCAGCCGGATCTGAACATGAGACTACATGGTTTCCACATTGTATTTATTTAAGCTTCTCCCCTCAATGTGAAACCTTTTATTTCAGGACGTCGGGTACAACCGATAATGCGTCCACAAGATGGCCAAAATAGAGGGTGATTTTCAAATTTTTTTATTTTCTCCCAAAATTAGAACCACTAGGACGGGAATAAAAAAATATACACTTTTGGAAAAAACGGCGCTCGATTTCGAGTTACCATGCAAAAGTTATTGAAGTTACAATTTCCCGTAAAAAGACCCAATTTAATTAAAATTGGCTCAACGATTAAAAATTTACTCAAGATGGAGAGCAAATTTATCGTGTGACCACTCGTTGGAACCGAGAGGAAATGTAGATTCCAAAAATATTTATAACCTCAAGAACTCGTGCCAAACAAGTATTAATTTGGCCAAAAATGTATTATTTTCCCTCAACAGAACTATTTAAGCAAAAACTATAGAAAAAATAAATATTTTCAAACTATAGTTTTGCAAAACTATAAAATAATTAGCCAATCAGAAATGGTTGTGGTAAGGCAAGAAACTCACGCTTTTTTTTTTTGAAGTGACCAACAATGATTTGTTCATAACTTGAGAACCAGAGCTCCGATTTGCAAACCGTTTAATGCGTGGGAAAGCTTATTTCCAGAGCTTTGCAATGGTACTCATTTTGTTTTATTTCATTGCATGATATGAAAGCTGTTCTTGACTGAGTTTGACGCCTAAACCGGCTAAAAAAACATGCTTTCTTCCTCTCTTTTTCTTTTTGACAGCTGCAAGAAGTAATACGTGTGGAAACAATATTCTGTAGTTTCAATAACACCTTTCAAACGCCTTTTATTTTTCCTGATTACATTGTCTAAACAATAATCTTTGAAAAAATAGAACAGATGATGCAGGTCAGTTTGAAATGCAATGAATCCAATAAAGAGCACGCCTATAGGTAAAATAATGATGCAATAAAATCACTACCATAACAAGGGCGACCATGAATAACTTGGATCCACCCCACATAATGCTCAGGAATCCATAATCGCTCTGATGCCAAATATTGGGACAGCAATATTGTCACACAGAAAAAAATAATATTGATATTGTATTCGACCAATTTGAATTACATACACAGGCTATTAAATAGCCATATACATAGGAAAACTGACTTCCTATAAAATAGGAAAGTGTTACAACAAATAAACCTATTTAGTTGTGATTGTTACTCCCGTAACAATACACAACTCAACACCAATAATATATTATTGTTTATATAACAATAATATATTAATAACACATTAAACTAACCATATAAATAAACCATGTGAATACTAATTCCTAACATTACCTAGAAGGTGTTATAGTAGGGCAAGAATGGGATGCCACATCTATAAGTGTAAACTAAGTGTGATTACAACCACCACACACCGATAACAAGGAGTTAGTTGTGTTGTTGAGCACGAAGACCAACAAGTGCACATCGGAGGACATGCAGTATATGATGACGCTAGGGAGAAGTTGTTAAAGAAGGTTGGAGTCTATCAGTTGTACGAGCTCCCTTATTTTGGCAAGTATGAACCATTATACTAGTGGTTAATGAGCAGATTCCATGAGGACTTCTTCTATTTCACCAGACAGAGGGTTAGAATCACAATGACCTTGATTGCAACACCGACAATATTAAAAGTCACAGGATATACATTTCTAGTGATCTATTAGATAAAGTAGCAATAATGGAAACACGGAAGGAGCTAGGGTATACAAAGGGTCCGCGCAGGGATGGACATTAACAAGTTCAAGAACTACCCAGGTGGTTCAGTGGAGTTGCACATCTAGTAACAAAGTGAATGACCAAGAGAGGTCATTGCATGAAGTGAATACAATGTGGCTACATATCATGAGGAGAATGTCACAGGAGTGATCTATAACATAGCAGGATACATTGTAGAGAACATTATCGAGGAAGCACACACAGGTGAAAAATCAATTTTGGCACTATTTTACTTTCTTTAGTATTTATGGAGATTGGAGTGCCTAATGGGTGAAGGATAATATTTGGGAGTATCCCATGGAGAAAAAACCCTGCAGAATGTGAAGGGTCAATGAGTGGGCCATTCAAACAGAGGCGAGATGTGGTATGATAGGCTTCGCGGAATTTGAAGAGGAGTGGCACATTCCTAAGGAGTTACCATCAGTGGTGGGAAAGGCAATACAATTCACAGTGTACCAAAGACTTCTACATCGTATGATTTTCTATGAAGGATGAGACAAGGATCCCATGGTGTAAACTATCGTATGCCTTCACATCACGCTACTTCCAAGCATCAATCCACTATTTTACTTATGTGCACCACCGAATTTTATTGCAGATAAGGTAGATTGTGACTACCACACTCGAGGAAGACATATGTATTTCCATGTCGATTGCCTATGTTGAGAGCCCCATTTGGGACGTTATAAGCATGAAGCACGTAAGCTTGGAAATTTGGGACATTGGAGTAGCGCTCGTATACCTTCAGCTTAAGCCCAAGATGGAGAATAACAAATATGTGGAGAATGATTTTGCGCTCCCAGGGCCACCTAAGGGAAAGCATACAGTGGAGAACGTACCAGCTCCAAAGCCCACGGAACCTATAGATGTAGAGGACAAGGAAGAAGAGTATGAAGACATTGGAGGCTTAGAACATAGGAGCTGGAGGAAACCCACTGGATGATTAGAGGTGAGCGTGAAAGTACCCCACCTGTACAAGAGGAAGAAGAGGACTTGGAAGCAGTCTAAGGAGAGTGCCATTTCAAGAGGGTGTTCAAAAGAACAAGAACACAAGGCATGGGAACTCCACAGTCAGTACGAAGATCACCATGACTCTCTCCACAGAAAGAGGTAGTTGAGAAAAGAAGGAGAAAGTTGAAGTTGAATGAGGAGGCGAAGGATTCTATAGAGAGCGTGCTGGAACTCCTATACCACCAAAGGATGTGGAGGAACCCAAGGATGAAGAAATGAAGGATGAAGAAGAAGGAGTAAAGGAGGCAGGAGAAACAGAACAAGATATTGCTCAAAACATAGAAGATCCAACTCCAAACCTTGGCACTCAAGTTCCTAAGGGGCCAAGAACAAAGAGGGAAAGTGGGGAGTATGTTGCACCGATCATGGGCTATGATGAGGACACAAGTAAAATTATTTGTGCATGATTCCAGAATATAGTAGGCCTCAAGGAGTTGTATGGATGGGATTTGATGGACCCAGATATGGCTACTGCGCATGTGAGGAAATAGTTGTCATGGTCCATGCAAAATCACATGGATGAGCCTGATTTTGATGTATGTGAAGATTCATGTGTGTCAAGAAGAATGAGAAAGGCACCACAAAACAAGCACATAACTATCAAGCCCACTGTTATGTCTGATGAACATGTGAGTAATGCCTTGGTGAAGGTATCTATAGAGGTGGTGCGGCAAGAGAATGTAGATAAGGTTCGTAACTATTATAGACTAAGAGAAGATATCAAAGCTAAAGATGCCAAAATAGCGTGTCTAAAAGGAGAGAAGGACCTAGAGAAAAATAAGAATGGGGTTCTCATCAGCATGGCAAAGGAGATCAACGATCATGTCCTGAAGGCAAGACTACACCTGGAGTCCAAGGTACCTAAGAGATTCCCTTTGGCTATGCATTATGTGCGTACCTTAGTTGATTTGGTGCTTGAGGATGGACCGATTCAGATGCCAGAACCAAAGGACCTTGAACAGGAAGCGAGAGAGCAAGGGCCTTAGTAGTTAGAAATATTTCATCTTATGAAGCCTTGCTCCAAACTTTGCAGGAAGAGATGAAGAAAGCAAACTAGACATTGAATATTTGTGCAGCTCCAGTAGTTATTTGAATATGAAGTCCTAAAGGCGATGAAGGATGAGACTTTGGGGCATGTAGTAAAGGTTTGCATTGGTCAAGCAAAAGCATGAGGCCCTTACAGCTAGCCCAAGACCCACATAAAGAAAGGATGGATGAAATTGGAAAGCTTATAGCGTAGAAGATGGATCTTCTGGAAGGAAGGGTGACTTGTCAACACTAAAATTTTCCTCCGTAATTTCTATTTCATTAATGTATGTATTAGGAATAGGATGTTGTTAAGTATAATTAGTAGTAGCGTCGATAGAAGATAACGGCACCACAAGACGGCAGGTACCGCCAATAATGGAGTACGGTAATGATCAAAGTACAATAGAATGTTGTAAAAAGTAAATATTTGTCGAAGTGGTTAGGTAATGTTAAAATGTCAAAGTTTGGGTAATTAGAGAAGTAGGGTCTACATGATTAAGAATTAGAAATATTATATGGTAATAAGGACAAGGAGTGAGGTCATAAATATTTTGTGTATTTTATTTGTAAAAAGTCTAAAAATGTGGAACCCATGTAAAATGATAAGGTTTATCTTATCTTAAAAGATAAGCTTACATATACGAGATAAGAGTTAAGGTATGGAATATGATTCGTCAGAGGATTTCTTATCCTATCTTAGAGATAAGATGGATAAGCACGGGAAGTTCTATAAATAGAGAGGCCACCCCCTCATTTAGCATAGAAGGAAGTAGTAAGAAATATTGTAGGAAGTGTGCGAAGGAAGCCATCAGTTTAAAGGTGTGTTGAAGAAGCCATTAAGAGGTGTAATTGTAAAGTTTCTCCCATAGTCTTGGTGAAAGGCAAGTGAAGTCAATAACACTGAAGTGCCTCATGGGTGAGATTGTAACAATTTCATGTTAATATTATAATTTACTTTGATATTTCAGATTTGTCATCATTCCGTCTTATCATAGTCGATGGTATTCTTGTGTTATGTTTCCAGATTACATCCACCAAACTAAAGGTTGTGCATTAGTAAATAATCATAGCATGAGGAGTTCGGATGAAGAATTATCATAGTGCACGGATTGGTGATGACATTTTGGTTCCGTTAGTGACCATTCCTCGTTGGTGGATTTTCGGAGAGATATTCCCACTTAGTCAAAAATCAATGGAGGGTAACCTTATTTTTACTGTCATGTAGTAGTTACCATGGTAAAGTCATTTTACCGTGAATAGTAGTTACCATGATAAAGTCATTTTTGTTGTGAATAGTATTTATCACAATAAAGTCACTTTTTACCATGAATAGTATTTACCATAAAGAACTTCACTTTTACCGTGAATAGTGTTTACCACAAGAAAGTCGCTTTTACCGCAGTGATAAGTCAAGTTTTACCATAGTTTACCGTGGTCATTTCTATTTTTCGTAGAAAGGTGTAAAGTCACTTTCTAGTATAGTGATTCCAATTATTTGTGCACATAATTCTTGTTGATTGTACTTGCAGGTTGGTATTTCACAGTGGTTACTTTTGAAAATAGGAAAGATGCTTGTTTTTTCAGCTCAATCTAATGAAGATGTTTCTTCTTTCATTCAAGAGTTTAAACGATCTTGTATTTGTAATGGCCTTATAAGAAGGGAACAATAGACTGAATTTTTTCCTACCTTTTTAGATGGTTCAGCACTTAGGTGGTTTGAAACACTAGGTGATAATGTGAAAAATTCATGGGATTTATTAACTGAAAGTTTTCTTGAAGAATTTGGTGAACAATGAAATATGCAGATCTCATGATCGAGATCACAAAGCTATCCCAAGGAGAGAAGGAGAAGATAAGGGATTATCATGCTCGTGTTCTAGAGCTAAGGAGGAAGCTCGATGCCCAGATCCGGAAGGAAGGATTAGCGGATGGGTTGATGAATGGCGTGGATAATCTCCTATGTAAGCACTTCATTCTTGGGATGAAGCCAGAGATCAAACAACGAGTGAAGTATGACCGCCCAACTACCATTGAACAAGCAAAGGAGATTGCAAGAAGGCAAGAAGAAAGCATGGAAGAGGAGCCCAAAGAAATTGTTGCTAAAGTAGAGCCTACACCAGCACCTTTGGTCTAGAATCCACAACCACTCGGTGAGCACAAATATTTCTCCTAGTACATCTACTGAGTATGAAGATCTGCTCAAAAAGATGGGTCAGTTAACTATTAATCTTCTTCAAGGAAAAGAATTTAGTTCTCAGGGAGGAGATAGAGGTCCAAAAAGAAATATTTATGAAGTCAGTATGTTATGGTTGTTATAAAAAGGATCATTATAAGTATAATTGTCAGATAGAGCTTCTACATCTAGTAAAGGAGATAATGATAAAGGAAAAGCACTGTGAATTCTTTTTGATGTAGTAGATAAGAGCATAAATAATGAAGTAGATGTGTGTGTAACAAAAAGAAAGAAAGAAAAAGATAATCAAGATGGAAATGATCCTAAGAAGATGAAAGGAGAAACTAGTAAGAAAATAGGAGAAGAAAGTTGGGTGTGCAGGATTTTTCTAATTTCACAGGCAAGGACCATACTCCATCTTGGAAGATCTGTCCAAAAGGCCTACAAATATTACATATGGTCAACTCTTGGCTATGTCTTCCGAGAAGAGGCGGGAGCTGCGAATGGACTCAATGCTCGACGAAGGAAGGAGGTTGAGGTCCCTATTTGGGAGGCAGAGGCGGATCCCTATGCTCCATAAGTTCGAGGTATTATGTAATGGTATTTCAATTCATGATGTCTTAGTTGATGGAGGTGTGCAGCTTAATGTAATGACCGAGTCTCAGTAATGAATATGTTGGGTTTAAAATTGATCGCCCTTCAACACTTATGTTAAGGTCATTAAATAAAGGAAAACTAAACCATAAGGTGTAGTTTCAAATGTGGCAATATCTGTTATGGGTGTCAGATGTGTGGTAGACTTTCAGTGATGAAAAATGGTACGGTTGTGTACCTAATGTTCTTTGGGGAGACCATGGCTAAGGAGAGTTCATGCAAGGAACTACCTGGAATGAAGGTTTCATGACACTTGGACGTGGTAGAGAGAGGGTGAAGATAAACGTGATCCCTCGACATCATAAGGCGTAACCGTCGATTCAAGTGATGAAACCGATGATCGACATCCTCTCGATTACTCTAGTACCAAATGAAGTGGACACCAAGATGAAGAAAGTGAGGTTGATGTTTCATCATGGATATCCTTCCACCACACTTAACTCATGACCCCTTAAAATTATCGAAGAAGAAGTTGATGATCGTCTCCAACAAATAAAGATTGGTGATGCTGTGATGGAGAGTGAGAAAGAATCCTACCTCCACTTCTTTCAAGGTACATACACATATTCACTTTTATTACAAGGAAATCCATCAAGTAAGTTGGGTAGAACATTCTATTGAGCTGGTAGATGGTGCTAAGCCCATAAAGCAAATGCCATATAGAATGAATCCTAATTTTTCCAAGATCGTAAAAGAAGAAATAGATAAGTTGCTTGATGCAGGATTCATATTTCACGTGGAGAATTCAGTTTGGGTTTCTCCCATTGTGATCTCAATAAAAAAGAATGGGAAGCTAAGTATTTGTGTTGATTACAGAAGCTCAATAAGGCAACAAAGAAGGATCATTACCCTATTCCATTTTCGATCAGATCTTGGACGAAGTAGGCGAGGAGTGCTATAGTTTTCTTTGATGGATATAGCGGCTACAACCAAGTTCGATAAAGCAGAGAAAGATCAATCAAGACCACGCCTCACCACTCTTGGGGAACGCATTTGCTTATAGAGTTATGCCTTTTGGGTTATGTAATGCTCCAAAGAACATTCCAGCGTTTGATGAATAGGTGTTTGAACCCTACATTAGGACCTTCATGAGAGTATTTTCGGATGATTTTTACATCTATGGGAGCAAGTTGGACCACCCGCACTGATGGAGACAAAGCATTTCAAAGGTTAGATGAAGCATAAGCCTCACTAAACCCTACAAAGTGTGTCTTTGGATGTTCTAAAGGCATCTTGTTAGGGCATGTTGTATCTAGAGATGGTATTGGTACCGATCCTGATAAAGTTTCAAAAATTAAAAATTTACCATTTCCTATGAATAGAAGTAAGTTGAGATCATTTTTAGGCCATGTGGGTTACTATAGAATGTTCATCAAGAATTTCTCAAAGATTACATGACCACTAACCCAGCTTCTTGAAGAAGGATGTTACTTATGAACCAGAATAAGGCGCATGAAACTTTTGGACAATCAAGGAAGCCCCGGTGTCTTCACCTGTTTCAAGAATCCAAATGGAGCAAGTCATTCATTGTGTACACCGATGCCTCGGATGCACGATGACTAGGAAGTACTTTGAGCCAAAAGGATGTAAATGGGAATGAACATCCAATTTACTTTGGGAGCATAAATGAGCAAAGTACGAGGTAAATTATACTATAACTAAAAAAGAGGCTCGCTATCATTTTTATCAGTAAAGAAGTTTAGAAATTACTTGTTAGGAAAAAATTTCTAGTTGTAATAGATCATCGTGCTCTAAAATATATCAAATAAGCCTAACCCATCGGGAGGATAGCAAGATGGATAATTCTGCTACAAGAATTTGAATTTGATATTATAGATAGGCCAGAAAGAAGCATGTCAACGCAGATGCACTCTCTCGAGCCTATGATGGTTTAGGATTATCTTGTGATGATGATGATTTCCTCGATGCAAAGATTGTTAACCCTCGACACAATCCCTAGTGAATACATAGATATTTGGAATTATTTGAATGAATTCAAGTTTCTTGATGGTGCCAATGCAAAGACTAAGAGAAAGATTACTCAAGCTATCGTCCATATTCTATTCTCGCATGGAGTATTATTTCAAAGAGGACACGATGGATAAGATAAGAGGGCAAGTTAGACGTGATCAAGGAAGGCTGCTAGAAGAATTCCACAATGGTACATGTGGAGGGCACTTCTCCTGGACAACTTACAGCAAGAAGGATCTTGGATGTAGGTTATCACCGCCCACTCTTTTTAAAGATTGTTCTAATTATTGTAAGACATGTGATATTTGTCAAACACATGGTAACCGTAAGACTTCATCACTCCATTATGCCCTATTCTTCCACTGGTCCCTTTGAAAAGTGGGGAATAGACATTATAGGTCCACTTCCAACTACCTCACGCCAAAATAAGTATATTGTAGTTGCCATGCATTATTTAACCAAGTGGGTCAAGCTAGGCCATTAAAAAACTTCCATGGATGAAGTGGCAAGGTTCATATATGAACGCATTGTCACCAGATTTAGTTTTCCATTAGAAATCAGAATGATCAAGGAAGCAACTTCATTAATGAGGTGGTAGAAGCCCTAGTTAATAAATTTTCTATCAAGCACGGAAGGAAACAACATACAAGCTAAATACAAATAGATAGGTGGAACGAACAAATTTTGTGTCAGGTCAAATTCTAGCAAAAGATGCAGCCTTGCAGTACATAAGTGGGATAAAAGGATTCATGCAAAGATTGTGGGCATATAGGGCAACATCAAAGTCCGCAACAGGATACTCCCCATTTGGTTGGCCTATGGCATTGATCCAATTCTTCCTATTGAGTTTGATATTCCCACCGTGAGAGTTATGAAAATGAAAGGATGGATGAAAGTGGTTCAAGAAAAGAAAGGTTGGTACATCTTCATTCGCCTTTGGAGGAAATGAGAGAAATAGCAAAGGATACAAGCCATAAGAAGAAAATGAAGCAGAAGGAATACTTTGATCAAAAGATCCGGTGGTCTCCATTTCATGTGAATGACTTGGTTCTAGTATATGATTCCAAATACAAAAAAGAAGACAGAGAAAATTTCTTCCAAAATGGATGGGGCCCTACAAAATAAAGATTTGGCATGAAAAAAATGGTACGTATAAGACTGGAGGAATTGGATGGCACTCCCATTACAAAATGGGTCAACCACGACAAGTTCAAGATTTTCCAAGCACTAGAATAAGTCTACTCGAGGACGGAGTAGAGAAGCTGTGAAGGGGGAAGATGTCGACACTAAAATTTTCCTCCGTAATTTCTATTTCATTAATGTATGTATTAGGAATAGGATGTTGTTAAGTATAATTAGTAGTAGTCGATAGAAGATAACGGGGCCATCAAGCAAATTTGCCACCAATAATGTGAAGTACGGTAAAATCAAAGTACAATAGGAATGTTGTAAAAAGTAAATATTTGTCGTAAGTGGTCCAAAGAATGTTAAAATGTCAAAGTTTGGGTAATTAGAGAAGTAGGGTCTACATGATTAAAAATTAGAAATATTATATTGGTAATAAGGACGAGTGAGGTCATAAATATTTTGTGTATTTTATTTGTAAAAAGTCTAAAAATGTGGAACCCATGTAAAATGATAAGGTTTATCTTATCTTAAAAGATAAGCTTACATGTACAGATAAGAGTTAAGGTATGGAATATGATTCATCAAAGTGGATTTCTTATCCTATCTTAGAGATAAGATGGATAAGCCTGGAAGTTCTATAAATAGAGAGGCCACCCCCCTCATTTAGTATAGAAGGAAGTAGTGAGAAATATTGTAGGAAGTGTGCGAAGGAAGCCATCAGTTTAAAGGTGTGTTGAAGAAGCCATTAAGAGGTGTAATTGTAAAGTTTCTCCCATAGTCTTGGTGAAAGGCAAGTGAAGTCAATAACACTTGAAGTACCTCATGGGTGAGATTGTAACAATTTCATGTTAATATTATAATTTACTTTGATATTTCAGATTTGTCATCATTCCGTCTTATCATAGTCGATGGTATTCTTGTGTTATGTTGTTGTTTTGTTTCCAGATTACATCCACCAAACTAAAGCGCGTGCATTAGTAAATAATCATAGCACGAGGAGTTCCCGGTGAAGAATTATCATAGTGCCAGATTGGTGATGACAAACTGTAATGTCCAACATTGTTATAGTATTACAAAATGAGAAGAGAGAGATTGTGCAAGAGGATTCATATTCTATTACATCGATATTCCCAAAAAGGTAGAAGTCGCGCTAAGTGATTGTAAAACCTTAGAGGTTGAAATTAAAGAAGAATATCTAGATTTAATCCTTCCAAACTTGACACAGAGGATGTTCCAGGTGAAAATTTCATTATTTATATAATAATTCTTTAATTTCCTTTCATTCCCATTATTTATTCTTTAAAGTATCAAGAGGCAACCATTTTTGGGGTGGCAATGCATTTTTAGCATGGGTTAATGTTGAGCAGACAAAGTATGACACTTAGCGGAAGGAACATAGAAGGTTTGACATGAGAACAGGCACGTTCAAATGCACGAAGCATAGGAAGGAAACGTGCACAAAAGACAAGGATGATTCGAATTAGCCATTTTCAGGATTACGGGCTATTTTTGGAGATAGCGTGTAGAGCACACAAACCAGATAAAGACTTGCGTGACATGCATAAGCTATTTTTGGAAGATCATCTACTAAGTGCTTTGCATGGGTTCAAGTTAATAATAGAATTACTACTGGTAGTTAACTAGAAGAGATCTATTATGAGCGCACTTGCATGTGTGTTTATTATTGTAAAGGCGCATGGTTGTTTTCAGCATGCGACCTATTTTGGGAATTATGTAAGCGGTGAAGGGAAATTCCCCACCCTTATAAATATGTAGAAATATACATAGGTTAAGAGAGTGAGTAGTGAGCTATTGTGAAGTTATGATGCCAGACTTGATGCGTGCATAAGTTTATGATATTGAATATTGTAAAAGCTTCTGTGTATTTACTATTTTTAATATAATGGAGTGTATTGACTGATTCAAGGTGTTAAACATGATCATAACTAGTTCTTTCATGGTTGAATTAATTATGGCTATTGTTTAAATCCATTACTCCTTAGATCTAGATCTGGAATATGCTCTTATGTAGAATGTTTAAACTATTTATGGATTTGAATGCATTAACCCTTCATCATGTTCGCATCCTCCACAAGCAACTCTAAGGAGGGGCCTGGTACCTTTGCATGCTTCGGGTGAGCACTACGTCTAGGTTGAGTGATGTGTCGGTGTGCCTAGGTTGTTTCGGTAAATTCTAGGTTGCATGGGGATGAGGTTGTGGAAAAGTAAGATATAGTCTCCTCATATTGTGAAGAGAAAATATGAATATAAAGGGCTATTAAACCGAGAAATGAAATCTTGGAGGGATGTGTAATAAAACTCCAAGACATAATATAAAATGCAGGGGAGTAATGGTTGATATAGATTCAAAACTTGAAAAAATGCTCCCCCGAAAGAGATATACACCTCGGGATCTGCTGATGCAAATAGGTTGATAGAGATCCTTCAACAACATATTGTTAGGAGAGTTGGAGCCTCCTAAATTTTTTTATTATTCTTATGTAAAAAATTTTATTCATATAGAAGGATGTATAAATAAACTAGTTAAGATATTTAAAAGGAATAAATATATTTTCCGTGAGCTCAAAAAAATTCTTCAAGTAGGAGATAATATTTATTTACCATGCCAGACAAATAAATATCCAATTTTGGATATGTTTGAAAGGTTTGATGCATACAAGAAAAAACTCAAGGAAGAATTGAAGGTAAACTAAGTGGATCTTGATCCATCCCCTTTGCATTCTTTATTCTTTATTCCCACTCCTTGATCCTTATTCTTTATTCCTTATTCTATTTATTATTTTCTAAGAAGGAATAAAAGATCTGATTGTAATGCATAACCAACTCTTTCCTAAAGTAGAATAAGAATAATGGCCATTACAGTAAGAAAACAAAGGAAGTTTTTTTGGTAGTGGAGAATACTCTCTCGCTCCTTCATGGGTTTCATAATGAAATCGAGACCATTCTAGCTAAGTAGATCAAGATCAAATATTTTTAGCTTTTTGCACTTTTTCATTCAAAGTTGCGAATCAGTGACCAACGCTCCACTTGTGTATTATTTTTAGTGTTTCATGGGTTATCTAGGATATTCCCTTTTGGGAAAATTTTATATGAAAGTAAAGGTGTTTCTTCACTTTGAAGGGTTCTAATTTTGGGTTTCAGCTAAGGTGATTACATTTGTAAAGTCATCAAAGAAGCATTGAGGGAATTCTTCTTGTCTCCTATCAATCGAACATGCATGAAAATTTGTTCATGGAAAAGTTTGTTATTTCTCAATGTAAATAGAGATGGAATTAGTAAATATATTCCTTTCTTTTGTAATCTTGTATATACTATTTCAATGAAATATAAATAAGCATGTTTTCAATTATTATTCGACCGATCGTTGAATGAATGTTTCTTTATAGTGTTACTTTGCAATGTTTATTTTAGTTATAAAATTCCTTTCTACAATTATAATTTGGGAGTGAATATTTGCTACCTTTTGAGGGCGGCACATGATTTTTTTGGCAAGAGATAGAAGAAAAGAAATATTTAAATAAGGGTAAATGTGATAGATAGATACAAGGCTAGAAAGTGCAGACCATGGTGATGAGGAGAGTGGATAACCTGGAAGGTATGGCTATTGAATGGGATATAATTTTGAAGGAGCTACAGGAGAAGGATGGAGAATTGGCCTTGGAGAAATTCCCCAATGTTGTTGAATCAACACCGGAAGATCATATTTTTTTTGGAAGAGTGGAAGTAGCTAGAGGCATCAATCAACCTAGAATTTCCTAAACTTCTACCAATACCTTGAGTTTAGAATTAAAGTGCCCAGAAGTAAACATTATTTATTCCTTACATTCTTTTGGGAGTTGCCTAGATTATTTGTTTGGACAAGATTCTTTATTCCTTCATTCATTGATTCAAGTATTGTCGAGGATGGACAATATCCCTAGTGTGGGGTAATGTTGGATTGAAGAAATGGCCAAGTATGAAGACATGCACAAGGAAAAAGGGATACACGAAGGTGTGTAAAGAAGCATGGAAGTAGAATCTATGTAAGGATAAGGACGCAAAGTTGCGCACATAGGTATGGGAAGAGGATGCATGGAAGCTTTGTGCACAAGGGCGTAAAGAATAGGAGTTGGCTGTAATTACAAAATGAGCTAAAAAAGATAAAAGTATAGATGACGTGTTCAAAAAGGCAAGATAAATATATGATATACATGGACAAAGAAAGATAATTATAGTATGGCATGGGAAATAAAGGGAGATATTTATAGCATGGGGAAAAATCTATTTATAGCGTGTGTAATCGGAGTAATGAAGGATGGCGAATAATAATGGGAAAGCGCAAGCATGCAGACTATTTATAGGAATTTTTAATAATAGATTAAAGCAAGTAAGTGGTGAAGGATAAGTTCCTACACTATATATTTGAAATAAGTCCATGTAAAAAAGGGGAGAGGGCATGTGTGAGCGGATGTTTGGTGAATATGTGTCGTGTTCCGTATGTTCATATATGTCTCCATTAGTATACATGATTTTTTGTGCACATTGTCAAGTATCTAAGTCATGTGTTTGTAATGGATAACCTAGTATGGATTGCCAAAGTACAAAGAGATGCACGTGGTGTGATTAGTGTCCAAATTTTGTTATTGTTTTATGACCAACTATATATGCACATATTGTAATAATTCATAATTTGCATTTGGAAAATATATATTTCATACTATGATAATCATGTTAGTAGGAACCACATCTTGACTGTCACCCTAGAAGGAACTTGAAGGAGTTATGTACACTTTGGGTTTTCCTTAGAACTTTTCTAAGTTAGATTCTAGCGCACCTAAAAACTACATATCAACCCTTCCCATGTTGTAAGAAGGTACATAAGCTCATTTCCACATATATCCATGATCCTACATGTGACTAATTATTATTAGTTATATGTTAACATTTTCTATGAGGCCTCAAGTGCATTTTCATTTTCATTATATTTACCATCACTTTATATCAAATCCAATTCCAAAAGCAAACATTTCACATTTATTCTTAACCATGATAAAATATACATTTTGAAACATACATCAAGATCATTACATTTGAGTCACATCACATAAAACATTTAACATCATATCAACATCTACACATCCAACATCATAACAAATACATCTAATCTATTCAACATCTCATCAAAAACTCATATATAACATCACATCAAAATAAATCAATCAACACATGAATCCAAAATCATAATCATCTATATATATCTCATCAATAATGTTTATACAAAATTCCTCAAAAGGGATCATATACAAAATAATCTACATCCGAATCATATATAAAATCTGCCATCTATGCGGTAAAATCAAAATCAAATACCCTATCTCCACCCTAGCCTCCCGCTGCTCCTCCACAAGTCCCGGATCTCTCGAGGTTGTGCGACACTCCAATGACTCATTGAAGTAGCTCATCAACCCGATATGTGCTCACTAGCTCTATGCTCAACATAATATGGTACACAGGTAAGCGCTCCATCACAAGTCACTCATAATAGCGCATCTCCTCCCTAATTCCCAATACTACTTAATAGTCACAAAACCTGGAGGTCCCATTTTCCTCCACCTGTTGTTAATAATCCTCCTATATGTACTACAACCTACCCCACACTTAGCCCTACTCCCGAGCTACACTCATGCAGCCTCCGAAGTTGTCCCCACCTCTCCATACTTCACCAAGAACGCATCCTTGCTCGGTGATACCTATCCCTCTACTACTAGAGTGTATCACACTCTAAGCATACCTAATCTTTCTCCTACCGTAGGGTATCCTCTCCTAATGAGCGGTGTCTCGCTCCACTATCAACCTATCCATCTCCAACTCGTAATGCATAAAAATATGTTTGTAATCTCACCAACTCCTCACCGCCATCCCCTCCTCCTCCTCCTCCCCACCACTCTATCTTTGCCCTACTTTATCTCCCCGGCTGCCCATTATTTCCACCATTTTCTAAATCCTTCTACAACTCTAACATCATCAACATCTATACCCTCTAAATCCTCCTCCTCCTCTATTCGCATGTTATGCCTCATTTTTCACCAAGACTAGTAAGTCCCTATCTAAATCATCTCGCCAATAAACAATCATCTCACTTCGTATCTACTATGAGAGTCTAAACTTCCTCCGCACCCTAGGGAAATACACGTCATCAATCATCTCTTCCTTCTACCTTGAATCCACCACACCCACCTCAACCCTACTAACTCCACATCTATGCCCTGGCCATGCAGAAATCCCACATGCAACCTCTAGACTACATCATCCACTATTAAATTACATAGATGATCAATATAATAGGTTTATTCCTCTCCACCCATCATCATGCATCCAAATCAAACCTCCATCTTATGAATCCCACCACATACTTTGCAAGGTCCCATACTCTCTATGGAAGACCTAGTGGCCTCACTACAATTATGTGCTCATAACCCCAACAATGTAACAAAAATCCAACATCTAATCCAAACCTCCCACTAGTCACAAACATCCATAGCTCATAGTACACATGAGATATCAAATCACATCCCTAGGCATACATTGTTTGGGGCTCAATAATCTCGGCTAAGACACCCACAAGTCTCCATGGAAATCATTTACCTTCCGAGTCAGGAGTGCATAACATGAAATTACTAGTATAATCACTAACATTACCTTGGTTCCCTGACACCTCTAAATCATAATAGATCTCAATAAAAACCCCACTAATTTGTATATGATATTAAGGGCATCATCTCTAGATAACTACCTCATAGTATATAGATGGGCCTCTCAGGTGATGGGAACTATCTTCTCCCCCTGGATAGGTAGTCTTAAAATATGGTATACATTCTCTAACGTAATAGTCATCTTGTTAGTGTGGAACCAGAATGTCCTTGTACTCGGCTCCCACCTATCCAACAATGCAACCATCAATCTAGCATCTCTAGGAATCCACCGGTAATTACAGTAATCCTCCCAAACCAATAATGGTCATATGCACCCACTCAAAAGCGCAGTCACATCCCCTCTAATATTCTCCAACATCTCGGGATCTTATCTTAGATATACATGGTGTCTCTCTCGCCAAGAAAAAAAAAAAAAAATACATCACTTAGATTTTTTTATCAAAAATTAAACTAATCACCGCCGATCGTTAATCGAAAACACTTTCATTACATAGATCGTCATGCCAATCCACCGATCACTCTTGATCATAGGATTGACGCCGATCGTGTGTTCCCACCTAAACCCTTTCAAAAAACACAAAATAAAAACACAAAATCAAAAAAAAAAGTCACATTTACTTACCCCTATCCTTCCTTGTTGCCTCTTCTTTTCGCTTCCACTCACCTCCATCTCTCAAAAATGTTTAAAAGTGATAAACCAAAGCTCTCGAATCACAAAACAACATTTCGCAAATGATCTATTTACACACCGACTCCGATTATATAATTTCCATTTTTAGGATCGTTGGATGATCATCAATGATCTGGAATCACCATCGATACCAACCCTTTTTACCTACCTTATCTATTTTGGTCACCTCGACCTCCTTCAAACACCTTACAATGCCATCAAGAGTTTATATGCTTTTTCTTTGATGCCCAGCTCCTTGTCAAAACTCTATTTTGGACCATACATCAAATTTTGCACACATTAGTGGATGTTTACCTTTGACCCTTTGGTCCCATGACTTCACACATCCTCACGATAGTGATCCGATTAAACCTCTCTATGTAGTGGTCTTCTCGAAGCATGCGTATATAGGATGCCCACATTAGCGTCACCCTCCTGAGGCCGTATAATTTCCCCTACCAAGTGTTTCCAAGATTACTACCATCTCTACAAACTCCTCCAACATGGTCATTTCAGACTACAACCAATCCCTATAACATCTTTAATAAAACCTATCCAATCAATCCAACTCTTTTCAATCTAATGACCAATAAATTCATCCATTGGCTTGAGGGGGGAACAATATCCTTATCACAAAATTGGGGCATCTCACACTAGTTTTTGTCTCACAACTCATGCCTACATATAGCTCAAAAAAAGGGGCAAATGTAAACACCTCTTTTTCACCCCTAGGTGACCCAACACATATTAATCACATCATCATTATTTGCATTAGTATCACTATCCTAAGTCTATCATTTTTGTAATCAAACTTACCATCATAAAATCTTACTTTACCTGCGTAGAATCTCATTTACCCTCCCCTAACCACCTAAAACCAACCTAGCCTAATTTATCCTACCCATCCTAACCCTCTAACCTCTTCCTACCTAGATTCCTAACCTCCCACCATTTATCAAACAACCTTAATCCTTATATAGTAAGTGGTTTTAACCATTCACCATCTTTTCATTACTTGATTCTTGACATCTCCTTACAAAAATTGACAGTGATCCGTGATCGTTAGAAATCATTTCAGATGGCATCGATTCTATTTTACCACTTCTTCATCCATTTCCTAGTTAGTTAGAGATTGGATTTGGGAAAGAATTGATGCACCTCCGCACAATGTGACTACACTAGGAAATATCAACATCTTGTTTCTAGTCCTTAAATAAATATCATCAAATCATTAGTCATCCTTGTGGAGGTCTGTCACCCTCAGAAACATTCAACAAGGTTAGTACATTGTTATTTATCCTTTTCAGTAATATTTGGAATTAACTAGTATTATATAATCAGTCATCTATACTATCCTCCATATCCACTTTACATTCTATCCTTCGTTTAGTCATTTGGTCAAAGTTAGAATATCTATAATTTTAACAAAGTTGACCACCATCATCCGATCCCCGATCGTCCGTCGATCGGTGTTATGATCACATTTGCTTCTCATTAGCCTTTTAAACACATCTGAATCTTTATTTTTTAAAACTCACATGTTTCTAGAATTACCCTATCTTGTCTAAGCATTGTCAAAATTCACTTTACACCAATTACAACCTGTTTTATCAGCTTTTATCAAAATAAGCCCTTTTTTCCCCAATCGTCGCCAATTTTTATCAACGTCGATCCCTGTCAATTTATTCATTTCTAGCATTATCATATCTATATAAATCTCTCTCTATTCTAATTTGTTGTTTTGCAAGATGTACTCTTTGTACATGATTGTTCCAGGTGCATCACACCCCATCACAAGTATATACGATCTCCAGATTGTCCAGTAGCCTTTCGTGTGGGAGCAGTTCGACATCTCACACAAGCTCACTCTATGTGCCATTGCACTCACACCAGAAATCAAAGACATGAAGATCAATTCAAATTGATATCTCAAATACAAGACGTAGCAAAACAATCTTGGTTTGACTATTTCCTGGAATTTGAGCTCGCCACAACCCTAGCTTGGGCCACCTACAACATAGAGCAGATCTCTCCATCCCTCTTGAGTTCTAAATTATTTTCATTTATCTTATCTTATTGGCATATCCCTTGATTGTATAACATGAGTTGACACCCTTCAAGGAATCATTTTGGATTCCTTGGATCAACCTTTTGAGTAACTCATCACATCTTTATCTAATATTTTCCTTGTCTAGTTGTCTTTGCCTACAGTCTTCTCACTTGGTGAAAGGATGAGTCTTTTACATTGTTCATGTATCCAATCATCTTGAAAAAAAAAAAATCGATGCGGTATCAGTAAACCCTATTTTATTTTGAGCTTTTTGGTATTTCAACATTATAGAAACTAACCAAAACTCATCATAAACAAACACTATCAATGTTTTGGTCCTTTGTGCTCCCGATAAGGGGAGTAAGGAAAAAAAGGTGGTTACATGGAAAGTTACATTTTGATGGTGCCTCAAAAGGAAATCCTGGTAATGCAGGTTGTGGTTATGTGTTCGAGGGATGCAGATCGTCACCTCTTTTGGTGATGGATTTGGGACCGTAATGTTTCTTCTAATAACTATGCAAAAGGTATGGCTCTACTCTTTGGATTATTGGAAGAAAAGCACAGGAATTGGCTTCGAATATGGATTGAAGGGGACTCTTTGGCTATTATAAATATGGTTCAAGGAAGGCCCCTAAGGCGTGGCAATTGAAATCCATTTTCTTGAATATCAAGTCTATTTTGGCCTCCTTTTCTGAAGTGAATTTCTCTCACACTTTGAGAGATGGCAATAAGGTGGCAAACTGCTTAGCTAATAGAGGGGTAGGTTTATGGGATAATCATCATTTGACCTCCTTTCTTGGGAGTCAGGATTCCCTAATGATATTCAATATCTTTTAGCAGGAGACACATGAATGGTGTCGGTTGGTGATTGTTAATGATTATAAAGGATGCCTTCAATTCATTTCCCCACCCCATTGTGTGATGTTGGGTGAAGTGAAATATTTGGGAAAAGATCTCAAAGTGCTTCGGCACATGTGTAGAATTTATTGGTTTGGGAGGTGGCATATGTATTAAAGAGGGACCGGTGTGTGCGATGTACATCCTCAAGCTTTCTATATTCCCTTTCTATTGGTTAGTCTTCCTAGTCTACTCGCCTCGGCCCTGCTTTGTGTCATTTAGCCTTGGGTGGCATGGCATCGTGGAAAGGCATGGTGGAGGGGTCTAGTCAGAATCGGCATCAGTGCCCATACCGGTGATTCTTTGGGGGAATCCATCACAAACTTATTAAGCGGAAGAATAAAGAATGTGGCAATGCATGGTGGCTAGAGCAAGTATGGATGGTGGCGGAGAGTGTAGATGCAGAAGAAGAGGAGATAGTCATCTCGTGAAAAATAAGGAAGCTCATTCTAGACCCTAGCCAATTTTTGGGGAGTCAAAATGTCTTTGATCTTGCTCGTAGGTTTGAGCGTTGCCAACATAATCTCAAACTCCTTAGGATAATTCATCCTGCATAAGGAGCTGAAGGATTTGGAGGAAATGTTGGTGAGTATGTAGTATCACATTCATGCAATGGCTCATGGGATTCAGGCCCTCTCGCATGGTTTGGAGGTGGTTGCTGAGAATCAAGGCTTTCGGCTTCCTGAAAAGGCCAAAGTGGTGATGCCTCGAGTGCTACGTTAATCACTCTCCCTCCTCTTTGCAGCCACAGAGCGAATCGGAGGTGGAGATCCTAGCTAAAAATTTGTCTGCTTCGGGCATGGAGGTGTGATCTTATGTGGTTCCAGTTTTTATGCATGGTGGGGCCTTTTGGGTGGATATGGCTATTGGGTTCTGGTTTTAGGGGTTATGTAAAGAGGATACACAATATTTTGTAGTATGTAGATATAAATCTTTTTTATATTTTGATGCACGATAAAGTTCCTTTCACTTTTCTTGTGTGTCCATTGATGATTGTATATATCATGGACTAGAGCGGGAAGCTTTTTTTTTAGGCTAGGGCCTTCTCCCTAGGGATCATAAGCAAAAAAATTGATCCTTTGTAATGTAAACTTTCTCGGGATAATAAAGTTGGAAAGTTTGCAACTTTACATTATTATTTTTGATTCAAAATAGTTTACATTAATTAAATCCATAACTTATTTCATTTAAGAAGGCTTCTTATATAAAAGTATGTAAAAGAGTTGGTGTGTAAGTGTACTTGTGTAATATATAACTATTTAAGTTTATTTGAGAAAATATTATGAAGTGGTTCTTATTGTCAAGTCAAGGGTGTATGAAGTGGTTCTTATTTGAATTTTTTTGATGTAGTTAGGAAATGTTTTGATACCAAAATGGTGTAACTCTCAATGCTATGTGACACAAAACTTGATTAGGGTCTTTGACAATTCCCACAACTAGATCTCTTCTTAGACAAGAAAACTTGTTTGTATGAGTAAATGTGGACAAATGCAGCACCTTGTTCCTTCTTAGCATTCAACCACTCTCATATCCTTGTTCAAGATCATGAAAACTCACTTGACAAACAATACAACTTTGTTTTGACTGATTTCCTCTTTATACCACAAGACAATACATCACAAGTTAGACTCTTCTTTGGTTTAACATGTTATTTTGGGGCTTAGGATGAAAATGACCTTTCTCAAGGCTTCTTAGGCTTATTAACATCATACTCAATGTAAAATAGTATTATACTCAAGGATTTAGAACCATTTGTATGCCAAACTTGAGTTTTGCACTAACTAGGCCTATTAGGCTACAAGCCACTTTATTAGTTTTTCAAGGGATTGACATTAAATCAATTTCTCTTAATGCTTTAATGACTATCACCTGACCTCATAATCACAAATAAATATAACTTTTATAGATCCACCACTTTATCAAGACTAAATGGGCATCAAACTAGTAATAGGGCTACTAGGCCTAAATGGCAGTTTGGAGGACTTAGACTAGATCAAGCTTTTAGGAACCTTCCCAATGGTTTATAGAGTTTCACCTTCCCATACCATTCCAACAATCATAATTCAATTTTTTTTGTAAGATCAAAAGAACACAAAAATTGTTCAAACCCAAGTCTCAATTAGGCCTCCCTATTACCTTGGAATACACAATCAGCATTAACTATACTTTTACGGACACCAAAATTCCCAAAACCTCAAAACTTAGTTACAATACATAAAAACACACCTACATGACAAATTTCAATATTTTTCACTAGTGGAATCATAAAATATGCAAGTTTTTGTGTAAATCGAGGCAAGGTCAAGGTCGATAAAGAGGAAAAATGTGTTTTACTTATTAACACACTTATAGTATATGGTTGTTTCTAATTTTCTATAACAATAATATTAGACCTAGTTATTCCTAATATATTACAACATTGTTATAAGTATAGTTTCTTATGACTAATTATAATATCATTTGCAATTATCATGTTATTGGTTAGTTACATAACAAGCATGGTTATATTCTCTTTTGATTTTGAATGATGTCAATTATATGTGAAGTGTTCATTGTTCCAACTCAATTTAAAATTGATTATAAGTATTTTTGTTTTCAATTTTAATAACATTATGAGCCAACCCTTTCTTTTGACTCATGAGTTATTTTTATTACATTGTTTTATATTGTGATTAAATTAATTTTATTTTTGAAATTCTTAACCTACTTTATTTAAATCTTATATTATCCTAAGTGGTTTCTTTTATATTGTTTTAAAATTTTCATACAATTGAAATCTCAAATTTAACCTTTAGAGGCTAGAGCCTTATTTTTGGGTGGGGTTTTGGACACATAATTATAAATCTTTTCCTACATCCCCAAATGAGGCCTATGTCCATAGTACATACCCATTATATAGGTGGATTGGATACATTTACATTTCCTTTTACCTCTTTTAAAGTTATTAGGACTCGAGGAATTAATTAAACAAATTAAATTAATATTGTTAGCAATTTATTAGTGCTCCATTATTATAAATTTGTGTTGTATGGGTGAATAGTAAATATTATTATGTAAATGTAAATGAGTTGTCAATAACAACTCATATTATTGTTGTGTTTAGTGAGATTTAGTTGTTAAACCAAACTCATGTAGAATAGAGAAGTGGTGGTTGTTTAGATAAGCCGAACTACTTAATTAGAGGAGTTAATTAGCCTATATATTTTGTAGTATTCATATTGAATACGTATGAATCATAGCACTATTGTTTTAATTGGTATCAGAGCAGGTCATGGAAGGATTAATGGCCTGTTAATCGGTGAAGGGGCATTTTTGCAATTCCTTTCTTGCCTCTAGCCATGAAATCCTCTAAGAAAAGCATTTATTTATGTGTTGAAATTCTACATTGGATCAGCGTCAGATATTAAAAGTTTTGTCAAATAAATAGTCGTTACATTTGGTATTACATTGATACTACAGGTGCTCACACTCAACCTGCACAACAGTCACAACGGAAATGCATGGTCTAAGCAAGCACGCTGGATATAAATTGAGAGGTTGTGATACATATGTGCTAGCATGACGACAACATGAGGAAATATGATTTGATAGAAGTTTGTAGATCTATAAAAATCCTCTATCATGCATACTAAGATTGGAGACGTGTGCTCAATTCCATGCAGTTTTCCACTCAATTCCTCACTTCTGTTGCATTAAGGATCAATCTGATGTTTGTATCAACTTTTTGCATTGAAGAATTTCATATTTGGAGGAATTTCGATTTGTATCCTTTCAACAGCCAGAACTTCATTTAGCCACATTTGCATTGAATCGTTGTGTATTTACATACTCTGACTCTGCCTTGCACTCGGCTCCTTCTTGTGGCATTCATACTCCAAAACGTCCAACTGAGAGCTCGACAGTTGTCTAATCTTGAGATTCCAACTAATCCCCAGATTAAAGTTTGCAGATCTGTCAGAAAAAGTGCCTGATAATTCGACTGCAAATAATCTTTTGTCAATTCTTCTTCAGATCTTGTGAGACAGTGTATCTCATTTTTTTCCTCGAAGATCCCCTCAAAGATTAGAGTGACAAGCGTGAGCCCCTGGTGACTGTTGTGGCATGTTCCTCTCAGCGTTAAAGATCCCTCCAATTAACTTTGTGTTGGATTGATTCATGATCTAGCTCAAAGATCTAATCGCCAATGTCAAAGAATCCCACGTTGGTAACAAAGGATGAAGGCCCACATGTTTCTTTGGATCGAAATTCTAAGCATGTGTTGTGCATACACACAAGAGCATCAGAATGGTACAATGCACATTTTATAGCAAACCCATGATATAGTTGTCATTAGTGGTAACAGTTCTATCTAATGTTCAAATTCGTTGAGTCCATAATTCATTATTACGTCGAAGGCGTGGCTATGATGTACTTGATCTCCAACGACGACGCAGAGGAGGTTGAGGTGCTTGTCATCTCTTCTCCTGCCGCGTGAATTTCATCATGCCTGTCATCCTCCTGCTTCAGCTGCTTCCTCCCTTTCGTTTCACTGCCAGCGAGCTCCTCCTGCATGCTACCATAATTCGGCTGGTCTGTCCCTTTTTTAGATTTGTTCTGGGCTTTTTTACCCTATTCCTATTCCATCTGCGATGTCGCCATTCTGCTGCCACCCTTCCCTGAAAGAATACTGTGCAGGTCCGCCGCCAGTGCCGCACAGGTTTGTCTATTTTCACTGCTTTCTTTCCGAGTCCTGCATTTTTTTAGGGAATTCATGTTTACACATTGCCTTCTTGGTGGATATACCTGTAGCTCGCCTATGGGTTGCTTTTATATTTTTGCATTCTGAGTTGTGCTTATTCGACTGGTGCCTTCATGGTTGTAAATGATACAGTAGAACTGGTGTTTGATTGCCTTGCTTTGGCGATGTGGTATAGGGGTATCTACGAGTCCTCTTTTCAAGTGGTTTGCCTGGAGGTGCCTCTGTTTAAACGTGATGCTCCTTGCCACATACCATGTAGCACCTCATATTGTGTGGATGCTAGGAGATGTTCCCAATTCCTTGGAATATAGTGACCGTGGAGGCATGCACAGGGCATGTGAACTGTTTGACAAAATGCCAGAAAGAGATGTGGTCTCCTGGACTGCGGGGATTGCTTGGGGACTGTTTGACAAAATACCAGAAAGAGATGTGGTCTCCTGGACTTGGGATCAACCTAATGAAAGTTGATAATAGAACCGTACAAAGTATTGTCCCTTATATAAATGGACTCATGAAAATGCTCACCTTTGCCCTCAATGTGCTCATGTTGTAGCAGGAATGGGGGAGATGGTCCCTAATTTGAGCAGAGTAGTTGCCAAGTTGGCAGACTCATCATTTATATTTGGAAGGGGACTGGGGGCAGCTCATCAAATTGAGCAAACCAGAAGTAGAGGCCTAACTAATAGATCTCGAGATATCGACTATAGGCCTCTAGATGTCAATCAATTCAGAACAGCCCAACAGTGGTTGGTAGACTTTTTGAGAACTCAAAAATACCTCAATGGAAAAGCTATTGTAGAGAAGTTTGGATTATGGAGAGTCAGGTACACATATGATGGTCAGATTGCTTGGGTTTGCAGTAGACACAAAGAATACGGTACCCAAATCCATGAAGTTATAGATATCCCAATTGATTAAGGCCAACTTCAAAGTTAGGATTTTGCTATTGGTGTATTACTAATGTAGATAAAAGACGTATTTATTTGCAATTTACCAGTAGATTGATACTTTACAGTTTGTCGCTAGAGAACAGGGTGCATGATCATAGGAAGCTGGTTTTTTAAGGGAAACAAGTGCTTTTCAAAATTATTTTCAATTATCATTCTCTACGACCACCTGCTCCTTGAAAAATCGAAACAGTATTGCCTCTCACGGGACCATGCTATTATAGATATATTTTATGTAATGGATGTAAATATTGAAGGAATTACTGTTCTATATATTGAGATGTAGCTTATTTTAGGGGAGGGAAATTAGACAAAGCTTATGGATAGATTGATTTATAATTGAAATGACAATTTTATTAGATTAATACATTTCTGCATTAAAGATAATTTTTGAAGAAATTTTATTCTCACTACGTAAAATTCTCTAATCAGTTGTTGGGACTGGAATAGGGTTTGGATTAGCATTTGGGAACCCTTACCGAGGGATATGGATATGATACAGTTCAAACCATTTGGGTAAAGTTGTGAACATAGAAAAATTTGAGCTCTGCACTAGAAAATATCACAATAACCATTAAAGCAAGAAAATCTGATAAAACTTGGCCCATGCAACTGAAAATGATTTAATATACTTATGTAGAAAGGTATGAGCAGATTGTAGAACTATTTTAATTTGAATTTGGCCCTTAAGAAGTTCAGCAAACATTTTTCAATACCAAAAGAGGAAGCTCACTAAAATGTGTCACAGTGTTCAACAAATACAAATAGGAAAAATTTATAACTTAATATTTTCCACACAAATACAGAAATAATTTCAAATAAACAATAATATGGCATTGTAGGTTCTCTTCCAACAGTCAATGGTGCAGTTCTTGTGCAAGGCTTTGAGCCTCTGGCTGTGGTTCTATTGTCCTCTTCTAAGCTCCAACAATTAATCAACAATGACATTTGGACTGGTGCAGTCACAATGCACAAGGCTTCATTCATCGTTTTAGCAGATATCAATGACCTTTTCAGGCATCAGGGCAACAGAGAAGGGAATGTGACTGCCTAAGACTGTATTCATCAATTTAGCAGATATCACTGACCTTATCAGGCATCAGGGCAGCAGAAAAGGGAAAAGTATATTATGTTTATATACCTCTTCGACGTAATTAACTTCCCTTTTTTTTCAAATTATTTTGGCTTTGGTGCTGGTGATTATGATTGTCTCAGTTCATGTGCATTAGGTATGCTTCCACATTTTGTATAGATGTCTACTAGGGTACTTGCAACTACATCTAACAAATCATTATGCTTTGATGGCTGTAAATGCACATTATGCTTACTACACACAACCCCTCTGAAGATTACATATCTTCAATTATTGCAGGCCTGTATTTTCACGAGCATGGTTTCACAAGGAAAGACAGTCCACTCTTTCATTGCTCACAGGTCATTAAATGGCATTTGCTACACACAACGTTTCATAAAAAACATATTTAAATGTATGTCAACATTTTCCAACATACTCCCAGCCTGTGCCAAAATGGGAGCTTTGGAACAGGGTATGGACATCCATCAAAGCATAAAGGATAGAGGAATTTTGTCAGATGTGGTTGCAAATGTCCTGGTAGACATGTATGCAAAATGTGGAACCGTAGACAAGGCACGTGAATTGTTTGACAGAATGCCTCAAAAAATGTGGTATCATGCCAAATCATATAAAGCTTCAGCATATATTGGGTAATGGTGCATGGGTTATCCTTGAAGCCCCAATTCTGAAAGAATACAACCAAATCATGTAAAGCTTACAACAGTCTTTGCCCTTACTATCCAGCCCCCCCCATCTACATAGAATGTAGGGAATCTGATCTTCCAGTCATAGCAATAGACCTTGCCATATTACCTTTATTGCAATCATCCTATCTGCCAGAAAATGCAACCTTTTCAAATTACTGCTGTTGCAGAATTTATTGTTTACTGTAAACTATTCTACCGTGTATGTATGCAAAAAGTACTTCCCTCATCAAGATAACTTTTCAAGTGACCATTTTCCAAAACATCTTGCTGCTCCCAAAGGAAGAAACAAGTATGGAAGGTCTTCGATCATGTAACAATTTGAAAAAAAACAGTTTCTTTGAATAACCTTCACTCATCTGCATTTGCCAGCATCGTCATCCTCAAATTCAATAATATCATCTGTACCATTTTCGAAACATATACCTACAAAGGAAAAGTGGATAGAGCACAGTTGCTGTCAGACATGTTTTAAAATTAGACTCATATACCAAACTGGTGTCTTGGCTGTGACCTAAAAAATAACCAATACTTCATAATTATCATAGACATCAATTAGAAGGAAATTTGAATTTCTTTCCAAGCCTAGAAGCCAAAGCTCTTTGGAAATTAAGCTAGACCCATGGAACGAGGAGGCTATATAAGCTCTTTTGCTGATTAACTGGTAAAATGGAATATTTACTTAGAATTTCTTCTCCAGCCTAGGACCCAAAACTATGTGGACTTATTTTAGACCCCGTGGGACAAGGAGAGTGTATAAGCTCTTGCTGCTGTGTGACTTGTATGCCTGCAAATAGAATTTACCCCAGACAACCACAATTTAAATATTATTTAATTAATTGCTGTAAGGAGCTGCCCTCACTTACATTTAGCACAGACCTATTATAGAAACTGGACCTTCTTGTAGCAGGCACCCCTGTATAGTACTCACGTATTAAATTTCAAGATGGAAGTGTCGAATTGATGCATTGTCTAACTTCAGAGTAACCGAATGATATCCTGGAAAAAGCGCTTGGAAGAGAGAAATTTGAAAAATTCAGAGGCAAGCTTGGTTGCACTATAACTCCTGCAGTTTGAAGGGGGGATGTAATATTGTACATAATCCCAAGCTATAATAATATTTGTCTTGTAGAACCTTAATAGTCATCTTGAAGATGAACTGACAATTTTGTGTTAGCATCAATACAATTTCTGCATTCATTTTTGAGACCGAATTCCTGGCCTGACATGGGAGAAAAATTGACCTTTAGGCCAAGGAGGGAGAGGGGGAGACTCAATATATTTATATGATAAGAAATATATTAATATGGCAACCAATATGGCATTTGATATGGTAATGAATATAACAAACATTATTATCAATATACTAGACACAAACCAAAAGGAGGTTTTAATATGATCATTAGCAATTTTGACTTTATTTTTACTCTGCTATTGTCATGGGAATTCATTATTCCCACTCCCTTTGAAGTAGAATGCGGAGGAGGCTGAGGGTCTCTCCCTCGTACCCCAATGTAGGAGGGGAAGGAGAAGGAGGGCCTTGTGCCAACGACATCCATGCTTGGGAGGCTGGTTCACACTTTCAGCGAACAAGAAAGGCACACAATGCCTAACACCTTATGCATCCAACTGTACTTGAACTTTAGGGTAACTCGCAGCGTATGAGACCATCCTCTGCACCTGATAGTGCTTAGACTATAGCCTGCACATACCATTAGATATTAAAAAAACATCATTGAATTCCTCATCAAATTGGCAGTAATAGCTTGAAGTTATAGATTGTTGAGGTTTACCAATGTTGACAACAATACAAGTAATGGTCGTTTATGTTTTAATGAAATTTGTCAATCCCTCCTATGGTTGGACCTGGTAAGTTTCCCTGTGTTGAGGCAAATTAAGCCACAGGCTCCACTCCTGGTGGTACCCTTCCGTCAATTCCCTTAAGTTTCAGCCTTGCGACCATACTCGCAGAATTGTGTCGATTTGCCTAGTATACATGAATATCTACTTCGTTTTACTTTTTTAGCTTCCTTGTTTTTAATAGACTCTTTTCAATTTTGGACATTCGACCAAATTTCAGTTTTTCTTGGAAAGCACTTCGTTAAGTTACTCACCGTTCTGATGGTCATACTTTGCATGATAGGGAGGGTTAGCTTTATTGTGACCTTCGACCCCAAGAGGTTACCCAAATCACTGTTTATTCATATTGTAGAACCAATAGGTATCCCATCTCATTACCCCTTATTGTTTCCAACTCCATATATTTTGTTAGGGAAAATTGATCATGGGCACCCAAAATAACCTAAGTCCTATTTATGACATTTAAGATCATAATAGAATTTACACTTATGTTTCTTATGCCAAGAGGTTTTCCTAGACTCTGCACTGGCATTTCCAGGTTCCAAAATAATAATATATTGAGGTTAAAAGCTCCAAGATAAAAAATTTAGTCGAGGTATTATTACTGAGATAGGCCATTATAAAAGTTCAGAACAGCCCAACATAGTGGTTTAACTGAAGCAAGGAATATATTGCTTCAGTTTAACTGAAGCAAGGAATAGGGTACTCAGGGGATTCGATCCCGGTTGGCATTTTATGTATATCTGATGCTCTGTCTGTTGAAATAAGTTTTAAGAGAATCGTCTCTGTCAGCAGATTGATAATAGTTATTTGTGAAGAAAAATGGTTTTATGTATTGAGAACCGTAGTAGATTTTTGTTGTTCTCTGTTTTTAACTTGTGATAATTGGGCTTTGCTACACTTGGGTTTTTCATCAGATACAACTTTTTTTTGTGAATAACGGTCTGCCTCTTAATGCGTTAGCTTTTTTCCATCAGACAATTGTTTCTATGAAAACAAACATTTCCCTGTTTTTCATTCCATTGTATTGTTGATTCCATTGGGGGTATTAGGATGTGCCAATGTGAGTATCCTCTCTGACATGAATCAAGCCTGTGTTGATAGCTCTTTAAGCATGATTGGATTTATTCCCTGAATGCCCGTCTCTCGGATGATGCTTTTCACACTCTACTGTAATGTAATTTGGGTTTGTGGGTTTTTGTAATTCTTTGATGCTGCTTCCAGCATGGTAAATGTTAATCCTCTCTATCAAATCCTAAAGTCAATGCATCGTTTTTCCTGTAGTTTTGTATTTGTTTCCCTCAATCTATGCTAATGTTTTTGCATATTCCTGAACCGATTCCTTAACTATTTTAGTTCAATTTTAGCCCTCTTTGGTTGCTTCCATCTTAGAGATGAGTTGCTTGTTGATTAAGTTCACCTTTGTTATTTGAACTGGTAATATGTTCATTTTAAATGTTGTACGGTTTTGGGTCCTTGCTTTTTTTTCTAATATTCAAATTTTCCTCCATACAATATATAATGAGGAGGATTCTGTGACTCTGTATAAAACAAAAACAATCTACTAAGGACAACGTTATATGTCCCCTAGCTACAATTTTCACTCATGGTGCAACTCCTCAGGTTGACTGCTCAGTTAGCAGTTCAGTTTATCACAGTTTATACTTCGAAAACAATGTTGTACAAGCTAAAATTTGTTGTACACAGAAGATTTTTGTACGGAACCTCCAAATTTGTTGTTCTGCTTCAGTTTTCCATTTTTATTGTTTGAAAATGAATGCAGGGGTTCTGTATACCAAAAAACAAAAACCAAGTATCTTTGACTATATCTGTAACTAACGAAGATAAGAATTATTCGCTATACGCTGGACCAAAACTAAAGTGGCTTGTAATAAGAATTATATTTGGTTTCTGTACTTTATGGACATTGTATGCAAAAAAACCCTCGGTGGCTTGTAATAAGTATTACATTTGGTTTCTGTGCTTTATGGACATCGTATGCCAAAATCCATTCGAGGCTATACCTGTTTGATTATGTTTTCTACAAAGGGTTCACTATGAGTTATAGGGGAGCTGGATACCATCCCATGTTTGGGTGTGGTTAGTATGAATGCCCATTTATCCATATCATGCCCTCCCTCCATCCATATGTGGGATCTGGATTAGCGCAATTTGGCACCGTAACTCGACTTTCGGTTCATCCCGCATCGCCAGTTCTGCTTACCAAAATTGTGTATGAGAGTTGCACTAGGATTACTAGCGTAAAAGAAATGTGATTTGAGGATATTGCTGAAGCACTAAAGCATTGCATTATACACACGGAAGATCTTAGGATTAAGTTACAGTTTTTGATAAATTTAGTTCTTCAACTTCAAAAAAATTCGAAACGGTGTTTGAGATAAGCACAACAACTACTGTGTGGAAAGTTCCTACAAACTTCTGCTACACATGATCTGATCCTGCAATGGTGTGCAAGGATCCCTGTGTGCAATCTGAAGAATTTAAGAATCAATCCATTCGATTTGTATAAGTAATTTGTATCCACCCCTCTTGAACAACTACTTATGTTAAAACCATAACTCTAATGTCCACAGTAAAACATCCAATAGCTCTTTATCAACAATTAAATTCAGGTTCACTCCTCTAAAAAACTGAACTTGTTTGCCCTTAATTGTCATGACAAATAACCAAATTTAGACTTGTATAATGAAAAAAAAAATAGAGGTGCTACTAATGAAGTGGACGAATAAATCCACTCTCTGACAGCTTACTTCTTGTGGTGTTACATTTGCAAATTTCACAACGCTTTTTTTTCAACCCAAGAAAGAATCCAACTTTGTATATACTATATAAATGTCAGAAGTTGATGAATTTTTTGAAATTTATGTTTTAACCAAATAAAAACTACATAACTTTTTATATGAGCAGGAGAAAAACAAATGTGGGATTTCAACCCAATCATCTTGCAAAATGAAAAGGAGCCCAAATACTTACCAAGAATCTTGATTGTATGGCATTTTAACCTTGTATCAAAATACCTTTCTAACATACTGTGTACCCTCCTGCTTTAAACATGGCAACCACATTCGACACCGTAGCAACACGAATTACAACAAATTGTTATCGCATACAAGAATTGCTATCTAAATGTGTCGAACAACAACGCACGGAAGCCAAAACGTTAGACAACACCACAATCTCTGCAATGCTGCATACCCAACAAGAACTACAGCAAGCACAGATTGCATTGCAGCAATCATCCACAGCAAGCGAAGACACCGTCCACATTCTAAGAGAAATTTTTTATATACAGTTCTATAAATCCACCCCCTCCCCATGATAACAAAAAAAAAACCCCGAGAAAAGACTTAAGCACCCCTACTGTACATACCCCAAACTATGTGGTTTCTTGTTTAACTATATATTTTGTGCGAGTCAGGACAGTGGAAAGGTTCCTTTTTTGTACGAAGCTGGGCATTGTCGGCTGTGTCCAACCCAGTACTGTGTAAATACCAATTGGGCTTGTGAAGCCTTTTGTAGATCAACTCATGGAGCATTTTCAAGTAATATAGAGCTCTTATTTTCCCAATTCTGGTTAGCATTTATTTTGTAGTTCATGTATTGTTTTAGTATGCAACCGTACTAACTCGTCACGGAGCTTCACAGCGCCGCACGGATTATAAAGTTCCTTGGCATCATTAACAAACGTCAAATAAAGTTTTGTTGTTGCTGAACACCATCACTCTCAAAACCTGCGCACCCAGGCAAGTGAATTGATTCTGCTCAGTTTTACTCTTATTTTGCTTCTTCAAGTTGTTTTAACTTTCCTAACAAAGATCAAAAATTACTTGGATGTAACCATACACAACTCTCATATTGTATAAACATTTACTAAAACTCTACAAAGTGCATACATTTTTGTAAAGTGGTTTCAATGGAAAAGAGTTGTGAGTAAACAAAGCCAATGAAATCTTCACCTTCCCAAAATTGGGGTAACATGTAGCCGCATATAACAGGCCGCCATCATACTTGCAAAAAGGTTTCAGCACTTTTTTATACACAGTAATATAAGATCAATTCCTTTTAGGTTGTTCTAAAATATAGGTGGTTTTACCATCTTCTGTCAAAAACCCTTTCTTTACATCTGATGTTCTAGGTTATGGTATTCTTTTTTAAAAAATTGTTTTCTTACATAGCGAACTAAAAATACATTAATACTTGGTTTTTAGCGTTATTTATCCTACTTAGTACGACAAGTGCTCAGATGAATTCAAACGTTCACGGGAAAAAAAAGTCTGCATTCTTTGTTTTAGTTAAAGTTTTGGTGTAACTGGTTGTAATTCTAAGTAGTTTATGTAATGACTGGTACCAAAGTGTGCAGCAATCATTTTTCGTTAAATGAATGAAAAGGTAAAAGTTTCATGCTTTGAATTTAAGACCTAATGTGCAATGAATTCACCCTTAATTATTTTTTATTTACTTTTTCCATTTTCTTTTCCTTATGTGATGTAAATGTGATACAATATTTTTAAGATTAAACTCTTACATAGTAATCACAGATAGTCTATCATTATATTTCTTTGATACATGCACTGATGCATTAGCTAACATAAGATGAGTGTGTAGCAATCATTTCGATTATTGAATGCACATGTAAAAGTTTCATGCTTTAAATTCAATCTTTTTTTAATTTCCACAAAACAAAATTTCTTGAACGTTTTCTTTTAATGTTCTGTGTTTCTCCTCCTAAAGTTCTCCTCCTAAGACTTCATGAATGCATAATGATTATTACAGACATTCGTGAAAAGATTTCCAGTCCAACTGTGGGCAAGCTCATGTGCTACAACCTGCCCCCGCTCAAATCTCCTACAATAACAGTGGGAGTTAAGAATGACAATCTGAGATTCTCCATCCCTCCATTAGTGGCGCATATTTCCCTTGATCTTAAGCTGAAGGAGTAGCCTGTAGAAAGCGATCCTTGTGTACCCTAAACCCCAAGGTCATTCCATCTTCCATGCGTGTTCTCCATCTGTAAATGTTTATGCACAGATAGTCTTTGAAAACAGATGTCGGGAAGTTGCCTAGACGTGATTGAAGTTATCTATTAGTTATTAAACTTTTCTTTATTCTCAAGTAGAGTAATTGAATGTAAGTGGATTTCAGTGCATCTACAGAACATCTCTTTTGTTCTGTGAGTTGGTTATAAAACTATTCTGATTCTGAATTAAAAACAATGACTGAAAGACAAAAATCAGTACATTATCTTTGAAAATAAGTTGTTCCTAAAGCTACTTCCTATTCCTTTGAACTTATGACTGGTAAATCAAGTTTTGCCAATCCATTTACAAAGGAGTACACATGTGGGATTTGAATCCACACCGTCTTGGAAGAGAACCTTAATCTGGTCTGTTAGCCCAGCTCAACCATCTTGACAGCTATATATATGTTGTCCTTGGTTTTGTAACAACAGTATTGGATACAGATAATAATATTGGCCCTACGAAAGTTATTGACTGACTGAAAGTGGTAGTTGAGAGTAACTTTGCAAGTGGAAACTGTTTGAAGAACCCATACGCACTTTTTTGTGAATATTCAGGAAATGGGGTTTGATGGAGAGAGAGGGATTTGAACAGATCCTATATCCCTGGTTTTTAGATAGTGTTGGCAAAAGGCACAATCCAAGCAGCTACAGATAATTCCAAATCGGGAATCGGCAACTGACACAATAGTCTGTGACTCATTTTTTTGCTTCAAACTGAAACTTCTGAAAAGTTTATATGATAAAAACGAAATAAATCAAACTTTGCCAATAAAGATGGCTGCTTTCAAATACATCAGAACTTTCCTGCTTGAGTCTTAGAAAGACTGAAATGACAACATCCACACCGAAACTGAAAAAAATCAAACTGCACCAAAACATGTCACAATCACATACTACCAAGAACATTATTGCATGATTGATTTAGTTTATGTAATATAATCTTTGTTTTGACCACATCAGCCGCTATGAATACAATTACATAGATGATAATTTTTGGTCATGTTCCGCTAACTCTTCCTCGCTTATAACACCATTGGTCACTTTGTACACATTTGTATGACCGATCGCATCGGGATTTGGGGAAAATATCTATTCTCCTTCTTTGAATTTATTCTATAATTTTTTTCATCGCATCTCCTCTTAGGAATATTGAATAGTTTGATTCCTTTTAGATTCTCGTATGGTCTATTCTTTAAATCCTTCATCTCCATCTAACACCATAAATATTTTCAGCTCATTGTGTTCTGCATAGATCGACTCCATGGATCCATGTACTATACTAGGGCAAAAAGCGTAAGAATGAACACTGTGTATCTATAGGTTTAATCAACCTTGGAGAGTGCACAACCTAACACATACTAAATTGGGGAATGGAATTCTGTTGCTCAAAGATCTTCCATTGTGCATTTATGGGTCCTTTGAAACTGGGCACGCTATCGTTATGGAGTCATTGGAATTGTGCAACCCTTAAAATCACCTTGGCATAAAGTTTAGGATTACCAGTTTACATATTGTCATACATGAGTTCCACTACTTGGTTTATGTTGTTTGTATTCGGTTGTGCATATCCTTGTGTTGATCAATTAACTCTTTTAGTCTTGAACCCTTTTTGCATGTTATCATGTGTTGACAGAAAAGGAAAAGTACATAAAGTATATTAGGCTAACAGTTATGAAACTACATCATATTGGATTTTACAGGTTGATGAATTGCCAAATGGCTGACCTCTTGGACTAGAAACTCTCAACATTAGAGTAAGAATAATGGTGAGCACAAGAGAAGCAAGAGTTAAACTCATGTGTGTATGTACATATAACAACCGAAAGTAATGCACAAAAACACTCCACTCGCCCCTCTAATTATTTATGCGACCCAAAGCCTCTTACTGCAGTCTTTTAAGCAACTTCACTTTCCACAATAAAAAATAACACTAAATTGTCTTATTCTGATTACTAATTCTGGATTTAACATGATCTCTATTTATGTCATTTTGTTAAAAATATCTCCTTTCGCCTTTTAGTTGATCTGCAATCTGTCTATCTTTCCCCCTGTTGTTTGCTGAAACGATCACAACATGTATCTGTTTTACATACCATTGAACTGAAATGGGCAATTATGTATAGATATTTAAATAGCAAATGATCCCAATTGTATGTACAAATCTGGAAAAAAATTTGATTTAGTCTCCATAAATTGATTACAAAAGTAGATTGTAGTTTCAAGGGCATGTATTGTCAATTCGTAATTCAATCAAATTACATTAGGTTTATGTCCAAACAATATTACTTGCTAATTTCTTGGGAGAAATCCAGGGGTTTAATTGGTTTGGCTCTCATGTATTGGCTATTACGTAAAAAACATAAATCTAGATGATTTCAGGGCTCCACTTGTTATTTGCACCTCTCGAGGGACCCACACAACTGTGAAACTGCTAACTTTTTCCCCTCCCTAAATATACCCCCCTGATTCAGACAAATCAATATAAGCCACAACATATTCTATCTGCAAAATTTCAACTGGAACCAGTCCTCTTTTCTACTTCTTTTTAGCATTTTACTCCTCTTGCTATGTTGGGATATCTACGACTCTCTCAATGCTACAGACTTAATCTTTTCCCTCTCCTTGTCTAAGATTGGGTTATACACATAATCTTAATCATACACACATATAACTGACCTTGATGCAGAACATTTATAAAAAATTCCACTGCCACATACTACAATTACAATAAAAAAAACTACGCACACTAACAAACCAAAAAAACAACCACTACACCATACACCGTGGGGAGCCCGATATGTTTTGGTGCGGTTTGATTTTGTTTAGTTTCGGTGTGGATGTTGTCATTTCAGTCTTTGTAAGACTCAAGCAGAAAGTTCTGATGTATTTGAAAGCAACCATCAATATTATTATCTGTATCCAATACTATTGTTACAAAACCTAGGACAGCATATATATAGCTGTCAAGATGGTTGAGTTGGGCTAACTGACCAGATTAAGGTTCTCTTCCAAAACGAATTTGATTTACCAGTCATAAGTTCAAAGGAATAGGAAGTAGCTTTAGGAACAACTTATTTTCAAAGATAATGTACTGTTTTTTGTCTTTCAGTCATTGTTTTTAATCCAGAATCAGAACAGTTTTATAACCAACTCACAGAACAAAAGAGATGTTCTGTAGATGCACTGAAATCCACTACATTCAATTACTCTACTTGAGAATAAAGAAAAGTTTAATAACTAATAGATAACTTCAATCACATCTAGGCAACTTCCCGACATCTATTTTCAAAGACTATCTGTGCATAAACATTTACAGATGGAGAAAATGCATGGAAGATGGGAATGACCTTGGGGTTTAGGGTACACAAGGATCGCTTTCTACAGGCTACTCCTTCAGCTTAAGATCAAGGGAAATATGCGCCACTAATGGAGGGATGGAGAATCTCAGATTGTCATTCTTAACTCCCACTGTTATTGTAGGAGATTTGAGCGGGGGGCAGGTTGTAGCACATGAGCTTGCCCACAGTTGGACTGGAACTCGCTGATTGGATCATGTTTTCCATCACCATTACAATTGTGTTGAGGTAATATGAAATGCACTTTCACTAACCCAACTGGGGAGAGAGACTATGAAAAATCTTTTGGGGATTTTCCAAAGGAAGCTGACTCATATTTTCCTTCCACGTAACATGTTGCATTAGTTATAGGTTTCCAATGTTTATACAGATCTTAACTTACTCCTTTATATTACATATGGAAGGATTAGTTGCAATATCCTATGATCTCCACTCCATTAACTCCCCTTTAATTAGTGTGTTTCATTAATTCAATTCATTATTTCCACATCTTGAACTGGGTTTATCATATGAAACACCATAATAACATGAGAATAATGTAATATATGAATACCATTACAATACTTTTAATTTAAATAAAATGAAAGTGGAATTAATTCTTGCATCAATTTAAAAAAGAACACATTTTTTGTATTACACTATCGCTTGTGAATTACATAGAAGACTAAAACGTTTAATAATATCATAGCTCATATATACAAAAAAATGATTGAATAATATAGGTGAGAAACTACACAACAATTACCCAGGTCCTCATTGGTAAATAGACATTAAGGTAAGCAAGGAAAAATTCTTTAAATGTATCATCTTATTTCCCAATATATATTACAAATCTAGCGGCATTAGAGACACCATTTTTAACGTTGACTCTTCTTTGGCATATAAATTTCGTGAGGCAAGTCATTATAATTCTGCCATCATCATTTTAAATAATCTCTATCAGTCCTTCCATTTTCCTAACACCCATATCCTAAATCAATAAAAGCGAATTCTGTCATTGCTAAACTGAGTAGGCTTCATCCGAGGAGGCTACAATCTTAGAAAAAGCAACAAGGACCACATTCTAGGCTTCATCTTATGTTAGCTAATGCATCGAGTGCATGTATCAAAGAAATATAATGACAGACTATCTCGTGATTAATCTTAAAAATATTGTATCACATTTACATCACATAAGGGAAAAAGAAATAAAAAATAATTATGGGCGAATTCATTGCACATTAGGTCTTAAATTCAAAGCCTGAAACTTTTACCTTTTTATTCATTTAATGAAAAATGATTGCTGCACACTTTGGTACCAATCATTACATAAACTACTTAGAATTACAACCAATTACACCAAAACTTTAACTAAAACAAAGAATGCATTGACATGGAACAATTGTTGTTTTTAAGATTGAAAGGAATGCTTTCAATTGATTCTGATTTACCTGGTATGAACTTTGTATGATGTAGATGTCAGTCTTAAGGGCCAAGAAGCATATTTAAACAACATTTTACTTCCAATGCTATGTCTAAAATAATGCTGAAACTGAAAGAGTGGACTGGCTATCCTTGTGAATGTATGCTCGTGAAAATACAGACTATTATGTCACCGAAATTTCTCCATCATCGCATCGTCCACGGTAGTGCTTTTTTAGGCATTCTGTTTAACAGTTCACGTGCTTTGTTTGATGTGGATACCATGTTCCAAAGCTCCCATTTTGGCACAGGCTGGGATTATGTTGGCAAATGTAGACTGATTGGGTTGAAGACATGTTTGTTGCATATGGTGGAACATTGTAACTGCCTTGTGAGGATAACCATGTGTTCAGATGCTGCAATAATTGTATTGCATGAGAAATTGACTCCTTCTTTCACTTGGGCAAACTCTTTATGGGCATCTATCAAAACTGTGATAGGAACATAAGATCAAAAAACACCTACATCAACCTGTTTGAATACCAATATAAAATCAGCCAGCATTTTCCATCAGGCTTTTCGTTTGGAATGTATTTTCTTAACATAACTTGCAGCAGGGTAAAAGACTTGCTAAAACAAACTCTAGAGGTTGTTCTACCTTGCTTTCTGTGTCCAAGATCATTCCGAATTGTGACTAATATTTGTCATTAATCGGAAACTAACAGAAGTTCATATTCATGATTTAAACAGGCATGCACCTTTGCTTAATTAATTACATATTTATTAACAAAAAAAGAACAGCAGTCATATGTCTGATCTTGACTGTAAATCAAAAGTGCTTCTACCATAATTATATAGTTCTTGGTATGTATAATGGGGGAGTACAAGTTTTTTATTGGGGTGCTTTTCTTGTAGCTGTGGCGAGGGGGTGGGTTTATAGTACTCGATGTAGAATTTTTCCCTGAGAATGTGGATAGTCTCTTCACTGGCAATGGACGCTTGTTGTAGTGCAATTTGTGCTTGTTGTAATGCTTGTTGGGTATGCGACAGTGCAGCGATTGCGTTGTTGTCTACAGTCGTAGCTTCAGTGCATTGTTGTTCGACACATTCAGGTAGCAACTGTTGTATGCGGGTACAATTTGTTGTGATTCGGGTTGCTATGTTGTCGAATGTGGTCACCATGTTTAAAGTTCTGCAAAAGGGGGTGGACACAGAATATGTTAGAACCGTATTTAGAGGGGGATGGACTGTATTCTGATTTGGGTTTGTCTATTTTACATTATTAGAGCAGTGCATAGAAATCATATAAAATTATGTAAAGATATGTGAATTTAAGTGGGAATAATTATTTGAGAAGCCCATTCAGTCCTATGAATAATTACACTTTAACCATTGCATAAATTCTTTATGATTTAGATTAAATGAAGAAGAATAAAGAGAATGAATGAGGGGTGTAATCAGTTGTACCTAGTATTTCATGGGGAAAGAAATAGGTGGAGTACATATAGGTATTTGATAAGCAGATTAAAATGTTGTTTACCAAATAAACCCAAAGAGAATGATTAAAAATATGAAATATGTAAAAGGAGCTTCAAGCGTAAAGGGGAATGAAATTAAATAATATAAGAACTTTTTACTGAGCTATGTAACACATGTGGGGAATGAGAGCTTTTGATAATAGTATTTTCCCTTTTGGGAAGAAGTTAAATCATATAAGAAGTTTTTACTGAGCTGTGTAACACATGTAGGGAATGATATCTTTTGATAAAAGTATTTGGCCTTCTGTACTATGAGAGAATATCATCGGAAAAACTATGTACAGTATTCGAATCAATCTGGAATGTTCAGGATGCATTGGACAGGCTATTAAAGGCAATTCTCAGAAAGATCTATAGTATATACAATGGGGAATACTTAAGCTTGTGGAAAATTCAGCGAAGAAGAGAAACAACTTTAGCTAGGATCCTTTCAAAAGGTACAAAGTGAATGCCTTGTATATGAATTTTTGAAGCATGTCATTGTAAGCTTTAGCTTTTATTTTCTTTTGTGTTGTTTGAACAGCTACAATGGTTTGTTGTAGGGTTTGTTGTGCCACTTCAATTTGCTTATGTGTAGAATACATGGTTGTGATGGTAGCTTCATCGACGGATGCAGTTGTTTCATACTGAGAGGCTACATATTCACATAACAGGCAGTCCAGGAGGTTGGCATCAATGTTTGTGCGGGCAGCTAGTGTGGCAAAGTTGTCTTCCATTTGAAAGTGTCCTACAAGTAAAATTTGAGCATTAGTTAGCAAAATCTGAAGTGCTAATTTTAGCTTGAGGCTTTTTTTTAGATAAATTATAATAAGAAAGTAAGTTACTTTGGGTAGCATTGTTGTAAGTGATTTTAAAAAGCAAGTTAAGGTTAGATGAAGTATTGAATCAACAACAGAGTAGGTGAATTTTATGATAGGTTTGTACTTATGTTGGAGCCAAAGGTAGGATGTGTTATAAGTATGCTTCTCGCAGAATCGGAGTGCAGCATGCTTTTCCTCCTGTAGGCGCTTGTAACGGGTGTATGAGAATGCTAGGAAAATGTGGAGGTCGGTTAGGACCCGTACTCGGGATAAGGCTATGAAGGTCAGGCCTTGTCGTTTCTTTGCGGCCAATGTCGATGCTAGCTTTATCAAGTGTCAGGCCTTGGGCTTTATGAATAGTTAGGGCCCATGCCATTTTCAAGGGCAGTTGTCGGTGGTTGCTTCTTGTTATAGGGGGGATTGGTATGTACGTAGGATGCACCGGGTCCCAGGCCGGGCCTTTGTAGCTTGGAAAGTCGACTACGACATACAAAGGCAAGCTTGGGGGAGTGGTTGCTTGATCGTACAACATAGAGATAACTCGTCTCCTGCACCATTGACAAGGCCGCTTTCTACCCAAAGATTTGTTGTCAACATTGCTTGTTCACCTTCACAAAGCAATAGGTTGACCTCTAATTGTGTGTTACTACTTTTCCCTGTGTCAGTTTTGTCGGGACTGTTCAGCTGTAGCTATAGCGATTGGAGTGTTGAGGGCCCTCATTCTGTATTTGTTATGTACGGATACTAATGTGTTTGTAGCATAAAGGTGTGTTGCCATTTGAAAAGTTGCTTGCTCTGTAGGGTTGATATTTGTAGGAGTCCGTGACATTAGTAGATTCCAGTCGTCCTCTGTAGCAAGGGCGTTTCTGACATTTAGTAGTAGATTCCGGAAATTTTGATTTGCAGGTGTGGCTCCTTGTTGGCGGAAGTTAACAGTGAGTGTAATTGTATTCCTGAAAAGTGACCACAACATATGCCCGTAGGTACCTGGAACGTATAAGGGAGTATCTTTAATTGGAGGTAACTGGGCAAGGTCTCCAACTAGAATAATGGAACGCCCTCCGAAAACTTTGCATCTACAGGTGGGGAATGCTTCCTGTAGGCGGTTATTTATGTTGGACAAGCATTTTGGGCCAATGAAACTCATTTCATTGATTAGTATGTATTCCACATCCACCATAGCTTGTTGGAATGTAGCGAGGGTTTGGCCTCGAAGAGGAGTAACTTCAGCTATAGGTATGTGTAGCATAGTGTGTATTGTTGTGCCAGAAATGTTGAATGTTGCACATCTGTTAGAGCTAGGAGGAGTAAGCGGTTGGCATGGAGTGCAGTGCGTGAGTAGAGCGCCCTTGAAATTTCCCGGATCAAATGTGATTTTCCAGTGCCAGCTGTTCCTTGTATTATCATGTACAATGGATTTTTTTGGTTGTGCACTTGCATGGTTTAAGATTCTTTGTAAAGCATCTTGTTGTTCTGGCGATAAGATACAATTATTTGCAGTAGGTAGGAAGAATGGTGCAGCTATTTCAGTGGTTGAGCGAGCAATGTCTATGAAATCTCCCCCTGTTTCATGTAAGCGGTTACTAGTAGTAGCTTGTGGCCACTTGTGTGCAAGATCAAAATCACGCTTCCCAAGTATGCCTAGGTCACTGATGCCGACAACTCCTGTAGGATGCAAGCTTGAGAACACCTCCCATTCATCCATTTGAGTTGTGGTGGGCACATCGCATTCACTCTCAGAGCTGGTGGTGGGGTTGCTAACTGTTTGGTGGGGGGTTGCCCGGTGTACGTGCCATGCTTGGTAGGTTGGAGAGAATGCAGCCCACTGAAGCTGGAGTGTTTTTGGGCATGTGCCAATGTCAGATGGAATACAACGAAAAGCTTTGTACAAAAGGAGCTCTGTGAAGCAAAAAGTGTTGTATGAAGGTGAGCTAACAGCAAGAACGGTTATTATTCGGGGAAAGACTCTAACTATTGCCTATTTTTGGCATTCTTTCCATGGCTGCGCTTTCCTACGCTTGTCATAGGCCCATGACCGAGCGGCTTCTATTAAACAATAGTTGTCTAGGGCAAGTTGACAGACAGCTCGTAGGCATCTATAAATGGTGTTGTACAATTTTTGCTAGAATTTCTCTTTGAAATTTGCTTGTAGATGGTTTTTCCCACTGATAGTGTCACAAACACTCGGCTGCATATGGTAAGTGGTAATTTCAGCAACATGTGGCAAGTTTCTTGTGCACCTATATCCCGGTCAGTTTGTTTGAAAGGAGCTTGTTGTATGTTGTGCTGACTTTTTTCCCAGGCTCAGTGGTTGCTGAGATTCTGACAAGCATATGGTGGTATGTTTCAGACTTGTGCTCAGCTTTGGATGCATATTTTGCTATGTACTTCAAAACAACATGATGTGAAACTACGGTTGGCAAATCGATGTTGGCTCACATGATCGGTTAGCATATCTTTGTTGTGGATGTTTAACCGTCATCGTTATTTAGCCTGGAGTGTACACTGCATGTCCCAGTGTGTCTAGGCATAGTGTCGATACAGCATGTATTGGCCATGGGCATTTGTACTACTCTACACCGTAATTGGTTGTCTTTCTTTTGTAAGCACGTAGCTGTAGTACATTTTGTGTGGCGTTGAACTGGTTGACTAAAGCTATGTAGTCGTTGGCAGTGCAAAGCAAAGATTTCGATGAATGTAGCAAACATGGATCATCTGTCGTTGCCGTTCATGCGGTGTTCGAGAAGCATCTTGAAAGCTTGGAAGTGGGTTCCAAGCTGTGACCTTCCTGTCGAAGAATGATTTTGCAACTTCTACGTCGTTGGGGTTTGCCCAGTCTAGGGTGTCCATATTTGGACTATCAGTGAGCCATATGAAACCATGAATATGTGCGGAGCCTCTGTGTTGCCATTCGAACCTGGTATAGTAAGTGTTAGTATGAAACATGTACGGTAAAAGAGTCCACAATAGTTGTAAGCTAAGCTTTGAAAGGTACATTATCTTACCTGTACCAGAAGTCTTTTGTGTGTAGATGTTTTTCTAAGATTTCTTCACAGAATATTGCAAACCTCGCAGCCATATATGTAGCTGTCAAGTGCGGATATGTAATAATGTTGTGGTTTCTCCATTTTTGGGCAGCAGAAGGGGTGGGGGGGCAAGCTCCTGGCATGAGGTGGTGCAGGTCTATCCATTTAGTATCTGCGGCACTAGAGTGAAAAATAAGGTTGGTGTTCCTAGTTGGGAAATCATGTCGTTAAGTTCGTTCTTGCATTGTGTCCAAAAAGAACGGGTGCCTCTTAGGTTGGAGCCAAACCGCATAAGACGGTTGGCTATTTGTTCATCTGGAAGGGTTTCTAACAATGTGCGGAGATGTTCTATTGTTGTGGGTGTGTTGTCTTCAATCTGTTGTTTTGCAAAAACAGTGGAAGTGGCTTGGCTTCTATGGCGCATCATAAGATTAAGAAGGAAATAGCGGAAACGAGGATGGCTTCCAAATCGGTTGTCATGGTAGCGTAGCAGATGAAGCGCGTATTCATGCATTTCAATCTCAGAGGTGCGGGCTTGCAGAAACATAGCTGCGCCCGATGGGAATAGAGTTGGGAAGGCCATCGAGAATAAACCCTCGGTTGTGTATTCATTGATGGGAACTGAACTGATTTGGGGCCATTTAACTGATGATGGGTATGGGTTTGATGTGGGTTGGGCGTAGGCCCTAATTTGGGCAACCTCTGTATCAAAGGTGGGAGGCTTGCAACAAATGATGTTACAAGGGTTGGGTCTAAAAGACTGGGTTCAGCTTCATTTGTGTCAGTTGCTGGGGGGTTTGGGAATTGGGTTGCTCAAGTATATGGGGTAGGGTGTTAAACATGTTAGTTGCTGGTATTGGTAAACTTGAAAGGGCGGCTTCATCTATGATGACATCGCTGTAATATGGGTCGTGTTGGATTTTGTAGGAAAGTGCATTACGGATGTGGGCTCTGCTAACAAAACATTCGTAAGATTTTCCTTCCATGCCTAATATTTTTAGGATTAAAATGTCTAGTGTTTCGGGGGCGGGGCAAGTACTGTAGTATGGATGTAATGTCTTGGGGAAAACTAATGGTGTGGCCGGTGTACATGTATTGGCCTCCACGGGCATGGGTAACTTGTAATAGCGGGGCTACTCTAGCTATCAACATTTCCTCTACTTGGGTTAAAATTGATAGCTCTATGGGTTGGGGGCCGGGGTCCATATTGTTCCATGAAGAGAAGCGGTGTCCTTTTTTTTCGTAGGAACACCTACGACAACTAATTCCATTTGGGGTAAGTCTTGATTGCATTCCTGGGTAGTGTTCCTTGCAAATTGAACAAATTTCACCAGGTAGGAGAGATTCTAAGCGGGCTCGGAATGTGTGTTGAATGGTGTTGAAAGGAGGAAAAGTAGGGTGTTCATCTAGGGCAGCAAGTTGGGGTAAGGGAATGAAGTTGGGTTGTTGTTTGTTGCGGCGGGATGTGTTGAGGGTGTTTTTGTGAAGTGCGTAAGTTTGGTGGTGTCTGGCATTTAGAGCTTGTTTATTTTGGTTATAGTGCAGGCAGCATTGAGAATTTTCCATTTTTTTGATGTGTTAAGGTAATACCTACAATAACAAAACATGGATGTTAGATTCTGTAAGACATTTTACATTTGTTGTAATTTTACTTTTAATAATAGTAATTGGTGTTAAACAAATTCCCAATCTATAAAAACATAGCCTATACATCTTATGAAAGTTCACTGTGTTCCTCAACATATAAACAATGCAGCTCCAAATAAGAGAGCTGAAAGAACACATCACTTTTGAGAGTGAAAGATATGAAAGACAATGTTTTCTTTGGTGCAAAACAAATGGCAGCAGCATTCTTCAGTTCATCCACAACATGCTTTGCTTTTTCTGTGGTTGAAATCCAACAAATGCAAAACCCTTTTTAAAATTTGTTATTGGATTCCTCTGCAAGAGCACTTCGGCCACCTCTCCTACCTGGGTAAACACCTTACTGCGCTTGGCTCAAGAACTTCATAATCATCACACTAACCCTTTGTGTTTTTTTATTATTCTTCAGCCTTATATTCTTTCATTTTCTCACCTTTGTTAATCTTAATCTTCAAGATTCATTTCTTAGTTGCTCTCCACAGCTGGAGTTACAGTATTTTTAGAGTGAATTACTAAAAGATAGGATCCAAATAGTACAAGTTCAGTCTTTGCTGCGATTCATAATTCTGATATAAGTTCAATGATGCATGTAAAACCTACTTCGTGACTGAATTGTTTTTTTAAAAGTAGACTGTTTCCTCTGTTTACTTTTTTAATTGTAGATTTGTCTGTCGTTGTGAGTGCTTATGCTTGTTGTAACTTTATTTATAGGCATTTCATTGAGGTAGTTGTATTCTGCCATCAGGTAGGACACTTCTGTACACCGACCCAAATCCTCCATTGCCAATAACATTAGCAGGGGTAAAATTGTTTGTAGCAAATTGGAGCTCTCTGTAAGTGAACACCTGGGCTTCCTCGTGTGTTATTACACGGATTGCTATGCAATGTTGATGCCAATTCCACCTAACTCGTACAAACGGGAATATTGTGGAGCTTGGGGAAAAATCTGAATTTGGACATGATATTACTCACATATTGCTTGATGAATATAAGAGACTGCTTTAGTGTAGTCAATTATAATATAAAGCAGAAGTAGAATGTTGTGGGTATAGATTTTAATATGATTCTCTAACAATTACAGATATATTGGGCACGTGATTAACTCCTTGATGACACATAAATTGAAAACATTTGATGGGCATTGTCGGTGTAAGCAACCCTACTCATGTTGGTGATTTTAAAATGTGTTAAAATAGTAAAAAGGGAGGTGCTGAGCTGTATTTAAAATAGTATAGGTTAGTAAATACAATAGTCATTGGTTATAATGCATGTGTATGACAACTAATAGAACATCAAGAACTAACTGCACATGATTCGGATAATAATGAAAATTAGAACGGAAATGAGATAGAGCATCAAGTTGTTCTTGATCAACATCAATATCTTCATCATAGGAATGTTCATTGTTAGAAGTTTCTAAGGGCAATTGAATAGACTTAAATGGAGGTTTGTTATTGATAGGTATAGAGAATGGTTTGAATTTGAAATGATTATAAGTAGGAAGTGGGAGTTTAAGATATTGCTAAGATCCAAACCAACCGATATTAGGAATAAAATGCAAAACCTAGGGCCATTATGATTTGGAAGAATAGCTCAAGAAAATACCAATTGGTATATTATCCTAATCAATGTTAGGAAAACATTTATTACTGTTCTCGTTAATATTTTTTTAGTGAGTAATTAGTAATGGGATTATTGTTGTATAGTACAACAATAATATATATGTTTGTTATACCCGTGATTATTCCGGGTTCTTTCTTGTACCTAGTTTCTATTTATTAGGAAAGGAGTTTGTTGTCTTTATGGCTATATAATAGCCAATGTATAATTCTAATCATAATAGAAGAAAATTCTTGTTCTGTGTACAATACCGTTCTGACTATCCCTCACGCACATTTGGTGGTTGTGTATTTAATTAAAAATAGTCAAATCTTACAGTAACATTTGCTTTGGCTTAGTGGTAGGCCTCCAGCGTAACATTTCGGAGGTTGGGAGTTTGAATTCGTCTATCTCCCCACGAACGTGCGTGAGAGATAGGCTCCGCCGTAAAATTTAGCTACATAGGTCTGGAGATCAGGCTTTATCTTTAAATGTACAAATTCATAAGTAAGCTGCTTTTTTTTTTTAGGAAATCCCAGAGGGTATTTTAAGAGAGGTTTTTTTTTCTAAATCACAGTTTTTCCATGTGGGCGATTAGTTTTGTTTGTGAAATTTGAATTTTTGCAAATGCTCCTTTATCATTATTTTAAAAAGAGGATAAAATGGCACAAGCTAAAATGGGGAGGAGATTTAATTTCTTTGTGATTACAATTCTAACTATAATATTTGTTAGGTAATTATAGTTTATTAAATACAAAGATGTTTTTTTGTTTATGTGAATATTGGAAGTAACTTTTAAAATGGTTACACTAAGTATGTTGTAAGCATGGTTATAAGAATTTGTTTTATAAGCAACAATCAGGTCTAGCTAGAATTAGTTATACAACAATAAAAAGATGGATTGTACATAGAATACTTGTCTTCATATATATACATATATGTACAACATATTACAAACAAGTGAAGTCCTTTTTTAACAAGCGTATATATACAAAATATTTGTAGTTGTTTTTTTCATTTTGTACCATCTAGAAATGCTCTACCAGCTCTGTGTGATCCACGTATATATACAAAAATTTTGCGGTTGTTTTTTTCATTCTCGTGCCATCTAGAAATGTTCTTTATGAGCTCTACGTGATCCACGTCTTGTTCGGCAGAGTCATGCCGTGAATGCAAGAGAGTTGTTCCTTTCCTTTATAGGTAGATGGGCTCACAAAGAAAATGAACCTATACGTATGAAACAACACCTGTTTAATAATGTTCCACAGGTCATCTGTACTCCTTGTTGGCTCTTTCAGAGCATTAGCAGGTACCCCAAGCAGGGTTAATGCTACGTCATCGAAGGTCATCACCCATATGGTCCCAGTTCGGTCTTCCACCATCATGTGTAGAGCATATCTATAATCACATGTAGTTGTGGGCAAGTTGCATTTGTTGCAATGCCATGTTGAATCTGGGCTGGAATTTAGCTTTTTTCGGCATTGTTTATTATTAACAAGCCATGAACATGCAGGGTAACAATAGTTTTCCATGTTGAGATGTATAATAGTTGCAACGGTAGCAATTTGTTGGTTAGGACTGGGGCTGGTACAAGCATGAATATCAACAATGTTTTTCTCCACGGCTGCTTGTGTAGTGAGCGGAGCTGTGCTGGTAGATGCCTCAGTAGTAGTTAACCAAATTTGTAGTGATTCTGTCTCCAGTACTGCTAGTGCTACAAATAGCTAGGTGGAAGGAACTGACGTTAGTGTTCTTCCCCTAAACTCTGCGGTTTTAGCTTTTCTAACAGCTAGTATTGGCATTGTCGACTGCAAGCTGACCTTGTTGTGGTTGTAAGATGTTGTTTGCCTCGTCACAAAGAACTCCCCATAGAGTAATTGTTATGCAATATCCGGTGTGGTCCTTCATAGTGATTGTAGAATGTTGTGTGCTACTTCCATCTGGTCAGTGCTTGTAGAAATACCAGAGCAAAAAGTTACTGTGCCTAAAACATCCACTGTGGCTCCTAGAGGAATTTTTTGAATAGCACTAATTGGTGTGAAGTGGAAAGCAGTTGTTGGTATGTACACAGTAGGTTCTGTACAGATCTCTATAATAGAATCCATTTCTAGCATGATTTCCCATGGGCTGCTGGAATCCCTATAGCCTATCTTAACATATTTGAGCGTACCCTTTGAAATTGTGTAAACTGTGCCTTCCTGGATTTTTGCATGGTAAAAAGCTGCAGCTTTGCCAAAGCATGTAACGTTTATGTCATCACCAAGAGTGTCAATTACATTGAAATTGAGAATCTGGCCTTCTCCTTTTGCATTGCTGTAGTTATGTATTGTTCCTTTGCGAATGACTCTTCCTTCCAATATCCATGCCATATGATATGGATGTAGCTTGTTGATAGTTGTTGGTGCGCCAAGTGCTTTTCTTGGAGTAGTATTTGCCATTTCCGACAAGTCCTAGCACTTTATGGTTGACACTGCCATAAGTGTGTAAAAGATAAGTACCGTATACAATGGTGAAAAGTTCTATGAGAATGGCAAAAACCTTTTTAAACCTGGAATTGTGGAAGATTTCGTTTTAGACTTTCTATACATGCTAGAATCCAAACAGAAAGTGTATTCTGCCTAAACGGTATTTAGTTTCTTTAATGTAAAAGAGAGTAAACCATGAAAATTTTAATGAGAATGTACGCAAAATTTTGAATGAAAATAGCTGCTACTTAGAGTGAAGTGAATGAATTTTATGAACATATATGTTATGGCAGGGTTAAGGGGTTTATACTGACATGCTTTTCTATTTGTAATTGTCCTTAATAACAAATGTTTGTAATATGTAAACTAACTCTGATTGGAACACACGGGGTTAGTACGGCAGACAATTGATTTGTTAGGTGATTGATGAAGCTTGATCCACCGTTATTGCCTTGTAGAATTTGTATAGCAATTTACGATACGTATAGCATTAAAATAATTTGTTGTTCACTAAAGGTTTCTATTGAATTAATAGAACAAAAAGATGCTTCAATATTGTCCTGTATCTAATGTTTTTTTGCAGAGTTGGTAGTAATCTAGGAGATGTGATTCATATGGACTGCTGTAATGGGGCTGAAGATGGAAGCTCAGATAAAGTGAGATTGGAAGGGCAAGTTACAGGATTCTTGGAAATTCTTCATGCCAAATCTGGGTGAGGGTCTCCCAATGATTTGAACAATGTTGTATGCCAATTTGTAAAGGATTATTGATGTTAGAGCAATGAAATGTAGATTGTATTTTAACTCTTCCCATAGTGGCTTCAACCTTGAATAACGTAGTGAGAGCACTGTGCTTTCCACACTCAATCAATGACTGTGATAACCTTAATGTTTTGAGCTCAACTTCAATCTGATGGTGGTTGGTCAAGGATGACACACAAAGATAAATTAATGGTCCAAGTTAAAATAAAAATTCATCTCAGCTGCTGCTTACATTTGCTAGCAACAATTACTACTCAAATTATACATAACTATCCGCAGACTTTTAGTTACAATTCTATTGTATTTTAGGAGTGACAAAGCTGGGAAGAGGAATTAGAGTTCGTGTCTCTATCTCTTGGGAGAAATGCAGAATGCAATTTAAGTTGGGCTTGAACAGAAAATAGTTTCAGATTCTGTTGAAGCCCCTGGTTTTGAGAAATATATCCAAAAATTGTCGTATTGTGGATAGTAATGGTTGCAGGATATGCGCAAAATGGATTTGTTGAAAATGTCTTGTAACTATTTAGAAACATTCATGCAATTGCAATTGGCAAAAAAACCTAAAAGAAATTGCTACCATGATTCAAATCAATGGTAGAGCTAGGATAAGCAATCGCATGAATAAGCAAACCGCATCTATCCAACCGTAATTCACTCAAGGAAGACACAATTCACCTTAAGGATGTAGACTAAAGGTATCTGGGCATTACCATATGCATATAATTTTCTGTATTGAATTTAACAAAATTGGCAATTTTGGATTGAGGGCCACTTCACTCGCACTACATTGCAAACAAAAAAGTTAGAGATCAGGATAAGATTAAAAGCAAGTAGAGGCTCTAGAGAAAGAAGGGTAGCCACTTAGATGATTGAGTGCAAACCAAATCTATCCAGCCAAAATTCACTGAAGCAACACAGGGATCATCTCAAAGATGTGAACTTAAGGACTGCTAAAGTTCAAATTAAATTAAAACCCAACATTCCAATCTGTTTTTTTGCCAGACCATGGTAGACACACTAAATAAAATCAAAACGTGCAGAATTGAAAACCAAATTCTTTGGGATACCAAGCCAAACAATTACATTTACTTATTTACGGTTTGATACGCAACGAACAATGAACCTTATTGACGAAATCTATATGTGGAATTTCCTGAACCAACAAATAGATAAATGCATAATGAATTGGTTCATGCGGAAAATTATGTTAAGAGTCCAATTTGGAGCTCTCCCCTCGCAATGATTATCATAATGAATAGATTCAAATGAAAAATTATGTTGTCAGTCCAATTTGGAGGTCTGCTCACAAATTATCTACATATACTATGATCTAAGGAAGTAGTAATAGTAGAATGATTGTTATCGCAGTGAGGCATATAAATGTGTCTGGCAGCTCTGTATCTGAAATACCAACACACCAAATGTGTAGCCACACTTGACATTCTTCACATTCAATCATTTTTTCTCCATCATCCTCTGTTGTTCCACAAGACCAATCAACAGTTCACAGATTGACCCCTTCTTCTGTCCTAAACTCAGACATGATACCTGGAAGACAGTCTACTTGAACAGTGGCATTGTTTTTTCTTCCCAGAAGGAATTTCAAGCCCATTGAATCTTTAATACCCTCAAGTTCCACAATGGTTTTCACTCTCATATTTTTAAAACATATATATTGTAGCATCCTCTGGGAATTCCAACAATTCCGTGGGTTGTGGCTCTTAATGGTCTTTTTCATTAAGAATCTCAGCCATTATCCAGTATCTTAACCTCTTTCTGAATTCTACACTTGGGTGTTTTTTCTCATAGTCTTTCATGAATTGGTTAGAATCCAACAACATTCTTGTTGCATCTACTATCTCCTTGGCCAATCCATTATTTCTAGGCAGATCAGGTTCGAACAAGTTCTGATAAAGCATTTTCAAATCTTCCTGAACTTGATATTCGGTGCCAAATGTTCATATTTGTGAAGCATAAAACATACCAGCTCTAGGAGCACCTCTAGTGGTTTCTTAGACATGGAGCAGTAGAACATCACTGTTTTCTTCAGGTGTGGATTATATTTGGTCCTCCTTGGTTCCTTCCCAAAGAAATCTATTAATATTTTCATTATTGAAGGGACTCGCGAACCAGAACCCACAACCTCAACAACTTGGATTTTATCTGCAGTAAGCTCCGCTTCCAACAGAGCCCTCAAACATGGCATTCCATGAGATGACATCAGGTTGAGGCATTTCTTTCAACATTCTGAAAGCCTCATTAAGACCACCATTTTGTTGATATTCTGCTATCATTGAATTTCATTAGACCACATTCTTTGAGGTATTTTTCCAAAGCACTCCACGAGAGGACATCTAGTTGAGACATTTCTTTGAAAAGCCTTAAAGCGTCATCAAGTAAATCACTTTTTTTTGAGAAATTTTGTCAAACAGTTCATGTGCCTTGTGTATTCTCTCACATTTTGCATGTACAAAAATATATTCGCCATTTTTAGGTAAAGTATTTACCAATTTGAAAATACAAAACAGAGATCAAATTTTAAAGGATCTATTCGCCATTTTCATCTTCCAAGTATTAGGATTCATTCCAATTCTAATCTAAAACATTTAGTTGATTCAATTCAACTATTCAAAAGCTAGAATACATCTCTGATTTCCAATTTTCACATATTTCAAAAGACAGAGTATTACACTTCCTTCATACACATTTCTTTCTTTCAAACAGAGATTACAACTCACATTTAGATGATTAAATTCAATACAATGATGCAATTTGAGGAAGGTTATGCAATCCTTTATTGATTCCAAAAGACAAATTTACAACTTCTTTCTTTCCTCAATTTCATCATACAGGACATAATTTCTTGCTTTCAAAAGAATAGAACAGAGTATGTCTCTTTCACATTTCAATTTACACTTTCATAACCAATACAACATCTTTCCATTACAAAACATATACAAGTTCATCCACTTCAAGTGGGAAAGGTTACAATAAGATTTCATTTCACAAGGGATTGTCAAATTGTCTTTTCTCAGCTCCAGAACAGCAACATGCGTATTTCTCATTCTTCCAAATTATGACCACAACAAGAGTAGGGGAAAGGAAACCCTCTCCACCCAACCAAGACATCCAATGAATATGACAAGCCATCCTTCTTCATTGGCCCCGAGCCACAACCACAATGCAATAAAAGATGTGATCCAACTCATGGCAACAACATGATTCCACAAACACACAAGCAACATTTTCACAATAAAAACACAGTCCAAAATAGAATGTAGTTTACAACTACATTAAATCATGACAAACATTACTGAGGCTTCATCAAGCAAGCCAAAGGAGCAAGAAACTATGAGGGATGCTTCTTATGCCTCCCAAAAGGGTAAATAGGTATCACCACCTGAATTACAAACCACCAAAATATATTATATCAAATCCCCGACATTCCTTATGCCCCCCCAAGTACCCCTTAGTCCTCACATTTTCTTATGCCTCCCAACCTCTTATGGCACCCCATAACATGTAGAGAAATGCAAGCTATTTCTTTATAAGGGGAAGCTAAATCCCAACTCCCTCCACCCTTATACCTCCATAAAACACACTTGTGCCGCCCACAAAATAAACCCCATATTATTCTCCTACACCATTCCTAGGCCATCTACCCAACATGCCAAAAATTCACACATTAACATTTACATTCATAAAAGAAGAGCATTTCAAGAGCCAAGCTCTTACCTCTCCATGATGGAGTTTTCCAAGTTCCAAACAATAGTTGTTTCCAAGAAAACAATCCAAAAATCCACCAAACAACAAGCATGCAACAATCTTCAAGCTTCTCCAAAAGCAAGAGCTCCCAAAACAACAAGGAATTCTCCCAAGAATGAAGTCTCCAAAGTTGAGCAACCCCAAAACAAGGCAAGGAATTCAAATTTTATAGAAGAGGGAAGAGAAGAGGATGAGGTGGATCCATGTAGGATGCCACATCACACATCCTCAACCCCAACCCAAAATTCAACTTCATTCTCCAATGCATAATAAATAGGTGGGTGAATAATATGACAGTTTACTTACATACTCAAATCTAACCCACACCCCAAAGGATTGAAATTAAATCATGTAAGAAAAGTGCAATTAAAACCTACAATTTTCCTTCTCAAAAAGCATTATAAAAGTCAAATTTCAACTCTCCAACCGTAGGTATGGTTGGTAATTAAATTTAAGAGGTATGGGACAAGTTTAACTTGTCCCACAAGCCTCCAAAATCAGCCTCCAAGGACAAATTCGAATTTCTAAGAAGGTGGAGTGTTTCACACTCAAAAGTTAACTTACACATCACTTACACATATCTTACAACACTTTAATTCAAGGCCAACAACTCTATTAATTACTTTTTTATGACATATTTTAATTAATTAACTTAACAACAAGATTACTCACAATATTACACACCATTTAATGAATAATGAAAGGGTCAATGCACCAAAAAATAAACACATGCAAACATAAAAAAGGAACCAATAAATAAATACACATAACCCCTTGGTCACATTTAAAGGTGACCCCCTGGGAATCCCTAACACACACAAACACGCACAAACAAATACTAGTTGTCATGGTGACCTTGTTGAATTCATCTAGAATTCCAATGTGGTTGGTCTCCAATCCCTTGATGTTTGTTGTGATATTTTAACTTGCAAAACATGAATACCTCCTTCAGCCTCGTGGCCATATCAGAACATCCAAAATAATATAATTAAAATTCCAAAATCATCTAGATATATGGATCACAACAACATCCAAGCAATCAACAAGATCATTTGCAATTTTACTCAACAACTATATCATCATCAAATAATTTCCATTTCTAGGTCTACTCATAATATCTAAATATCACATGTCCGAACAACATCCATAGTATAACCATGTCAAACAATATATCAACATCAATATCCAAAATGTCTCTAATAATCATCATGCATCATAACTGAATCAAGTCAACAATAATCCATGATCTAACATCTAACATTATACTATAATAAAGTCCATAATCATGTCCATAATATAATCAGCAGTATCATGATTAGTATCAAAAAGGTGTCAAAGGGAAGTGGGCAAAGATACAATCATACCTAAAAAGGATAAATGGAATGACTTAGAGATCCTGGGATTCTAAACTCTTATGGTGCTAACTTTTGGTGTATATACATCATCACTATTAATATTTCAATAAAGAGAATGAAGATTTATTTTAAGAAGTCATGGAGAGAGAGCATATCTATTAATAATCTCAAAGTGCATATTCTAAGATACAAGTTCTTAATATGTTCGAGGAAAACATGGATTAAATTCAAAACTATATGGACCAAACTACAATCATGGTACTATACAATCTAGCTACAAATACCCAATTGGAAAGAAGCATGTATTGATTATAGAAGAGGAAAATTATTCAAACAAAGTTTGAATGCAATCCACAAGTGTGCAAAGAATTCTAGGAAGTAAATTTTTAGGTTAAGAATTATCTCATGATGAAGAACTTCAAAATGTAAGGTTGTGAACATCCATTCAATATTCAAGGTGAGGTGCTCAAATCTCTCAAAAGCTCATAGTTTCAAATCTTAAATGCTTATAAAAATTCCAAAGAATAGTTCATAACCACTAAAAAAATTACATATTTAGAAATGACTTTCAAATCAAAGGTTTAAATGGAATCAATTTTAAGAATTTTAAAATTTCATAGAATCTACATTCAAGGTACACTACATAGTTTTCTTAAATAACACACAACCAATATAGAGAAAATAATCAATAATAGAACTCTCGGGTGAACAAACCATAGTTTCGTACCACCCAAAGGACAAAGTAGAGTAAAATACCCATAATCATTTTCCATATCAACGCACAAGGAAAAAGTAGGGCTTTACCTTTTTTAATGTTCGGGAATGATTGTAGATTTAATGCGAGCAACAGTGAATCCCCACAACCATAAAGCACAACGAGTTGAAGTTTTGAAAAAATACCAACTTGACAAAAGAGGGAAGGATTTTCAAACTCAAGTCATCAAATCCATGGATCGAGGTCCTTTTAAAATGGAATCCATAGTTTGGAATCCAATAGAGACTCGACCATACCTAGAAAATAGAGAAAATCCCATAATGTAATCAAAACCAACGAGTTACAAACATATATCTCGAATGGCTAGAATGGAATAAACTTGCCACAATGTGCTAAAGGAAAAGCTGGGCTTTACCTTTTAATGGTGGAAAACAAATCTAGAATAGCAAGATAACAAGCTCCACAAAGATATCCATGGCATAAATCAGTTCGAACCAGACACAATGAACAAAAACAAATTGAAAAGGCCGAACTCCTAACAATAAAATAATGATGCATTCATGGCGGCCAAGGTAGAGTTTGAAAGTGGGAAAAGGGAAAATCCATTTGTAAGTAGTCACAGTGAAGTAAATGGTGACACAAGCTGAAGTAAACAAATCAGATCTACAGTGCTAAGGAGCTCCTCCAAGAAAGCGACCGAACCTAAACAAGTTCACCCACAATGGCAAGTAAATTACATAGATAAACTTGAGAGAAAAGTCAATGTTGCATAGATGAGTAGCAGAGAAGCCAATAATGGCCGCCATGGAATTTTACAAGGCTTTGGCTTCCCCCTTAACCATGAAGTTTCAAGAAAGTAACACCGAAAAGCCACACCAGAGCTTCATTCTCTTGAATAGGGGCCATACTAGTGTTTTTGCAAAAATAAATCTTTGAAAATAGTGGCCGCCCATGTTTTCCACAAATGCGAGTTTTCTCTCATGTTTCCAAGTGCAAATTAAAAATTGCAAGTGAGGATCGATCGTGGTTTTCCCTAATTCAAAGAAATTCAATAATGGGAATTATTAACTATGGTTAGAATAAATATAGTTAATAATCACCTCGCTATTCCCATGAAGATGGGATAATATTGGATCTTCCTTTAGATTATTCCTTTACATGAGGAAGGAAATTAAAAAAAAATTCCTAGGAAAAAAAGGGGGTAACAACAACCTTGATAGGCATCAAACACGAAAAGAAAAATTACCAAGTCAAAACCTTATAATGCTAAAGATAGTGTAACGCCCACATTTTTCCCACTCAAACCCACGATAAACTTGATAGCAAACTGCGAAAATTATGGAATAATTCTTTTTAGTATAAAGGTTACATGGTAATAGCTGAAATTTACTCTAATTCGGATTATAAAATTTAAAACAACTACAAGGAATCGGAAAACAATTATCGACGAATTAAGATTGCCCCAATTTTCAAAATTAATATTACATTTTAATTCTTTCACTAACAAGGCACCAAAATTTAATTTTAAATAATCTTTATTAGCTTTTCCAAACATAATTCCATTAATTCCTTTTAAAATAATTTTATTTAGGTACAAAATAAATTTTACATTAAATCATACTAGCATAATAATCTTGTATTGTCAAATGTATGCAATTTAAATAAGTTCGTTATTCAAAAGGGGCAAGATGCTCAACTTAGTCGACTCCTTAGGACCCATTTAACATTACACACCCATCTTCTATTTAAAACATTCCCACCTAAAGACCCCATCACTTAAATGATGTAGGGTTCATCCTACACCCTTCGAGAAGAAAATGAAGCCATGCAGGTCATTAGAGAGGATTGGAAACTCTCCTTTACTAATTTTTGTGATTAGGGAAAGGATCTACCCATTTCTTTTGTGGGTTTTGGTTCCTTTTTTTCCTTACTTGTTTTAATGCAATATTTTACTTGGGGGTTTAAGGTATATACAAAGAGTATATACCAATCTGTGGAAAACCTAGAAACCCTGCATATTTATTTTGCAAAGGGGAAGTATATTTTTATACATTTGCACATATATGTGGATATACATATTTGTATATATATTCTTGTTTCATTTTAATTTACCCACAAACTCGATGTGTATATTATAACCCTTAAAAAAAACACTTTATATATACAAAACAAGAAGGTAACCACATTTCCTAACTTACGGATGCGAAGAGCATTAATGCGGCCCACTGTATTTTTAAACCAACGCCAGGGATTAATTCTGTAAAGAAAGAAAAATTAGTTTAAATGTAAATGGGGTTTCAAAGTAAATGGGAGGAGGGGAGCCAACCCCACACACCATCCCATTACATACTAGTGGTCGCTCCGAGAGGAGCAAGATTACACCGTTGATGTGTCATTAGGAGTTGGAGTGTAATGCAATGTACCAGTTTTATGTTTGTAATGTTGGAAAGTTAATAATGTTGGATAATTATAAAAGTTAGTACACGGAGAAAATACACATGTGTTTTGTTGCAGTCAACTTCAAGATCTTCATCAAAAGTTATTTTCTATCTATGGATGATTTACAATAAGAGTGTGCTTTTTAAAGGGGTCTAATACTTTACATTAAGATTTAGTAGCAAGAGGGAGAAGACAAATCAAATGGAACATGTGACTAACTTGTCCTGGTCAGGAGAAGTTCATCAAATGGGGCATGTGACTTTCTTGTCCTGGTCAGGAGAAATTGAAAAAGATCATTGCTCTTTCCATATGCGTCCTGTCAATCTAAGCTTCAATTCTTCTGTCACTGCCTGAGAAAAAAAGTGCCATATTTCTTTGTATTATTAATCCATCATGACTGTACCGAACTTTCTTGTGACTGTCTCTAGTGCTTTGAGGAATTCCTTGGCAAGTCAATTTTTGACCGTTGCCTCCAACCTCAAGGTTGTAGCTTAAGTTTTTAGCATCATTATCATCTCCCATGAAACGCAGAAAGGCTATATAAACAGGGGTTGTGCCCAATTGAAATGCTTTAAAATTAAGACAAAATTGTTGTGCAAAACAATTGAATACCTACAAATAAAAGAAATATAATGAACAATGATGAACCATATGCCCAGCACATAGACCAAAGAATAGAGCAAGGAGATTGTGTGTAAGAGAATATAAGGACTCACTGTTAGCATCCAAGTAGCATTCTCAACCTCATGTAGATTTGAATTTATATATCGGTGGTTGAAGGTGGGACCATCATGAAAATCAACTTTATGGTCTTCTCTCAAATGAGCCACCAAAGATGGAATACCACCGACTACCTTACATTCATGCTTCAATTTACCGTAGAGGAAGCTCTAAAGATGCTGCCACCTTTTCAAGAGCCAAGCATCTGATATTACCAAGGTCATACCTACAGGTTGGACACCGATTGTTGACCCTGGATTTACATGCATGACATAATGTATGACCATTTGGGCACTGCAATCAAAATTCATGAGAAAGATTGTTAGTGTACATATTTCACAAAGGAAATGTTTTTCAATTGACAGCCTTTCGTCATTGATATTCTTACTCAGAAAGAGATCCTCAAAAGTCCTTAATTGATGCAAATGATAACCAAATCCACAAACATACAGGGTCAAAACCGACTTAAACTCTTCACGTTTCTGATGACAATAAAATCAATGAGAAATTCTCCCATAAAAAATAAAGTAGCAGTTTGAATCATTATAAAAACCTTTACCCGTACCACACCCTAACCATCTACTATGCTAATAAGCAATAGTTTCTAATTATTCTTTAGGGTTAATACTTAAGACATTCCATGATAGCACTGATTTCCTGAATCTGAATAAGCTCAGCAACCAAACTAACAGTATTCACAGTAAGAGCTTCACTTTGAAATAAAAATGGCTTTTGTTCCTAGTTCCTTCAATACCTCTCGATAAATTTAGCTTGTGATATATCGATGTAGCTAAACCATATGTCAGAGTCAGCTTACGATAACCCTCATGCTTCATTCATCTTGTTGAAAGTGGATATTAAGCAAGAAAATATGGGTAACTAAATATTTGTCACCTATCCTCTAATTACTTTTTGCATCATATATACCCCTCATGCTTCATTCATTTTTGTTGAAACTGAATATCAAGCAAGAAAATATGGGTTCCTAAAGAATCTTTGCCACTCTAATTTTTTTTAATTTCAATTACTTTTTGCATCATATCTACCCCTTTTCAGACATTGGACCTAAAATAACTGTAGGTGCAGCAAGAAGCCCCAATTGAGTTCTATAGAAATCATCATGAATTGCAGTTGGAATTTTAAAATATATCTTTTTGCCTCAAGAACGTTAGTGATTTTTACAATTACATTATTTGCAATCCTTTAATAATTTGTTCTTTTATGTTTGACTTAAGATGTTTTTTATTAGAACCACTTCAACTTTTATATTTTGTCAATTGGCTCCTCCAGTCAAGCATGGTAAGGCTCATTTCACATGTCAATAAGAATATTCATAAAATGATAAATCTGTTACCAAGGCAGAAGCAGTCCCTTCTCTTATGCAGATCAGGATACCATGTTGATGTTCCACTGAGCAAAGCAAGCTATCAGGTCAGGGAATTCTTTAAGTGAACTTTTTGGGAATATGCTCCACATACCTCAAAGTTCAGACAATCAACAAGCTTTACCCATACATCAAAAAACAATCACTATTATCCTAGCAAAAACCTATTGGAAATAGTCAACTGATAGTTTTGCAACGATGAATTTCTGAAGTGGTGATTACTACCAGAAAAATATTAAAAAGGAACAATTACAGTAAAATTAAAAACTCTAAGAAATCAAGATATTTTTTTACATTTCCTTTCAACAGCCAAGTCAAATGAAAGATTCCACAAAAAACTGGGACACAATCATGCTTTTATCACCAGATAACCCAATCTCATCAAAAGGGCATAAAACAAGAATACCTGGTGCAGAAATAAGAGTCAGAAATAGAGGCATTTTTGCCTTTTCACATCTATATGCAGACGGGAAAAAATCACACACACTTCAACGTGACTGTGCATATAACCTGCAGTCATGTATATGTGCTTATGCTTCTCCAATCTCCACGTGTGGGTGTGTGTGAAGGGGGCAGAGAGGGTAGCTTAGGATTAAGGTGGGCCTTAACACCCCTTCATTTATATGAACAAAGGTTATCCCCTTCTCTTGTCTCTATATAGTTAGTTATAAAACATTTTGTTTGTTTGGAGCTACTTAGGACTGATAGAGGAAATGTGAATGGAACTCCCTTGTGTTTCATCCTTGGGGACAAAGGAACAAGAGCAAGGAAAGTACTTCTCTTACCCACATGAGAGATTCTTACCTACATGAATGTGCATATGAGAGAGAGAGAGAGAGATGAAAATGCTGATCAAGATAAGTACAATTGCCACACTCACATAGGTTTTAGGACTAAAGGAAGAATACCTTTAGAGGCTTGAATGGGTAGTCAGGTGGAAAGTGAATAGTAACCAAAAATACACCTCCTGCATATGGACTATCACCAGGACCCATTATTGTTGCTTGCCAATGGAACATATCTTCAGCCACGGCGTCTGTCATGCATACACATTACAAGCAAAAATTAGAAGAAAAATAGCAAACATAACATAAAATTATCCTTCACTGACACCAAGTTCATGGTTTACCCTTGAACCAACAAGAATAAACAAATATTTAAGACTCCAACCAAACCATCGAGGCAATTCAATTAAGCTCGGAAATGATCATGTACATTTACTGTTCCAATTAATATTGGGGCGAATGTTTTGTGAATTAAAAAGCTAAAAATTGAAGCCCTCATATCAGTATCATTTCTTAAACAGTCAAGATTCTATACAGTGGGGTTGGGTTCTCATTGGACATGACTACATAATCTTATTTAGCCATCATTTCACAATTCTTACACTAAGTCCCATTGACATTGCAGTCAATATTTTGTGTGCTTGTGATGAAACAAATAAGTATCTTAAAAATTTAAATAGCTTCATTACATGTACTTTAATGTCAGGGTGTTGAGATGACCAATTGATCTGATGTGCCATATTAAGGCTCTGGTGCAAAAGGGAATGTGTTCAAATACCACTCACAAAAATTCTGCACATTCAAGATGGACAAGAGATCTATGGCACCACACTCGAGAACGATAGTCCTTTGTCTAAGGCACCACAATCAAGTAGTCACCTCAGATGAGAGGTACGCATGGGGTATGACTATTTGATCAATGTAAATAATGTAAAGTTAATAAAGCTCCCTTATTCCCACAAGAGACTTCCATCCACCCAGAAATGAAGGTTAGGCTGGGACCTAAAAAACCCTCCTTTTACCTTCTATAGATCCATCTTTGGTTATTGTTTGGTTGAATTTCGTGTGATAGAATCAATGAAAGTTCAATCATACTCAGGGTGTCTATCTTATAAGTCCCTGAGAGACAGATTTGTTCTCGTGCAAAATAATTTTGTAGATGGAAATTTGTACTGAACAAAATAGGTCAATGGGACTGTATTACAGATCAACACACTGAGCAAATATCACACTCTGTAAGAGCAATCTGAAAAGGTTATATCCATAACAACCAGTTAAAAATTTAAAAACTAATGTTGAGTAAGCAGAATCAACAACACCATATGCTTATAAAGCTAGATAAATAAGACTGTGTGGAAAGAACATAGCTAAGAACAGTAAAATTAACATCAATGAATGTTCTGTTGTGAATGGTCTGTTCTGATGGCGTGATAGGAATTAATGTAGACACCTTCCTTAACTCTGTCACAGTGTGTTTGTTGATGCCAAATGGCTCCAAAGCACTACAACAAAAGTTACACTCAGGTTTATCACTATCATTTGAATGAGATGGTACAAAATGGGAAATTTTCATAACCTGTGGTTTCTCAATGTTAATCAAATTACTCTGTCACTATCTTTACCAGTAACACTTTATACTTTGACATGAAAAGTGTGAACCCTGTTGCAAGATATGTGAAGTTCACACTGTCAGGCCTTTAATGTTTGTTGGACTGGCGTGATTCCTTAAGTGCAATCCCGTGTTTCCGGATCAATTGCAAAGAACCAGTGTATATCCACCTACAGGAGGTCATCAGGGAATGCGGAGACCTAATGTATGTCTCTAGAATACATGCTTTGAACTTGGTACGGGCTAATATTAATGACTGTATTTGAGCGCTAAGACTCACCAGGTCAAAATTTAAAAGAATATTTTTTAATGAATACTTATGATTATGTGCAGTCTTTGGGAGTCAGTCCGTGATTCAAATCTATGACATTACTACTGAGTGTATTAGAGCCCTGACCTCACCACCCCAAAATTTAAAAGAATAAATTTTTAATGGATACTTGGGATTATGAGCAGACTTTAAGAGTCAGTCTGTGAATCAAATCCATGCAAGCTATTGTAAAATCCCTAAGATTCAAGGTTGGACACTCAGGATTGTGTGGCATCTTCAGGAGTGAATCGGTGACTCGAATCTGTGCCAGCTATGGTAGACTCCCTAACATTTATGGTAGAACCATCAATGACAAATGATCGATTCTTGAATTGAACCAACAAAGAAAAATGGCTGATAAAAGCCCAACTTATTTTTTGGAAGGCATCTGGAGACTGCTGTGAGATCTGTTCAATAAGGTCATCATTCGTTTGCTGAATGAGCCATGGTAAATATTCATTGTATGTGCATGATTAAACCTTATCGATTAACTCCAATCTACTCTCCAGAGGAAACATAAAACTAAAAGTTGCACACCCGACCATGAAGCTTTCCAGCCCAAAACAATAAATCTCAGTAAATTTGGAAAGAGGAATTTTTTCACCTCAATAAGAGAAATTTCAATCCACCCCAAAAGTAGAAATAGCTAAAATTAAAAATCCAAAAACCCGAAAGGGGTAGTGACCAAGATTAAAACTGAAAGAGGAATGACTTCACCAAACACAGAAATTTCAATTCATCTCAAAAGTAGTATTAATCAAATTTACAAACCCAATCAATTTCAAAAAGAAGAATTACTTCACCCCACACAAATAAATTTCAAACCATGAATTACTTCACCACACACATAAATTTAAACCCACCGGAAAAAGAAATACTTTCCAAGATCACCCCTAACCATCACACAAAGTATACTGCAAATGCCAATGCATAGAATTATTGGAGATCAAACACAACTCACGTCCAAGGTAAAGAATAAAGCATCAATTATCTGCATTATCTTAAAGGGTAACAAAACCACTATTAATCACCAATGTCTACATAAAATATTAAAATGTTTAAGAAGATATCTTTGAGCATAGCAAAAGCATGATGCATGTCCAAGTTATAGAATAAAGCATTGCAAATTTGAATCAAATCAAACACCAGTGTGATCGACTGTTGTGTTCATTAGCATTAGTTGAGCCAACAACTCGAGCACTACTTCTAGTTTGCAACACCTCCCAGACCTCACTCATGCTGTGAACTTGTGCTTCAACAAGCCCCGGAACATGATGGAGCCCTTCAGCTACCTGCTTTATCTCCAACCTATCAACATCACATGCAACATTTTATCAATATTTGAGAGCTATATCATGACAATCTAGTTAAGAAAAACATTAAAAGATACGATTTCATGCAATGCGTTTAGCAATTACTTCTTTACGGTTTGTCCTGGTTGAGGAGGAGCTGCAAGAAAATCTCGAATATGCTCATTGTATACTTCTAGCACACTGACAGAGATGTCATACTTGAATTGCCCTTTTGTTTCATTAGATAATCTGAAGAGTTCCTCCAATGTTTTATAGTTAACACCGTGATTTTCTTTTGTTCCTTCCATTGTAAATGTATTCCCAGTTCCAGTTTGTCCGTATGCAAAAATGTAAACATTGTAGCCATCCAAAACTGAAACAACATGACAGGTGCAGTGTCCGCAAAAACATCCACTGCCAGAAAAGCAATAATGACAAATCAATTACTCCATTAAACATTTATAAGCTCATGCACATCTCTCCTCCAATTCTTTGCAAAAAGGTTCGTTAGATATATAGTTTAATCTTAACCCAAACAGTAAATTGCTTCAAAGGAAAAAAATATGAGATCAAGTGACATGACATGACATTCACCTTGATTGTCTTGTGGTGTAAAAACTGAATCAAATTTGAAGACCATTTTGGGAGCCCCATTGGCTCGTATGTTGAGCTCACCATCTTTGGCAGCTTCAAAATCTGCTATAGAAACAGCTCCTTCTGCAACCTCTTCAGCATTCAATGGGCGACACCTACAGAAGACTCTAATATTTCCTATACAGAGAAATGAATATATAATTTGAGAATCTGTCCTCTAGATGCAATAGCTTTCATGGGGATAATTAGAAAGATGGAACCATTAAAATACCTTTGAGCTCTAGCAATTTGTTGTACAGCTATTTGTGTTCCTTACACTCTTCTATAAAATTTTCTTTTAGTTCCATACACTGGACTTTCAGTTCTTCATGTTGATCAACTGCAAAAAGAGAAAATTAGATTAATGGTAATTCATTGTATAAATCATAAATTCATATCGAATCAACTGTTAGGAAGCTAGACACATACAAAAATCAATAATCAGAAAGTTGATTATCAGAATAACAGTTTACAGAGACGGAGATAAATACCAAACACGCAAGAGATAAAACACCAGATTTACGTGGTAAAACCCTAGCAAAGCTAAGGAAACATCCATGGTGCAAGATATCAAGTTTTTATTAACTCAAGATGAACATATTACATGTAAAATCGTTGTAAGCTATTTGGCTCTCCACAAAGATAAATACACCTAATTGACAAAGTACCATTAGGATTCCTCCTAAAAATAGAGTGGAAAAATGCCATTAGGATTTTCCTTCCTAAAAATAGAAAAGATATATTTTATGTAATGGATGTAAATATTGAAGGAATTATTGATCTATATATTGAGACGTGGCTTATTTTATGGGAGAGAAATTAGACAAAGCTTATGGATAGATTGATTTATAATTGAAATGACAATTTTATTAGATTAATACATTTTCGCATTAAAGATAATTTTTGAAGAAATTTTATTCTCACTACGTAAAATTCTCTAATAAGTTGTTGGGTTGCCCCCATAACCACAGTTTGTATAATTGTATCTTTAATGTCTTGCATTATTTTACAGTTTGTGAAGTATTCATAATTCATATTAGGTTAGTAATTGATGTTTATGTTCTAATTCTTCATGAAATAATTATATTGATGTTACTGTAATAGTTTGTTTGATGAAACAAAAAAAAGAATCTTTCGCTTGAGTTTTTCAAGAATCCTCTCGTTTGGATTTGTTCAAAACAGTTCTATTTGTCTTCTGGTGAGGGGTTGATTGTTCTATCAATGCCCTTCTTATCATTAGCTCATTACTAGTTCCAAAGCTTCTACATCTTATCTGCATACAGAGTTTGACTCAAAAGCTGCTAAAAGCAACAAATTTCGGCCTTCCAGAATCAAACAATGGATGTCTAAAATCCTGAAAAGACAGCCAAGTTATTCTAGATGAAGAAAAAGTAACTGATGACATAGCTATGCACTCAAAGTGTGCTATGATCTACAGATTCATGGGCATTCAACCATTGATAGGCTCCAAGTACAAATGGGCTAGGAAATATTGGAAGACGCGAGGGGAGTATGATATTGGAATCTGACAGGTTGTTTCCTGCTCATGATCATCACTAAAAACCGAATGAATGTCTTTAAGAAAATTGGTAATTTTATCACAGATTATATGTGCATAGAAAAATTGATCCTATAAAAAGCTTCACCAAAATCGCCACCTTTCCGGGATCTGCATCAATCTGAATTTGAATCATTCTCTTCCAAAAAGCATTACTTTGAGATCTATCTTGATGAAGTGGATCAAGACACTCTTTAAGAATGCATTTCATTTAGACATCCTCGTTAATATTAATGTGGATGTTAAATATAAAATATTCCAAGTGCACATGAATAAATTCAGAAAGCCAATAAAATTTTCCAAGTAATTACCTTAGAAAAAATGGAAAAGGTGAATGCAAAGAAAAACCTAATGAGATGGTTCCAGACTCGAGAGGTATATCGACAAGAATTTATATTAGGAAAAGGAGGACAATCTATTAAATAAGTATGCTTTTATAGTTGAGGTGATTTTATAGGTTCCGGGCTCTTCCAAACCTTACCAACACAACTTACCTTCCAGATTTCATCCTTTTGATCAAGTGCGGGAGAAAACCAGGCCTTGCCATGATCTAGATAAAGTTCTAGAGAAGCCAGAGAAAGAAATCAAAAGTAAAACCCAAGAGGAGGGAAAACAGAAATAGGAGTCAAATAAAAGTGACTGAATGGAGGCAAAAACATAACCCAGAAAGGAGCCTAAAGTTGCTCGTCGCTCGGAGACTCTTTTGGGCAAGGCAGGGGGGACGGAAGCTAAAATCAAATATCCAGTCAAGCAAGGAGTGATCAACCGATATGGACAACTTAAAAGAGGCAAAGATACAACCAAGAACATGTTCAAACAAAACTACTACAGATATTGAGGTTAGATCACCAATTCTACTAGAAAGGTTAATGAGAAAATAAAAGAAAAACTTTGATCCGCAAATGAAGATACTTTCATAGAACATCAAGGGGATCACTTCTCTCAAAAGAATCATTCGACTTAATACCCGATATTGTTATCATTGGTGAAATAGAAGTGATAAGTCATTACAAAGATCTAAAGTATTGTGAGATTTTAGGACAAAGGCCAAAGTACACTCTAAAGGTTTAGTGATCATGTTGATATCCTCCATGACTAAAAATGTGAGGGATAATCAAATCAAATATATATAACAAATATATTGATTTTTTTGTACTCTAACCTATAGTCGCGAGATATTTTTCCGCATTATAATGAGTTTACATGGAACAATAAGGTCTTGAAGGATTTCCTCATTTAAAGGCTACAAAGAATTTTGGGAAGCTCCATTTGTTTGGATTAGACTTTCATGGTAAAATCAGATATTCTCAAGGAAGATGGTTTTGACCATTGGCCTATTAACCTTCTCATCAAGGAAAATATCCCGTTAAGAGAACAATCCTTTGAAATTTAAAGAGATGTAAATGCTCCACACAAACTTTAAAGGAAAGATGGAAGAACGATGTTGACCATTGTCCTATCAACCATCTCATCAAGGAAGATACCTCATTAGGAGAACAATCCTTTCAAAGTTAAAGAGATGTAAATGCTCCCCACAAATTTCAAAGGAAATATGGAAAAATCATGTGAGACATATTGTAGCATGGTTGTATTTTACATTGCACCTCTGAGACTCAAAAAAGAACGACCGCACCCGCAAATCCAACAATAATGCAAGAAATACTTTCCTATAAGATGGTTGTATTGGCATTACAAAAAGATTGATACGCAAGTTTTTACACCATAAAGTGCAAGCAGTCATAATTATGTTGGACCACAACTTAGCATTACAAAATATGAGTAAGTGTGTCTAGGTATGCAACATGACATCTCCTTTTAAAAGTACTCCTTAGATATACTGAACCCCACTATAGAGAGGTGCAAGAAATGTTTACAATAGGCTAAAATTAAGATTAGTACAGAGGCTGAAACATATTCTAAAATATGCATATATAATGAGATGGAAATATGCCTCCCAATCTAAAGAGGTGTTGATCTCCGGAATTCCTCCATTTGGTATCCCAACCATTGTGCCACTCAAAATGCTTGAAATTCACTATGGAGACTACTCTTACAAAAATAATGTGTAGCATGTTGTTGAAATCTTAAAAAATCTACCCAAAAACATATAACTCACCAAAATCTACTGTGGTACAAAATTTTCACAGTGACAAGGGGAAAAATTTAAAATCCAAACCTTCTGTGGGAAAGTATAGATATCATCATTTTTGCACTACACCCACAAGCTTGCATAAAATATGACAGTGAAATGAAGGCTCTCTTTATTTTTACTCCTCTAGCTACTATTGAATAACATGATTGTTGATTAGCCAAACATAATTGAGAACCATCTAGAATATCTTCCCTTATGTTGGATTCGAGGGAGATCTCAACAGAGTGAAAGTGATCATTAGAGAGTTTGGAGACTTATATGTTGTTATTAGAATGCTTTAATTTCCCAAGCAGTAAATAATTTACTTGTGCTCAAGAAGCTTGATATTAGTGTTGAGAGTTCTCTATAATTCTCAAACAAATTTACCTTCCCCGTATGTTTACAAAAGGCCAACCTACACTACTATCTATTTCCCCACCTTTTATTCTAACAAGAAACATAAAATACATCAGGACTTCCTTCCAATGGGAATATTTAGAGCATAATAAAGAATCACTTATCTTTATTTTCACCTAATAGGGAACATACAACTTTGTTTGGAACTTTTGGCATCTCAATCGGTTGAAAGTGTTCTCCATTGTAGGTTGGAGCCACACAAAACCATACCTCCCACTTCAATGTGTCACTCAAAGCATCGTAGCTCTACTTACCGTTTCATGTGTTTGGCAAGAAGTGGCGTTAATGTTTCATGCATGAGGGATTTTTTTGCATGAGTAGCTTCATTGTTAACTTCAGTACTTGTGAAAGGGGGTTCACTTAGCCCAATACTTTGAAACATTAGTTTGAAACGTTTTTCATGGCATTGAAATTTAGAAAAGAAGTGGTTTTAGACTTTCTAGGTCTTGGGTGCATTTCTATCTATCTACAATAAAGATTCGGGTTTGAGATGCGGGTGCCTAAAGCATCAGTGATAAGTAAAACATAATTTTACAAAAACATTCGAAAATTCAATCAAAAAAAAAATGTATGTATCCCCAAATGTTAATCTCTTTTTGCACTTGCCTTGAAGCTTTGTATTTCTACGCACCAAGAATGGGAGTGTGGTGAAATGGGATTGTTGAACAGGATTATGCACATTGCGAGACATACCGAAGATGGCTTTTCAAATGGTAGTTTTTTTATTTGTATGCCATCTATACTAAGCTTGGGATCAGCTAATTTTGTGGGAATTATGCAGATTTAGGCTATTAATGGATGGATTGCGGTGTTTGACAAAATGTCGAGAAACAGTCCCATGTCACTTACAAACATGCTTTGCCATTTTTAATGTTTTCACTTGATCCTCGACATAGTCCTCACCAGTAAATTAATTTCAACTTGTTTGGCTAATAACTAGCCAACTAGACATTTATTGATTCATTGTATGTTAACCAAGTACCTTATCTACAATGATCGAGAGGACTCCTTACGTACATGGAGGAGTTGTGAAAGAGCCATCAGATCTATAGTATTTCCTACTCCCCAAATTTATATAATGGGATCCACAATTATAAGATTTGGCATAATCTCCACTCTTCCGAAGGCCATTTTTAGTAGTTGGGTGTTCTTGATCTTGATCATTTGTGTCAATTCTGGATGGTGAGAAGAAAGAGAGCTTTGGATTGCCTCGACACCTTGCATAATGCTTTGCTAATTTGGGCCATACAATTATAAGATCGGCAAAGTTACCACTTGTCGAGAGGTTGTTTTTTAGTTGTTTGGTGTTTTTGATCATTTGTATCACTTCCAACTGGCGAGGATATATTTTTTTGGCATCGGATATAGGATATTGTAAAATAGTTGGAGAAATTTCAGAATAGTTTGACAACGGGTGCCAATAAGCTTGGAGGCCAGAAGAAGATTGCAGAACAAGAGAGTAATGGAGGTTTGGGTGTGCCCTCCTGTTCAATGTCCATTGACATGAAGTTTACTCCCTTGGAAATGGAAGCCCAAGTCAGGTTTGTAAAAACATTGTTATGTCTATGCTTGAAGTGCACTATCTATCAAGGCAACATAAAAAACAATATTGTTTACAATGCTTGCAGAGATGCGATTGTTTACCTGATACCCACTTCAAGTTAGAGACTGTCTGGTGGAATTACAAATCTTTGTAAATACAACTTTTCATGTTCTGGAGTCGACTGTTATTGGAAAAATTATTTTAGACAATGGTAGGCATGGGTTTCAATAGAAGTGCAAAGAGATGCAAATAAAAATGGGAAAATATTAAACAAATACCTTAGAAAAACCAAAGGTAACTTTGAAAAGAGGCCGCTAAATACAAAGACATGTCCCTATTTCCACCAGTTGTTCACCTTGTATCAGACATGACTTCTCCCATCTCCAGCATATGCTAAGTCTGAGAATAGGATAGAAAGCCATACATCCAATCCAGCACCCCTAAAAAATATTTGTAAGGATGGCTATCAATACAACATGCTACGGTTATGGCCATGGATACGCAGAAGCAATAGATAACCAAACTTTAACTCTTATCATAGTGACTAGGCGTCTGTCCCTTTTATTTGTTGCATATGGAAATGAATTAAAACTTTATGTGTCCTTATGGATCTTTATTGCACTTCATCTGATGGAAAGAAATGAAGGTTTAAACATAGATTTTACTGAATTTAAACAAATTATGGTGTTCCCAATCACAAAAAAAAAAAAACTACTATATGCATTACACACAATAAAGTAACTAAAATTATAAAACATTCCATAGACACACTAAAATAACAAAACAAAATAACACGCACCCAAAAAAACAAAAAAAAAAACCATTGCACCACACGGCATAATCTTGCTCCACTCGGAGCGACCACTAGTAAAATATCATTATGTGTGGATAATGAATGTTCAATATATTTTTGAATGTTCAATATTTAATGTTTTGCATTATTTTATAGTTTGTGAAGTATTCCTATTTCATATTAGGTTAGTAATTGATGTTTATGTTCTAATTCTTCATGAAATAATTATATCGATTTTTCTTTGTAATAGTTTGTTTGATGAAACAAAAAAAGAATCTTTCTTCTTGAGTTTTTCAAGAATCCTCTCGCTTGGATTTGTTCAAAAAGCTTCGAAGTTGTCTTCTGGGTGAGGGGATGATTGTTCTATCAATGCCCTTCTTATCATTAGCTCACATCGGATTTGTTAAAACGGTTCTAGTTGTCTTGGTGAGGGGATGATTGTTCTATCAATGCCCTTCTTATCATTAATTCATCGGTTCCAAAGCTTCTACATCTTATCTCGCATACAGAGGCCGACTCAAAAGATTCTAAAAGCAACAAATTTAGGCCTTCCGATGAATCAAACAATGGATGTCTAAAATCCTGAAAAGATAGCAAAGTTATTCTAGATGAAGAAAAAGTAATTGATGACATAGTAATTATGCACTCAAACTGTCGTGCTATGATCTGCAGATTCATGGGCATTCAACCACTGATAGGCTCCAAGTACAAATGGGCTGGGAAATATTGGAAGACGCGAGGGGAGTATGATATCGGAATCTGACAGGTTGTTTCCTGCTCATGATCATCACCGAAAACCGAATGAATGTCTTTAAGAAAATTGGTAATTTTATCACAGATTATATGTGCATAGAAAAATTGACCCTATAAAAGCTTCACTGTAATCGCCACTTTTCCAGGATCTCGCATCAATCAATTTGAATCATTCTCTTCCAAAAGCATTACTTTGAGATCTGTCTTGATGAAGTGGATCAGAAACTCTTTAAGAATGCATTTCATTTAGACATCCTCGTTAATATTAATGTGGATGTTAAATATAAAATCTTCTAAGTGCACATGAATAAATTTAGAAAGCCAATAAAATGTTCCAAGTAATTACCTTGCGAAAAAATGGAAAAGGAGAATGCAAAGAAAAACCTAATGAGATGGTTCCGGGACTCAGAGGGTATCTGACAAGAATTTATATTAGGAAAAGGAGGACAATCTATTAAATAAGTATGCTTTTATAGGTGAGGTGATTTTATAGGTTCCAGGCTCTTCCAGCCTTACCAACACAACTTACCTTCCAGATTTCATCCTTTTGATCAAGTGCGGGAGCAAACCAGGCCTTGCCATGATCTACATAAAGTTATAGAGAAGCCAGAGAAAGAAATCAAAAGTAAAACCCAAGAGGAGGGAAAATAGAAATAGGAGTCAAATAAAAGTGACTAAATGGAGGCAAAAACATAACCCGTAAAGGACCCTAAAGTTGCTCGTCGCTCGGAGACTCATTTGGGCAAGACAGGGGGACGGAAGCTAAAATCAAATATCTAGTCGGCAAGGAGTGATCAACCAATATGGAAAACTTAAAAGAGGCAAAGATACAACCAAGAACATGTTCAAACAAAACTACTACAGATATTGAGGTTAGATCACCAATTCTACTAGAAAGGTTAATGAGAAAATAAAAGAAAAACTTTGATCCGCAAATGAAGATACTTTCATAGAACATCAAGGGGATCACTTCTCTCAAAAGAATCATTTCGACTTAATACCCGATATTGTTATCATTGGTGAAATAGAAGTGATAAGTCATTACAAAGATCTAAAGTATTGTGAGATTTTACGACAAAGGCCAAAGTACACTCTAAAGGTTTAGTGATCATGTTGATATCCTCCATGACTAAAAAATGTGAGGGATAATCAAATCAAATATATATAACAAATATATTGATTTTTTTGTACTCTAACCTATAGTCGCGAGATATTTTTCCGCATTATAATGAGTTTACATGGAACAATAAGGTCTTGAAGGATTTCCTCATTTAAAGGCTACAAAGAATTTTGGGAAGCTCCATTTGTTTGGATTAGACTTTCATGGTAAAATCAGATATTCTCAAGGAAGATGGTTTTGACCATTGGCCTATTAACCTTCTCATCAAGGAAAATATCCCGTTAAGAGAACAATCCTTTGAAATTTAAAGAGATGTAAATGCTCCACACAAACTTTAAAGGAAAGATGGAAGAACGATGTTGACCATTGTCCTATCAACCATCTCATCAAGGAAGATACCTCATTAGGAGAACAATCCTTCCAAAGTTAAAGAGATGTAAATGCTCCACACAAATTTCAAAGGAAAGATGGAAAAATCATGTGAGACATATTGTAGCATGCTTGTATTTTACATTGCACCTCTGAGACTCCAAAAGAAAGACCGCACCGCAAATCCAATAATTTCCTATAAGATGGTTGTATTGGCATTACAAAAATATTGATACGCAAGTTTGTACACCATAAAGTGCAAGCAGTCATAATTATGTTGGACCACAACTTAGCATTACAAAATATGAGTAAGTGTGTCTAGGTATGCAACATGACATCTCCTTTTAAAAGTACTCCTTAGATATACCGAACCCCACTATAGAGAGGTGCAAGAAATATTTACAATGGGCTAACATTAAGATTAGTACAGAGACTGAAACATATTCTAAAATATGCATATATAATGAGATGGAAATATCCCTCCCAATCTAAAGAGGTGTTGATCTCGGAATTCCTCCATTTGGTATCCCAACCATTGTGCCACTCAAAATGCTTGAAATTCACTATGGAGACTACTCTTACAAAAATAATGTGTAGCATGTTGCTAAAATCTTAAAAAATCTACCCAAAAAGATATAACTCACCAAAACTATTGTGGTAAAGAATTTTCAAAGTGACAATGGGAAAAATTTAAACTCCAAACCTTCTCGTGCGAAAGTATAGATATCATCAGTGCACTACACCCACAAGCTTGCATAAAATATGACAGTGAAATGAAGGCTCTCTTTATTTTTACTCCCTCGGCTACTATTGAATAACATGATTGTTGATTAGCTAAACATAATTGAGAACCATCTAGAATATCTTCCCTTCGTTGGATTCGAGGAGATCTCAACAGAGTGAAAGTGATCATTAGAGAGTTGGAGACTTATATGTTGTTATTAGAATGCTTTAATTTCCCAAGTAGTAAATAATTTTCTTGTGCTCGAGAAGCTTGATATTAGTGCTAAGAATTCTCTATAATTCTCAAACAAATTTACCTTCCCGTATGTTTACAAAAGGCCAACCTACACTACTATCTATTTCCCCACCTTTTTATTCTAACAAGAAACATAAAATACATCAGGGACTTTCCTTCCAATGGGAATATTTAGAGCATAATAAAGAATCACTTATCTTTATTTTCACCTAATAGGAACATACAACTTTGTTTGGAACTTTTGGCATCTCAATCGGTTGAAAGTGTTCTCCATTGTAGGTTGGAGCCACACAAAACCATACCTCCCACTTCAATGTGTCACTCAAAGTATTATAGCTCTACTTACCGTTTCATGTGATTGGCAAAGCAAGTGGCGTTAATCTTTCATGCATGAAGGATTTTTTTGCATGAGTAGCTTTGCTATTAACTTCAATACTTGTGAAAGGGGGTTCACTTAGCCCAATACTTTGAAACATTAGTTTGAAACATTTTTTCATGGCATTGAAATTTAGAAAAGAAGTGGTTTTAGACTTTCTAGGTCTTGGGTGCATTTGCTATCTACAATAAAGATTCGGTTTGAGATGCAGGTGCCTAAAGCGTCAAGTGCTAAGTAAAACATAATTTTATAAAAAACATTCGAAAATCCAATCAAATAAAAAAATGTATGTATCCCCGAATGTTAATCTCTTTTTGCACTTGCCTTCAAAGCCTGTATTTTTGCGCACCAAGAATGGGAGTACAGTGAAATGGGATTGTTGAACAGGGGATTATGCACATTGCAGACATACCTGAAGATGGCTTTTCAAATGGTAGTTCTTTTTTCTTTGCATGCCATCTATACTAAGCTTGGGATAAACTAATTTTGTGGGAATTATGTAGATTTAGGCTATTAATGGATGGATTGCCAGTGTTTGACAAAATGTCGAGAAACAGTCTCCCTGTCACTTACAAAGCATGCACTACCATTTTTAATGTTTTCACTTGATCCCTCGACACAGTCCTCAGCTGTAAATTAATTTCAACTTGTTTGGCTAATAACTAGCCAACTAGACATTTATTGATTCATTGTATGTTAACCAAGTACCTTATCTACAATGATCAAGAGGACTCCTTCCGTACATGGAGGAGTTGTGAAAGAGCCAATGTATCTCGTAGTATTTCCTACTCCCCAAATTTATATAATGGGATCCACAATTATAAGATTTGGCATAATCTCCACTCTTCCGGGAGGCCATTTTTAGTAGTTGGGTGTTCTTGATCTTGATCATTTGTGTCAATTCCGGATGGTGAGGAGAAAGAGAGCTTTGGATTGCCTCAACACCTTCAAACAATGCTTTGTTAATTTGGGCCATACAATTATAAGATCTGGCAAAGTTACCACTTGTCGAGAGGTCATTTTTTAGTTGTTTGGTGTTTTTGATTATTTGTATCACTTCTAATTGGCGAGGATATATTTTTTTGGCATCGGATATAGGATATTGTAAAATAGTTGGAGAAATTTCAGAATAGTTTGACAATGGGTGCCAGTAAGCTTGGAGGCTAGAAGAAGATTGCAGAACAAGAGAGTAATGGAGGTTTGGGTGTGCCCTCCTATTCAATGTCCATTGACATGAAGTTTACTCCCTTGGAAATGGAAGCCCAAGTCAGGTTTGTAAAAACATTGTTATGTCTGTGCTTGAAGTGCACTATCTATCAAGGCAACATAAAAACAATATTGTTTACAATGCTTGCAGAGATGTGTGTAGAAATTTGATCAAGAGATGCAATTGTTTACCTGATACCCACTTCAAGTTGGAGACTGTCTAGTGGAATTACAAATCTTTGTAAATACAACTTTTCATGTTTTGGAGTCGACTATTATTGGAAAAATTATTTTAGACAATGGTAGGCATGGGTTTCAATATAAGTGCAAAGAGATGCAAATAAAAATGGGAAAATATTAAACAAATACCTTAGAAAAACCAAAGGTAACTTTGAAAAGAGGCCACTAAATACAAAGACCTGTCCCTGTTTCCACCAGTTGTTCACCTTGTATCAGACATGACTTCTCCCATCTCCAGATATGCTAAGTCTAAGAATAGGATAGAAAACCATAAATCCAATCCAGCACCCCTAAAAATATTCATAAGGATGGCTATCAATACAACATCCTACGATTATGGCCATGGATACGCAAGCAGAGATAACCAAAATTTAACACTTATCATAGTGACTAGGCGTCTGTCCCTTTTATTTTTGCATACGGAAATGAATTAAAACTTTGTGTCCTTATGGATCTTTATTGCACTTCATCTGATGGAAATAAGTGAAGGTTTAAACATAGATTTTATGAATTTAAACAAATTATGGTGTTCCCAATCACAAAAAAAAAACTACTATATGCATTACACACAATAAAGTAACTAAAATTATAAAACATTCCATAGACACACTAAAATAACAAAACAAAATAGCACGCACCCAAAAAAACAAAAAAAAAACCATTGCACCACACGGCATAATCTTGCTCCTCTCGGAGCGACCACTAGTAGATCTTATTTCTTAACATATATATTACGTTAGCCGATTTATAATTGAGTCATGGCCTAAATATTTGTGTCTTGTTTATTCCTTTCATCGGCCTTTTAATTTTTTTAAGTAGAAAAAGCCATTCATAATCATATATGTGTTGGACCTTTTGGTAGTAAAGATGTCAAATTTAGGGTGTCATTAAAATCAAGTCTAGATTACTATTAAGGTCCATTATCTAGTATTATTTAAAAGTGTCTCTTTGAGTCATATATAGTGGGTCAGTGTCATAGTTTGTGTGTCAATTAAATATTTTTTCAATCGTCATTATAGAGTCCTCGTCAAAAGTTTTAAATAGTCTAATTGTCAAAATATTGTAAAAATCCATAAAATATAAAAAATTTACCTCACAGATGTATTTTTGGTGTTACTTGATGTCCGAGTCCAAATTGAGGGGGCATTTCAAATTGAGCTTCATGATCAAATTTGGTTAAGCTAGAAAGACGTACACTAGAGGATGGAGGACAAACAACATCCTTTCACCAGCCGCAAGCGACGGGGCCGCAAAATGAGGTTGTGGCATTTTGTTTTAGTGTGTTTCTTTCAGTTGCAGTGTACTTGTTATTATTCAGTTTATAGTATGTTCTTGTTGTAATAAAGTGAGCAGATTCCTATGTACTTTCTTGATGTGAAAATATAGTGGAAAGATGAAAGCACAAGGTAAAATCAGCATCATGATACTTGAAGAGGATGAACAGGGGTTCATACCTAGAACAGGGGTTCATATCGGATGAGCAGGGGCTCATACTAAGGTTGTTGGTCAGCCTTTTCAAAACCATCGAAGAGCCAAGATCATGAGCACGCACGGCGACAAGTTATAGAAGAAGTGTGATTGTTTTTCTCCCATGTTCGCACTAAGGGGGAATGTTAGGAATTTATTAGTGCTCCATTATTATAAATTTGTGTTGTATGGGTAAATAGTAAATATTATTATGTAAATGTAAATGAGTTGTCAATAACAACTCATATTATTGTTGTGTTTAGTGAGATTTGGTTGTTAAACCAAACTCACGTAGAATAGAGAAGTGGTTGTTGTATAGTTGAGCCAAACTCCTTAATTATAGGAGTTAATTAGCCTATATATTTTGTACTATTCATATTGAATATGAATGAATCAAATCGTTATTGTTTCAAATATAACACATTAAACATTATTAAAAACATTTAAACATGCAATAATTAAAAAATACACAGTGACATGGATTTAACGTGGAAAACCCCAATGGGGTAAAAAACCATGAAAGAATTTTCCATTTATTGAGAAACTATTAACTAGTCCAAAACTCCCTTCCTCACTTCCTGCTCCATGTTTTTAACCCGAAGTAATTTTATACACCCGATTATGGCCCATTCATATTTAAATAACCCGAAGGGTTATAACTATTAAGTGACGGGGTACACTCGGTTTAATAAATAATTAGTTAATTAATAACTAATAAACCTAATATAAAGTTTATATTAAATAATAAAGAATATAAACTATATTCTATATTATTTAATTATAAACTAAATATTATGAACACTTAATATTATGTTCTAACAAAAGTTCCGGATAATGAAACCTTTCAATTTCATGCCTCAAATTCATTTCTTTCAAAGGTACCACAAACGTGCCACATCGAATGGGGAAATTTATTAATCATACACCAACTATTAAGGCGTGTGTCTTACGTGGATTCATCATATTTTTATGACTACAAGCGCATCAATGGACATCAATGTACGGATCCAAGATACATGAGCATGTGTGATGATGACATGTGGCAGGATCTCATTACTAAACTTCCACCTCACAATCCAAGATTAATGTACGAAGGTGTGTAGTATGAGGAAGAATGATTTCAATACATGACAATATCCCAATCACTAAGTTGCTAGTACATGAATTTTTCAAAAGGGTATGGAGCATGGGGATGCAAACAAACTTGATTATCCTACGTGTGCAATCAGCAACTCAACATTCAAACTTAAGGGAAAAATTAAATGCTAGTATTGGATGTTTTCAAAATTCACATAAGCTTTTATATTTTCCAAAAATATACATTTACTTAAAATTATCCTACATTCGTCATTCCATCCACAACTTGCTTCAAAACCAATATTCTTTTTCACCAATATCATGACCGCTGATTTTAGATAATTTGTCAACCCTACGATTCTGGTTTCGACCATATTCGTCATGATTTCCATAAGTTTTTTTCCAATGGGTTCCTTAAAATTTTCCTTGATGATGACTTAGTGGACATAAGTCTCCATCATGGGAACTTAACTAACACATTTTTTATAGGTACATTTGTCATATAAGATTTCAACTGAAATTATTTGTATTATGTCTAAGAGAGAGGTAATTTTTGTAAAGGTGGGAAGTTCTCTTTCAACTCACTTTTAATTTATTAGCTAAGAGGCTATAATAGTTAGGTAAAGGATGCCTCTTAAAATAGGCCTCACCAAAATAAGAAATATACATTCCACTTAAAACGTAAGAGTCTCATGTCAAATAAGGCATATGTATTCCACTTAAGACATTAGAGTATCACACCGAATAAGGCACCTGCATAAAATTTGTGTCAAAATTTGTGAAAACTAGTGTCATATATTGAGATACTACTGAATGTTGTAAATTTTTCTCAATTCGTGTCATATATGACATGTGTATGAAGGTAGTATCTCTTGAATGCCGACGGAGAATAACTTCTCCTAAAGGGATATGGGTGTTAGGAGTGTGCTTGATAGGATGTTGTTTCTATTAGCCATTATGTCTTTGGTGTTGTCATTGATGTCAAAGATCATTAATGGCAAAGGGAGTCTAGGTGTCATAGGAGTCTCCATGAGGTGTTAATAATAGTCAAGCATGAAGGTTGATTAGTAATGTATGGTTTTGGTGAAGTTGTTATGGTATCTTGGCAAGGTCTTCAACATTGTGCAAGCATGTATGGTCATGATATGAGTTCCAAAGGTTGGTATGAGGTCTATCATGGCCAAATTTATGTGTAAGAGGTCTTAATGAGTCTCGTAAGAGGTCAAAAGCATGGTTTGTTCATGAGAATTATGTGTTGATTCAGTCATTCCAGGTCTATTCATATACCTAGTGCATGTGGTTTGGCATGGTGGCATGAAGTATGGAGTAGGAAGTCTTTTTAATCAAGAGAAATATATTATGACATGGCATGACATATGTAGGAGTAGTTTCAGTCAATATTCGAGGTTTGATGTTGTTTCAAGGTCCATTGAAGAAATTTTTTGAGAACAGGCATGAAGACAAGTAAATCTTAGTGTCTAGAGAGTTTTAGAAGCATTTGAGTATGGGTGAGGTTTGGGACAGTTGAATAAAGTTTTCATGGTGCTTCAAGAAAAATTTCAAGTCAAAGCAGTGAAGGAAATGTAAGAAAATGAGTTATTGGCAAAACCGATCTCTTATAGAGCAAGATCCAACTCGATAGATCATCTTGTTTTGCTCACCCACACGTGTGGGATATATATGGGATCTTGAGGTTTTGGGGGATGTTTTTCCATTGACATAATATTTTTTACAAAAATAATGAGTTGATTTGATTATCCCATTTTATGAACAATCATTAACAAACTAAGTTGCTCTTAAACCCTAGTTAAACCCTCGTAGTAGAGTGATATAGAAGAAATGCATGGTATCATCTCTAAATGGTTTTGTAACCAAATTTGATGCATTATGGTTTTATAGGATTATTTAAGGCTCTTTTTGGTGGTGGTTTCATGTCCTAGGTGTTTCAAAAGTGGAGAAAACCCTAGTTTTTGGAGATTTAGCTTTAGGGTGAGATGGAGGTTTCGTGATGAGAAGTGAATTGTTCAAGATTCCTTGGGATATTCTCTAAGTCACCATGGAAATTTTCAGATAGCTTTAGTGAAGAATTTTGAGCTACATGATCCTCTAAGTCACCCTACCACTTTTGGCCTAGAAGGGCTAAAACCTAGTCTTGTGGCTTGAGATGAGTTTGATGGAATGGCATGTTGTAGTTGAGTTATTTGGTCATGGAGATTTTTGTAACACCTGACATGATGTGTTGTATTATTTTCCTTGATCAGATGAGGTGGTTTCATGTTGAAACCCTAGTGGCCTAATTAGCCCTATTACGTCTCTCAAGAAGCCTTGTGGTTCATATGTGTAAGTGTGATTTTCTCCATGTGACATATGCATGTGATGGACTAAACAAGTGTGATATGTATCCCTTGAATATAAAATTGGTTTCAATGCTTGGAAGTGATGATGGAGATAATTGGAGCTTGATCTCTCAAGACTGATTCTTGAGTCGTTGGAGTAGGTTTGAGAAGTTTTAGAGATTGGTTTGTTTGTATGTCTTATACTATGTTTTGATGAATGAATTGAATTGTTCTAGAAATTAGACTTCATGTAATTTATAATGGTATGTTTTATAATTCTTGATGATGAGTTTTTCTATGTGAACTCATTCATTTTCTAGGATAGAGTTTTGGGTGCTTCAAGGCCTAGTTGGGTTTATTTTCTTCTTAGTGTGTTTCATGGTGGAGATAGACGATGAATAGGTTCTTGGACTTTTTAAGGTTGTTAGAGGATTTCCCTAACATATGTGGAGCTTTTGGATCCTTGAAAAAAAAATTATGTGCCCTTAAAGATTATAGTCCATTCGTTGGAGGAGTAGACCTTGTTTTGAGCCTAGAAGAGATGTTTGTGTTAGTTCTTGATGGTGTGACCCTTTCCGACCTACTTGGGTCTCTTGATGTGATTTATATTATGTTTTAGGAATTTTTCCTTGTTGGTATGACCAACCTATATGTTCATGGTTGACCTAGAGGTGTTTAGGATTTGAGTCCTATATATAAAGGTGGTATATTTGCTCATTATGACTAGTTGAGTTAAGGAGGAAATGAGTGAGCTATAGGAGGTGAAGGAAGAGTGTAGAGGGGTCAAGGATATATTTAAGAATAGTTTTTACGAGTTGAGAAGAGTTGAAGAGTAGGTGTGCAATGTCATTAGACCTAAACAACAAGAGAAGGACCAGATTTGAGCGAATAAGAAGAGAGGGTAGTTCAAGAAGGTTTTGAGAGAGAGAGGAGCTATATTTGGGATCAAAATCAGTTTTGGAAGAAACATATATTTAGTGATCATCAATTTAATGTGAATATGTGGGTTCTTAGTCATCTTAGGGGATTGTACCCTCCTTATAGGATTGGTGTCCTATTAATCTAGGGGTTGGCACTCTTGTCGAGTTGGTGTTTCACTAAATAAATTTGTTATGATGTGTAATATTCATGCAAGTCCTTAGTTATGAGTAATATTAGTAGAGGTTTTAGTGGGTTTTCTTCCCCTTGATGGTTTCCCACTTACATATGGTGTTCATGTGTTCTCTCTCTTTTTTATGTTTTAATGATTGGATGTTACACACCTAATAATATCACAATTGGTTATGTATGTTGAATGGTTGATTTGAATGTTAAATATATGTTATATGAAATATTTTTAAGACTGATTCACCCCCACCCCCTCAATCATGTGCTTCTAACAATTAGTATCGTAGGTAGGTCCTTATGAAGCAAGTTTAACAGCTTAGAGGAGATCCTAGAAGCACAATGGGAAAATCATCTGGAGTTGAGACTTCATTGGTGAACTTGAGGAAGAAGTATGAAATTGATGAGTCCCTAATCTATGGATTACAACATAAAATTAGTTGTATGGAGGCTAAGCGTGGTCAATCCATCAAAGAGCTAGAATCACAAGTTAAGAGTGTGATAGAAGCCCTAAAGGTCAAAGAAGAAGCTTGCCTCAAGTATGAAGATAAGTTGAGATCTTTGGAATTTGATTTAGAAGGTGCATCCAACAAGTTGAAGATGTATGAAATATTGGAGAAGAGCTTTGAGGATCTATATGAAATCTTGGAAAATCAAAGATCAGTTGATAAAATAGGCCTAGGTTAAAAGGAGAACATATGGAAAATTGTGAAGATAACAAGGTTGGATCAAGTGGTCAAGAAAACATGAAAGAGGCCAGGAAAATAAATTCAAGAAGGTCTAACCATATTAGACAACCAAAATCAATGAGGTATGGTTTTAATGGCTATTGTTACACTTGTCATAATTTTGGTCATAGAGCTAGAGATTACAAGAAGAGGTCCACAAAGAATAAGTACGCATGGAGTTATGAAATTTATTTCAATGGTAAATGTTATTCATGTTGTGAGTATGGTCATATGGCATCTGATTCTAGTTGGAATCTCATTTTATATCATTCAAAGAGAAAGGATAGTGTTTTGTGCTATAATTTTCATAAACATAGACATATTGCTAGATTTTACTATCGGAGAAAATGATTAGTGTACAACAAGTTTCAAGCTCCCAAAAGGAAAGATAAGAAGGTGTTTAAAAGGAATATCGGTCCTAAGAATGAGTCCGAGATAACCATGTTTGTTTCTATGGATAAGGAGGATATTGATCATGAAAATGAGGTCAAGAAAATTGAATATAAGTCTCGATGAGTAAAGTATAATATTTTAAGAGCCAAAACATGATACGAAGGTAGAAAGTGTAGATGGTATAAAGGAGAAAGAATCAAAGTCGGTAAAACTAGCCAAAGGATTTTCAAGCTCAATCAAGATGCCAAATGTTGATGACAAGGTCAAGAAAGTGGTAACCAGGATCAAGCCTAATACAAGTCAAAGAGGATTATTAAACCTATTGGAGAATGTGTTTGTGGTTAAAAAGAACCATATATGTTCATCATGTCTCTAATAAGAAGATGAAGATATAACATATGAGATTATTTGAAATTCCATTCTAGAAGGATGAGAGGACTTCAAACGGTTTTTAGTTGATAAGGAAAGATCAATTATCATGTCAAGGTCCTGTACTATTTTGTGAAGGTCTAAAATGTTGCCAAATTTGTTATGTTTTTGTCTATGAAGGTCCCCGAGTTTTTATCCATCAAAAGGTAAGTGTATGTTCTACATTGCTTAATATCATTCATCAAAAGAAGTTTGTGTTTCCATGATATGTGAAGTACTAATTGTTGGGTATCAAGAAGTTTCTAGTACTTTTGGTCAAATTTTCCTTGGTTTCTTGTAGTTTGTGCAAGTGGTATCAAGTAGTTATGAGGTATTGAGGAGTAACTATATTATCAAGGATGTCTACTCTTGTTCACAAGCCTTGATAATAGTTCTTTCATGGCCCATCAAAGGTGTTTGAAGAGTAATACCAATCATATTGTCACCTTATTGATTGCCCGCTCATAAAGTGATATGCGTAAGCCTCTAAAGTTGTAATTAGGTTTTGTCTATGAATAGTTATCAAGTAAAGAGTTTGTCAGTTTAATAAGAAAAAATGTTATTCATGTAAGAAGGGTCAAAAAATGTCATGAAGTCATGTTGTTACTGATTGAAATCTCTTAAGGATCTGATGTTTGGTGTACCATGAGTGCAAGACAAGATGTTTGATCTAAGAAATTGTTGTATATATCTCCCCAGGGTAAATATAGACAAACAAGCGAGAAGAATATAGAAATCAAAGAAACTCAAACACCGACATTTATTCGCCGCCAACCGGAAAGGCGCAGTAAAAGATGTCAACATGAAAATGGATGTGCCCCGCCCGAGTTAAAGCGCAGTAAAAAGATGTCGACATGAAAATGGATGCGCCCTGGCGCAGGTTAAGGGCGCAGGTAAAAAGATGTCGACATGAAAATGGATGTGCCCTAGCGCAGGTTAAAGGCGCAAGTAAAAAGATGTCGACATGAAAATGGATCCGCCCCTAGACAAAGTTAAAGGCGCAGGTAAAAAGATGTCGACATGAAAATGGATGCACCACAAGCGCGCTTTAAAGGCACTGAGTAAAAAGATGTCGACATGAAAATGGATGCGCCCTGGCGCAGGTTAAAGGCGCAGGTAAAAAGATGTCGACATGAAAATGGATGCGCCCTGGCGCAGGTTAAAGGTGCAGGTAAAAAGATGTCAACATGAAAATGGATGTGCCCTCGCCCGAGTTAAAGGTGCAGTAACAAGATGTCGACATGAAAATGGATGCGCCCTAGCGTAGGTATAAAGATGTCGACATGAAAATGGATGCGCCCTGGCGTAGGTTAAAGGCGCAGTAAAAAGATGTCGACACACCAAAATTCGTGCCCATGGCGCAGGCTTGGGGCACACAACACAAAGTGTCGACATGTGAAAATTCATGCCCTAGCGTAGGTTAGAGTATGTTGACACATGGATGGATGCGCCGAGGCACATCTTCAGGAGGCGCAACATTTTGAGTGTTGACACCCCGACAGAAAGCAAACCCTGGCGCAGATATTCAAATGGCCATAACTTTTCACAGGGAGCTCGGATTCATGCAAGGTTGGAATTTTTGGAAAGCTTACAAGGTCCTCTATCCAACTACGACTAAATATATTTAATTGGGTGAGAAAAAGTTCTTTAAAAATGCAAAACACAATTCACCATTTTTTGGGTTTGTTAGGGTTCTCACCTACCCCCATAATGAGATGAATTAAATACAACCTTGAGGTGGTTGGGGTAGATTTGGAATTCCTCTTTCTTCCCTCTCTCATTCTTCCTATAAATTATAAGGAGTGGCTTCTTTCTAAAGGTTAGACATTCTTGTTTTGGCCCTCCTTCTTCTCTTTTTGCATGTGAATTTTTGGAGTTCAAACCTCCCATCTAAAATTGTGATGCAAATTTACCTCTTAGCATTTTGTAGTGTATCAGATCAATCTTTGGAACAAATAATGCATGTCCGTGGATGATTCTCAACCCTCTCTCGTGTTCATTTGCATCCTCCCGATCTTTCACTACAAATTTGGTTAGTGTGCATGATCTTGCATTGCATTTTAATGGTTTGTGTTTATTGGCAAGACATGTGTTCATCATTCCTCTGCATCACCTTTGTTAGTTTAGGTTTATTTTTATGCATCTTCTTACCTTGTCTCGGGAAAGTTAGATTATGTTTTTTGAGTAAACCCTCCGCATTTTTACATGTGCATCCGAACAAAGGAATAGAACCGCCTTCATTTGGAGAGCTTTTCCGATTTTGCAAGGTCCCACACTTGGGAAAAACTCCATGTTATGCAATCGCACTGAGAGTCTCAACCCATCGAGTTGCAAACATTTAGGGGTGCTATGATTCGCCATCAATAGAAACCAAAGTAGAATCTTTTCTTGTATGAAAGAAGTGAAGTGTAATGTCAGAGGGTCTTCTTGTCATATGTCATGAAATCTTGGTTAAGTAAATATGTTCAAAGTTCTCCAAGGTTGAAATCGGGTATATCACTTGAAGTTATAAATGGACAAGACATAAATAAGATGAATAGGTGTGTATTACCCAAAACAAAGTATTAAAGACAAATTTGGGTAGCTTCATATAATTAGCGCATCTTAGGTTCTCTTTTGATCCGATCTGGTCAAGAAGGTTGAGGTTTCTTAATGCTTGAATTGATAGAAGATCGATATCTTTGGTCAAGTATAAAGACTTCAATATTGTAGGTACAAGTTTATGTATGGTTTCAATATTGACTTGAAATATGTCCGTGTTTGAAAGCATGATGACAGAGGGCTTAGGTGATAGCATATGCAAGAATAAGGAATATCCGAGTTAACATAGGTTGGTTGAATATCTATGAGTGCAAGTTGAAGAGTTAAAATGGATATAGATAAAGAAAAGATCAAAATAAAGGATGTAACCATTCGGAGGGGAGATTAAATGCTCATAAACCTAAGAAGACTCTATCATAGCATGCTAAGTAAAATAATCTTCATCAAAATATTCGGTGGTATGTAAGTACACAAAGACACAAATGTATGGATGAAAGTGGTTCAAGGAGTAAGCAATGAAGACTCAAAATAGGAAGATAGTTGTGTTCAGTAAGATATTATGCTCCAAGGTGTGTGCACAGATTGAATGTTGACTCCAAGAATCTAATTTTTCCAATCGAGGTATGCTTCATATATTTGATCATATCCTTAGTTGTTTGAGGTTGTATGTAGTGAGAGGTATCGGGAAGTATAGTAGTGTCTATCTATCCAAGGGAATTTTTGATGATATGTGGCTTGTAAATGAAGAATCGAGTGTCTTGATCGGTTTGAAGTCCAAAATGATGATTATTTATCGTGGGTAGTTTTTCATATGATCCAATAGCTATGATTTCAAGAGAAGAAGGCAGAGTATATTGAAATAGTGCTTCAAGACAATAGTATTTGATTATGACCTTTCTTCATGGCATTTCTCAAGCTATGTGACCTCATATTTGCATTAATAGCTAGAGAATGATGATATGATGTCGGGGGAGCATTTAGTTGATGTTTCACATGTTTGATATGCTTATATCAGAATGAGAAATTTGGAAAAATTGGTCTAAAAGAGAACTTTAGGGCTAATGGTCCTAAAAAATGATATACTAGATATTAGAGGCAAAACTTTTGAATCTAACGTCGTAAAAACCTATGAGATGGTGTATGATAGGTATGAAGACAAAATTTAGAGAATATAATCTCAGGGGGAGCTATGTGCATGCTTATATCAGGTCCATGGATCTCACTAGCTACTATTGAAATCAAGAAAAACATAGTACAGTCCAAGAGAGAGCTTGTAAATAAGTATGATTGTACATTATTGTCATTGTTTTTCATGTTGAGTTGTCATAGTTCCTTTTTCATAAATGTCAAATGGGGAGAGTAGGCTCAAAAACATGAAAAAGAGGTTTTATAGGTGTTTTTGTGTGGTTGCCATCAATGTTTATGAAGTTGGTTGCCATCAATGAGAAAGGGGAGAGTTTTCGCCATCGTGCCTTTGGTGTTGTCATTGATGTAAAATTTAATTGATGGAAAATGGAGTCTAGGTGTTATAGGATTCTCCATGAGGTGTCAATCATAGTCAAGCATGAAGGTTTATTGGTAGTGTCTAGTTTTGGTGAAGTTATTATGGTGTCTTGGCATGGTCTAGAGCATGGTGCAAGCATGTATGGTCATGATATGAGTTCCAAAGGTTGGTATGAGGTCTATCATGGTCAAAGTGATGTGTAAAAGGTGTTAATGAGTCTGTAAGAGGGCATAATAATGTATTCTCGAGAAGTATGTGTTGAGTCTGGTCATTCTAGGCATATTCATGACCTAAAGTGCATGTGTTTTGGCATGGTGGCATAAAGTATGGAGCAGGAAGTCTTGTTTGAGCATGAGAAATATTTTTTTACATAGAATAACATATTTAGGACGAGTTTCATGTCAATATTCGAGAGGTTTGATCTTGTTTCAAGGTCCATCAAGCAAGTTTGTTGAGAACAAGGCATATAGACACATGTAATTATTAGTTTCTCAAGAGTTACAGATGCATTTGAGCATGAGTGAGAGTTTAGATAGTTTGAAAAGGTTATCATGGTGCTTTAAGAAATTTTTTAGGTCAAACCAGTGAAGAAAATGAAATAAATTGAGTTTTTAGAAAACCGAACTCTTAAAGAGCAAAATCCAAAGCATGATAGTCATCTTGTTTTGCTCGCCCACACTCGTGAGTTCTACATGGGATCCCGAGGCTTTGGGAGATGTTTTTTCATTGACCTAAGAGTTTTTTTCAAAAAGAATGATTTAATTTTATTGTCCCATCTTTATGAACACTCATTCACAAGCTAAGTTGTTCTTAAACCCTAGTTAAACCCTCATAGCAGAGTGATATGAAATAAATGCATGGTATGGTTTCTAAATGGTATGGGAAAGAAAATTTGATGCATAAAGGTTATAAAAGATTCTCTAGGGCTCACTTTTGGTGGTGGTTTCATGTTCCAAGTGTTTCAACAAGTTGGAGAAAACCCTAGTTTTGTGGAGATTTACAATTTTAAGGGGATGGAGGTTTCATGATGGGAAGTGAATTATTATAGATTCCTTGGGAGATGCTCTAAGTGGAAATCAAAATTTTCATATAGTTTGAGTGAAGATTTTTTGACCTACATGTCCTCCTCCAAGTCACCCTACCGCTTTTGGCCTAGAAAGGCTAAAACGTAGTCTTGTGGCTTGAGATGAGTTTGATGGAATGGTGTTGTAGCTAAGTTAGTTGGTCATGGAGGATTTTTTGACACTTGAAATGATGTATTGGAGTATTTACATTGATCAGGTGAGGTGGTTTCATGTTTTAACCCTAGTGGCCTAATTATCCCTATTAGGTTTCTCAAGAAGCCTTGTGGTTCAGATGTGTAAGTGTGATTTTCTCCATGTGACATATGCATGTGATGGATATAATAGGTTTATCAGGTATCCCTTTAAGTGTTCTAAGTGGTTTCAGCTCTTAGAAGCAATGAAAGAGGTGATTGGAGCTTGATCTCTTAAGAGTGGTTCTTGAGTCCTTGGAACAGGTTTGACAAGTTCTAGAGATTGGTTTTTTTGGATAACTTATGATATGTTTTGAAGAATGAAGTGAGTTGTTCCAAAAGTAGACTTCATGGTATTTCCAATGGTATATTGTATAAGTCTTGATGATGGGTATTGCTATGTGAAATCATTCATTTTCTAGGACTCGATTTTGGGTGCTTTCAAGACCTATTTGGGGTTGTTTGCTTATTTGTGTGTTTCATGGTAGAGATAGCTAATGCATAGGTTCTAAAGGTTGTTAGAGGATTTCTATAACATATTTGGAGTTTTTTTATCCTTAAAAAAATTTATATGTGCCCTTGAAGATCATAGTCCATTCTTTGGAGGTGTAGACCTTGTTTTGAGCCTATAAGAGATGTTTGTGCTAGTTCTTGATAGTGTGACCTGCTGACCTACTTAGGTCTCTTGGGGTGATTTATATGATGTTGGAGGAATGTTTTCTTGTTTATATTACTGAAATATATGGTCATGGCTGACATAGAGGTGTTTTTGAGTTGATTCATGTAAATAAAGGTGTTATATTTGCTTATTGTGACTAGTTGAGTTAAAGAGGAAATGAGCGAGCTATAAGAAGTGAAGGAAGAGTGTAGAGGGGTAAAGGATAGAGTAAATAAGAGGTGTGATGAGATGAGAAGAGTTGAATATCAGGTGTGTAAGGTCATTATACCTAATCAATAAGAGAAGGACCAGATTTGAGCGACGAAGAAGATAGGGCGGTTGGAGAAGGTTTTGAGAGAGAGGGGAGCTGAATTTGGGATCACAATCAGTTGTGGGAACAATATATTTTTATTGATCATCCATTTCAAGTGGCTAGGTGGGGTTTTAGTCATATTATGGGGTTTGAGCCTCCTTGTAGGATTGGTGTCCTACTAAACTAGGGGTTGGTGCTCCTTGTGGGGTTGGTGCCTCATTAAAGAAATATTGTATGATGTGCAATAATGTCCATGCAATTCCTTTGTTATGAGTAATATTAGCAAAGGTTTCAATGGGTTTTCTTCCCCTTTAGGGTTTCCCACTTACGTATGGTGTTCATGTGTTCTCTATTTTGTGTCATGTTCTTATGATTGGATGTTGCACACCTAATAAGCTCACAACTGGTTATCCATGTGGAATGATTGGTTTAAATGTTAAATATATGTTCTATGAAATATTTTTAAGACTGATTCACCCCCATTCTCTATTCTTCTAATAGTTTCACCAAATTTAGCCACCTAGTACCCGATTTGATCATCTTCCTTGAGCTACAAACAACATAATGAGAAATATATTGGTCAGCACACCCTATCGAATGCAAAATCCAATCACAATTCCAATATTGTAGTGTTGGAGTATTTTTATACGGAATGCTCGTATTTTCATTAAATCTAGCAATGTAGTAGCTCTACTTTCTATTAGAAAATGACAGAGATAGCTAGTGAATGAATTTTGCTTGTGCTTAGAATCAACAATCATAGAAAGGAAAGAATATAAACTCACAAACACCAACAAGTTTTATCCTGGAAACCTCCAGAGGAGGAAAAACTAGTCGGGAAGGGAAATTGCTCTTTCTTCCCACTTTTATTGGCCAATTCAAACAATAAGTACAAAATTACAATAAGTATGAAAGAGAAGTAGATAATATCTCACACTTCCTCCCAATTACTTGTTTGCTCTGTCTCAACACTCCTTTCTTCTACAAAACACAATTCCAACACTAAGAACTTCTTGCTCACTTGCTTTCATGCTTCGATGATCTTATTCTCTTCTACAAACATGTATTTATAGCCTTTCTCATGTCCTCCCATGCACTGGAGAATGGGAAAGGTCATGGAGGAGAAGAGACATGACAACCTTTCAAATTTTGGGTTGTTCATTTCATTTTTTTTTTTGTCTAAAAGAGCCAGACCGCCACCCAATGCAAACCGGTCTGGTGGACCTCAAGGACCGCCACCCTTGGGCAGGGGGGTTCTAACCACCGCTCTACACAAAGTGGGTCCTGTTACTATAAAGATAGAACCTCTCATGTATTTATTTTCCTTCTTCGTGTTGCCGATCGATCGATGAAGTAGAGTCATTTTGGATCCCTATGGATCACACCTCCCCGCTTAGGAGGATTTTTGGTCCCACAAAAGCTTAGTGGGGGAGTAGATGAGGAAATAATTCCCTCACTTGCTCCTTCGAGTACCACCGGCCTGCCTTGGTGTCTTTCCTTTCAATCCAATCTGCCAAGACTCTTGCGGACCTCTCCTAGTCTCTCTGGACCTTTACTGCAACACTACATCCTCCTCCAATTCACCTCGTGAGTCCAAGATGCAATCCTCAATGGAAGGTAAAAATTGTAGTCCTTCATCTTCATCTAGCATGGATGGCTCATATAGGTGCAAGTTCTCACAAGTTTACTACAGAGTACATCCTCATAAATGATGGTAAATCAAGTCAAAAGGCATTTTCTCCAACCTGCTCCAATATGGTGAAGGGCCCATATCGTAGTGGCTTGAGCTTCCATGCTTGACCTTGTAGTCTCTCCTTGCTCAAGTAAAGCCAAACTCTATCTCCAACATGAAGCTTATGTTCCCTCCTATGTTGATCGTGCCTAGCTTTGTACTTGGCTTGAGATTTCTCTAGTTGTTCTTTGACTTTGAGATGGATTTTTCGGATCCTCTCAATGAATTTGTTTTTCTCTAGTCACCTCTGTGTCTCGTGTCTCCTCCTCATCCTGCTGCCCAACTGCTATGTCCAATGGATTTGTAGGTAGATATCCCAAGCATGCTTCAAATGGTGACTTCATAGTGGATGTGTGTACTGCCCGGTTATAGGAATGTTGAATGTAGGCTAAGGACTCATCCCAAGTCCTTGGGTATTTTTGTTATACCCTCTTGATCAAATGTACCAAAGTCTGTTCACCACCTCTGTCTGTCCATCTGTCTCGTGGATGGAAAGTTGTGCTCCTCTGTAACCTGGTATCCATCTTGTCCCACAAAGTAGTCCAAAACTTCCCAAGAACCTGGAATCCCTGTCAAAAACAATAGACTTTGGCAAACCAAAATGCACCCATACATTAGCAAAGAAAAGATATGTTGCCTCATGTGCTTTTATTATCTTTTTACATGCCATAAGAATACACATCTTACTGAATCTATCAACAACAACATAGAGATAGTCATGGCCATGTTTAGACATAGGTAATCCTCCTACAAAATCCATAGAAATGTCCTCCCATGGATGAGTAGGTACTGGAAAAGGCATATACAAACCCTCCTTCCTAGTCTTAGGCTTGTTGGTACAACAAAGTTTACATCCACGTATAAATTTTGATACTTCTTCTTGCATATTGGGCCAATACACATGTACCTTTGCAAGTGGGCTAGGGTCTTACCAACACCGAAATGTCCCGCTACTTTCGAGGTATGTGCTTCCCTCATCAATAGAAGTCTTTCTTCTTTAGGCACGCAAAGCTTCCCCCATCGGTAGAGCAGCCCATCCTTGAGATAACAATCTTCAATCCCTGTCCTTTCAGTCCCTTGGGACGCAATCTGCTGAAATGTCACCCCAAAGTCTTTGTCTGGGCATATGCCTCTCCGTAAGCTTCCTTCGTGAAGGGCTCGATCTGAGAGATAGTGGCCAAACAGAGAACTTCTCTCTGTGTGGGTGGCCTAGACAACATGTCTGCCACCAAATTTGTACTACCCTTCTTGTATTTGATCACCAGATGGAACTACTGAAGGAACCCCATCCATTTGTAGTGCCTTGCCTGCTGCAATTTAGACTGTGCTTGCAAATACTAGAGAGGTTTGTGGTCAGTGTGCACAATAGTTTCTTTACCCAACAAATAATGCTTCCATTTTTTAATTTCCTGAACTAGTGCATACATTTCCTTATCATATATTGAATATCCTTTAATTGCTGAAGTGAAAGTTTCATAATGATAAGCATATGGGTTTACCTCCTGAAGCAACATTGTGCCCATAACGTAATCACTGGCATCTGTCTCTACTTCAAAAGGCTGCTGCAAATTAGGAAGAGCAAGTACTGGAGCATGACTAATCTTGTATTTCAATAACTCAAAGGATTTGTCTTGTTCCTTACCCCAATCAAAACCCTTACTTTTATGGCCACTGTGTGTAGAGGTGTTGCAATCATGGAGAAGCCTGAATGAACTTCCGCATGTATTGTACTGCTCCCACAAAACTCCTAGTCTCTGTGGCTCCTGTTGGTGTTGGCCAATTAGTGATGGCTTCCACCTTCTTTGGATCCACTCGTAGCTCTCCTCCTCCAACCACGTGCCCAAGATAGACAAGTGACTATTTGGAAAATTCACATTTCTTCATATTACAAAGCAGTTGTTTCTCCCTGAGAACTTGCAAGACTTGTTGTAAATGAGTTAGATGTTCTTCCCATGTGGCACTAAAAATCAAGATATCATCTAGATATACAATGACACATGAATCTATGAAATCCCACAATACATCATTCATCAATCTCATAAATGTAGTGGGTGCATTGCATAACCCAAAAGGAAGTACTAACCATTCATACAAACCCCATGTTTTGTCTTGAAGGAAGTCTTCCATATATCCTCCTCCTTCATTCTGACTTGGTGATAACTTGACTTGAGATCCAACTTCGTGAAAAATTTGGCATGCTGAAGCTGGTCCAAGAGATCATCTATGCGGGAAGTGGATATATGTTCTTTATGGTGATCTTGTTCAAAAATGCGGTAGTCGATGCACATTCTCCAAGAACCATCCTTCTTCGCACCATCACAATAGGTGAACCGCATGGTGAGGTGCTCAGATGTATCACCCTTGGTCTAGTAGTTCCTGGAGTTGTTTCTTTACTTCAATACTCTCAAGCAAGGATTGCCTATACAACCCGATGTTTGTAGAGGGGACTCGAAATAGCTGAATCTCATGCTCTACTTCCCATTTTGGTGGTAACCCACTGGGAGCCTGAAATACTTCCTGAAAAGACTGAATAATACTATCCAAATCATGCTTTCCCTGGTTAGAAATCTCTGAAACTTCTACCCCATCTTGTTTATCCTTTAACAAAAGTAAACAAAACTGATTATGATTTTCCTGAATAAGTCATTTTTTTTTGGTTAAGCACTCACCATAGTAACCCGTGTCTTACGCTGGTGTGCCCGGATGTTGTAGTTGATCCCATCCTTGACCCATCTATACCGGTTTTCCCTTCTCATAAATATAACATCCCTAATATACAAGTAAGGACTCCCGAATACAACATCAAAAGCATCAAGTGGAATAACGTCAGCTTCCAAAACATCAATATACTGGGAATTTATCCCAAACTTGACCTTACATCTTCTTGTTACCTGAATTTCAACACCCTTCTTCACCCAACCCAAAGGATAAGGGTGTGGATGCTCGTAAGTCTCAAGACCAAGCTTCTTTACAACTGCTTCAAAATCAAGTTAGACTGAGAACCGGTATCAACCAAAGCATTTACCTTAGTTCTCTTGATCTGGATTTTGATCTGGAATAGTCTACTCATCTCCTCTTCCTGTGCTGTCCATGTTGGTGGTCGTGCATCCAAGCCTTTCATCTACATCAGAGTCATCTTCGATTTCCACCTCCCCTTCTATTTTTACAATTGTCATGGACTTCTTTGAGTCCTTGGTTTGGTTCTTCGGATGTAACTCCGGATGCAACTTCCAACATGTAGCGTCAGTATGACCATTGATATCACAATTTCTTGCAAAAATTCTTGGGATCTTTACAAGTATTTAAAGTAGTGGCAACTTGTTTACCTTTCCCTTTCCACTTACCCTTGTTACTTGTTTGCCCATACTCTTTTTTTTGCTGATTTGTCGACTGCTTTGCCCTTGGCTCTGCTTCTCCTTGCTTCTTTTCATCATCTATGTAGTATGCCTGCACACATGCCTCGTTGAGATCTTTGGGCTTTGTGGAGATGACTTTTCTTTGAAGGTGAGTGTGAAGTCCTCCCAAGTACTTAGTCAGAATATCCTCATCCTCCAAGTCCATGTTTAGCAACATGGCCTGCCTCCGAAACTCCGTAGTATAGTCCTGCACACTTTGACCACTGCCTTGTCTAAAATACTGCCATTTAATCATTTGGTCAGTCTTGTGGCCAATAGGATAGAAGTTAGCTCTAAGTAATTCTTTAAATTCTTGCCAAGATTTCACAATAGGACGCTTCTTCTTTTCACAAGTGGTTAGATGGGTTTCCCACCAAACCAGAGCGTGTCCCTCCATTTTGAGATGTGCAAAGGTGATCCTCTGTGCCTCAATGACATTATGGATGCTAAAGTAGACTTCTAACTATTTTAACCATTTATCAAGCAACTCTGCATCTACTTGTCCTTCAAAGCTTTTAATCTCAACTTTCGTCTCAACTTTAAAAGGAGTATGATCAGATTTTACCTTTTCTCTTGTTTGAAGTCTCTTCTTCATGCTCTTCCCCATAATCTTCCTCATGGTGGCTCCTTCCTATGCCAAAATTTTCAGCTAAGCCTCAAACCACTGAGTCCATGGAGTCTTGCTTGACAGAAGTTGTCTTCTACAAATCTGCAAGTTCTTCTTGCCTTCTAAACATCCTATCCATCATGGTCTCCAACATCTCGATTCTATGGACCAAGTTCTCTTCCTCCATTTGTCCCCAAATTCTCTGTTTCCACTTCTTTGTAGAAATTTTGGATCGCAAGGTAAAGCCTCTTCGCCTTTAGATCTCATCACTATCATACAAATCCAAGAACGAATACCATAGTCCGGATACTTGTTAGCTCTGATACCAAAATGATCTGTAAACTCTTCAACTTTGGAATTATCCACATAATCACAAATTAAATGTTGTTGTTCTACTTTCTATTAGAAAATGATAGAGATAGCTAGTGAATGAATTTTTCTTGTGCTTAGAATCAACAATTGCAGGAAAGGAAAGAATATAAACTCACAAACACCAACAAGTTTTATCCTGGAAACCTCCAGAGGAGGAAAACTAATCGGGAAGGGAAATTGCTCTTTCTTCCCACTTTTATTGGCCAATTCAAAACAATAAGTACATAAATTACAATAAGTATGAAAGAGAAGTAGATAATATCTCACACTTCCTCCCAATTACTTTTCTTCTGTCTCAACACTCCTTTCTTCTACAAAACACAATTCCAGCACTAAGAACTTCTTGCTCACTTGCTTTCATGCTTCGATGATCTTATTCTCTTCTACAAACATGTATTTATAGCCTTTCTCATGTCCTCCCATGCACTGGAGAATGGGAAAGGTCATGGAGGAGAAGAGACATGGAAAACCTTTCAAATTTTGGAGGTTGTTTGTTTCATGTTTTTATTTTCTATCCGAAAGAGCTAAGACCACTCGCCAATGCAGATGACCGGTGGTCTAAGACCACCAGCAGAGTGGCTTATTACTATAAAGATAGGACCGGTTGGCCTGGGGTGAAGTAGGTTCATAATCGCCACTATCTACATTTAGAGTGGGAAATGGTCCTATTACTATAAAGACAGAACCTCCATGTATTTATTTTCCTTATTTTACCAATACGAAACCATGATCAAGTTTCATTAAGAGTCTCTAGGTGTTTTAGTGGAGTTCTTAAGTTTTCTCTCCAAAAGTCGACATTTGAAAATTCAAATTTATAAAGGTAACTACAAAGAGGTTTCTTAGCATATTGTAATTCTTAGAAAGGGATAATTACAAGTTGTAATTTTTTAATATCCTCAAATTCCATATTATCCTATCTTAAGAAGAAAAACCAACATGGAGAAGGATAATATTAGCACAAGGGATGAAGGTTGAGATATTTTTTGTGCTTAAATCAACTAAAAACTAAGAATGAAATATTGTTATGAGTTGAGAAAATGCATACCATGAAGTAAGAAGAGGAAAATAAGCTTAAAATCCCTTGTATGTAGATTATTGCAGCAGACCGTGAGTGGAGTGTGAAAGGTTTTTAACCAAGATTCTTGAAGGATTTTTATAAATATTAGTAGATCTTAAGGCATTTAGTAAGTTTTGTAATTATAGAGATGATGTACATGTAAATAAATAATGAATAAATTAGCTTGATGCATTTCCATATGTTATTTAGAGGTGCTTGTAAACTATTTTCATTGATATCGAGAGAAGAAGGCTCGTGGAGTGCAATCTTAAGTTGTAAGTTAATGATTTGATGCTTCTCGAGTCTTCTTCTTGTATTTATAGGATATTATGATTGTTAAAAGATTTGAATGATATGAATATCATTGTATGATAATTACATAGGTGTAAGGAACTTTCAAGGTCTCGGGAGTGATTAGAATCTACGTATATAACTTGATTGACATTTAATGAAAATAGCTATACATAATTTATTTGCAAGGAGAAATATGCATTATATATGGTGGTGTCAGTAAGTGGTTTTTAAGCTAATTATAAGAAGGAAAAGTGTATATGAGTTGTAGGACTACCTACTGAGAGTAGTGTGAAGTGTTGAAAAGAATTTAAAGCCTTTATATAAAATTATTTGCAAACAATTTGTTTGTTGTCCGTAGTAACCTCGAGCTAGAGTTTTGAGCATAAAATATGATTCCTCCATAAAAAAACAAATAAACCTTAGGATTAGGTGTAATTATGCCTAAGTGAACTATGGAAAAAAATTTAGGTCAAAATATTATGTTTTGTTAAGGTAAAATGAGAAATCATAGTCATTTACCCATACTCCTTACTTGTTTTAGATCACAATTTTGAGCAAACCTTATAGTCGACGCGAACAAATATGTACATGATCGGTCATAGATCCCTAAAGAGAAAAGTTGGATCATCTAAAAATAGAAGTTTTGGATTTGGAATGAGGTCATGAAACATTGTGTAGCTCAATTTATCTTTATTTTTCTCCTCTCGGCCTAAGACATGACATGTTTAGGGCTAAATTACTAAAACTTACATAACTTTTGATTTAATTGGTGAAATCCCTTGAAATTTTACATGCATGTTTAATTAGAGGTGATTGAGCATATTTTTGTGGTTTTAGTATTTTTGGGTCAAGACAAGTGCATTTGTGGATGACTATGCGGTTTAGGGGTACAAGAAGGCCTAATTAAGGACTAAAAAGGAATAATTTTGTAATTTTCTTTGTTTTCCAAGTGGAATGAAGGTCTAAAACTAGTTGGTCATCATTAACAAGCTATTTTTGAGAGTCTACAAGCATTGAAATAGCCATGCAAGTCTTTGTTGAGGCATAACTCATAATTTTATTCATTAGGCCTTGTAGCCCTATAAGGTAGTTTTAGAGAAAGGCAAGAGTCTTGGGGATTGGGCTTGAACTAAAGGTATTTGAGATATGAATTGAATCTTACAAGATCAAAGAAACTTGGTTAAGTTTTTGATGACTACTAAAATTTCATATATCTAATAGTTGTCAAGAGAAGCTCAAGGAAACCTAGTCAAGTAGGTCTACAACACATTTTAAATTTTCTTAAATCAAACAAGTAAATAGAAGATTTAAGCCTTATGTTTGGACCTATATGACTGCGAAGGTTAACAAACCCTCAAGAGCATAACATATAAGCATAATTAATTTTTAATCCATGATTGTTCAAGAAGATCATTAAAGAAGCCTAATTGGAAACTTGTCAAAGTCACAATGTTTCGTGAAGTTGTATTAACCCCTACATCAATTCTCCTGGTCATCTCTTCAAAACACGAGTATGTAAGGGAAAACATATGTAGAGCTAATAGCATGAGCTATGTATAGTAAGAAACAAATGTAGCACCCATTCATATGCCACTTGGTAAATAAAAAGAAACACATGTAGTACCCCTTTAAATGACATGTGGTACATAAACCACATTACACATGTCATTGGAGTGTTATAGAACTCTACATTTTAAAGGGAAATTAATCCCTATTAATGATAATGTTTGAATTTTTAAAAGTTTTAATGTTTTTTTAATTTATTTTTACTTACCTAATTATAGTAGGGTTTATTTGTATTTTTAAAGATTGGGATTGCTCGTTTCCTATGTCGAAGGTGAGGGAGACTTTGTGGTCACAACTCCAGCCCATGTTTAACATTGATGACCATTTACACGTGTTTATGTGTTTTTAACTATATATAACTAATAATTTCGTAGCTTTCTTTGTAAACTTCTTATTGATAGATCACAGACGATGTTACAAAGATTTAGACATGGTCATTATTTATCATGACTTATGTTAATAGAGGTAACATTGCGTGAATGGAGGTGGCCCTCCCAACAATATATTATGCCAATAACGCCGACACCCCAACCTTAGTATTGAGCTTGAAAAATACCTCCAACATTGCCAAAGGCGGCGATGACAAACACACTTTATGATACACACTTGGGATTACTTCTACGACTTCACAAACCTTACATACCTTACTACCCATGTCAAAATACCTCTTCAATGCATGTTGAAATTACTTCGATGACTCTACAATCCCTCATATTTAATTATCAACATAACATTGTACCTCCTTTTAAACTCAAGCTCTTGAGCTATTGGTGAGTTACAAGTAGTTTGTAATCATCAACCCAAGTTCCATTCCCATTAAGTCCATTGGACACTTTCAATAAGTGGCCATGGGACACCTGATCAGGGTCAAACTTCTCCATGTGGATTAAGTGGAACATAACGGGGGCACTGCGAATGCGGATTGTTCAATGGATATTAAGGACCCAAACCTACCTCCATGCCTCACTCCAGAAAAAGTGCTTCTACACCACTCTAGTTCATAGCTCTGGAATAGTAATAATGTTTACCATCCAAATTTTAAGACTCAAGGTCTTGGGCTATTGGTGAGTTACAAGTAGTTTGTAATCATAAACCCAATTTCCATTCCCATTGAGTCCATTGGACACTTTCAATAAGTGGCCACAAGGACACCTTGAGGTAGGGGTCAAACTTCTCCATGTGGACCAAACACAATACAATGAGGCACTTTAAATGCGGATTCTTTGAACATTAAGGACCCAAGCCCACCCACATCTCACTTTGAGAAAGTGCTCCTCCGTCACTCTAGTTCATAGTCGTGGTATTATAAAAGTGTTTATTATGCAAATTTAACGGCATGCATTGAGCGCTCTCGGTGTATGCTACTACAAACGAGGTTGATTGGTGGCGCTCGTCTTGTGTTAATGCTTCGCTCTTCCAAACTCCGGATCGCTGGATATTCACTGATTCCTTTACATTGCCCCCCACCCCACCACACCCCCAACCCCCCCCCCTAGTGGAAGTGTTAGTAGGGATATAGCTCTATTTCTATCACCCTTATATATTAAATTAACAACAAGGGGTAAATAAAAGTGCACCCTCAAATATCATTGTAAACTACTTATGGTAGCGTGAATTTTGAAAGATACCATCAAATTAATGATACCAGTCTTCCCGATAAACCTCATGCCTCGTCTCAAGCCTCCAACCAGGTTGCCATTACCATTGCCAGTTCCATGCATTTCATCCACATTGAAAATCATCAAGCCATCCCACCAAAAACCCAATTTCAATAGAACCATCAAGGCCCAAAATCAAGAATCTCGACGCCCAAATGAAGAACCTAATCAGCCAATTCAAGAATCTAAATACCCAAATCAATCAGTACTCGATGATACATATCCCAACAACAGTACTGGGAATCTCATACCCACAAGACGCCTGGATCCTACAGCAAGACATTTCCTACTGCTATCACTTTCTGTCAAATTGAGAGAGAAAATTTTATACCTTGAGGTAATGGGCGTGGACTCCACAAAGGCCCTGAGAGACAACCCATCAGTCCTCTACAAGAGTTTATACGGCATAAAAGACGTGGTGGATTACTTGAATCAAATGGGTATGTTGTACAAAGACATGGGGAAAATATTTGGTATGTGCCCACAAATCTTAACTATGGATATTGATAAGCATTTGGCTCCAGTTTTCAGTTTTTTGATTGATGAGGTAAGAATACCCAGAAAAGATATAAGAAAATCTATTCGCAGATGCCCAAAGTTGCTCGTTTGTAGCGTTAGAGACCAACTTAGGCCTACCTTGTATTATCTGAAGAAATTGGGGTGTGTTATTGATTGTTCCAGTACAGTTCTATTGTGTTCCAGCGTGGAAAATTCCTTTGTTCCTAAGTTAAAGTACTTGCAGAATTTGGGTATTTCATACGAGGATGCTGTGAAAATGGTGGTGAGGGCTCCTGGAATTTTTAGCTCCAATGTTGAAAATAATCTTCAGCCAAAGTTTGATTTTCTAATCAATGAGATGGGAGGTAAAGTTGAGGATTTGTTGAAGTTTCCACATTACTTTGGTTTCAGTTTAGAGAAGAGGATAAAGCCTAGACATGGTCTTTTGGTCAAGTACAATGTTACTTTGCCTCTTCCTGATATGCTGATTAAAACGGATGTGGAACTTCTGAATAAACTGAAGCAGCTAGCTGGATAAAGTGTAAGTTCTTGGATCTTTTTAGTCGCATTGGGTTTAAGGTTATGGAATTTTTGAATCTGTTTCTTTCAGTTTTCGCCTCTGGCTGAATTGAAATGTACACTGAAATTGTATTTATGTTTACAAATGACAAAAGTAGGTCACTAGGTCTGAAGTATCTAGTCTAGAATAACAGTTCACCGGAATACCCAAATAGGAGGGTGACTCTGCAAATAAAAGAAATTGGAACCCATGTAACCGAAATCAGGTGGGCTGCCGGTATAATCCAATGTCTCGCAGCATCTTTCTCTTAGTGACAATTCTGAATACTGCACTGTCTAAACAATGTAATATAATAGTTTGTACTTTGTGGTGCTAAGGGAAACAAAAATATTAGTTTCAGAAACTTCACCTTTGCGATTTGCATTTTGAGGCACTTCTTATCAATCATTCAGTGTTATGTCTGCCTTTGGCCGATGTTTCAAGTTTCTTTAATATGCATTGCAGCTACTTCTTGATATGTGATTAGATTATATAAGCTGTTTGTTTTCTATAATTCTTTTGAAGATTGTCCTCATATGTTATTTCCATTGTTTGCTATAATCGATATAATATGCCTATATTCTGTCTTGAAGTCATTGGTTGATTCTTTAGTTGAAATTTAGAGATGAGCAGGATTAGAGGACCATATATGCATCCATTTTCTCATTGGTGTTGGGCGCCAATGCGATTTAAGCTCATAAGTGTTCATATTGTATCTACTTATTGATTTGGCCAGTGCCTAGCATTTCTTTAGCCGGATCCCTACCTACATAATATGTTGAGGAGTACAGGGCCCAGCACTGCTAATTTTAGTTTAGGGTTCTCACCAGCATGCACCATTTCGACCCACTGATAGATGAAACAGCTTTAGTTTCACTAGTTAGCAATAACTAACAAAATAATCAGTGGGTTACTGCTGAAAGCCATGAGATTATTTATGTACACATGTGTACATTGACTTCAACAACCTTAGTATAAAACAGCTATGCAATATTTATCCTTTATCACAGATATCGATTCAAACCACTGTGCACCTTCTAAACCCTTGGGGACCTTTTCTCATCTCACTGTCATACTTATCAAGGACATCACTTGATCTCTTAGCAATGTGTAGCATCCTGTTTCCTAGTAAAGGGAATTGGTCCTTTTGCCACTCTATCAACACAAAAACAGTGTTTACTTCGAACATGAAATATCATACATAATATATACAGAATTACAAATGCTCAGTCATGACTCATTATATATGTCATATTTACTATCATGATCTATAATATATACAAAATTATGAATGCTCAATCATGACTCATTATATATGCCATATTTACTATTTGGTCATCATAATCAGATTCCTGCAGACATAAAATCAGCACACATCAGTAGGGCTTTGCATATATGTATAATTGCTTTGCTTTCCTCTTAGTGCAACAGCTGTTTAAATTTCCAACTTGCTGTATACGGATTCATTATACTGTTATACATAGACTGTACAGAATTGTAACAGCAGAAAACATTTAAGTTTGTAGTTAAGTCTTCCCATGTGAAATAAAAGTCAAAGGGTCATAAGCAAGCTTCCCAAATTCAATAGATTTTTCTTCAGTCTTAACACACTTTAGTCTCCTTATATGAGTTGTGGAATCCACGTAGCACATAATTTAGTTTGCCCTTCAATGAATGCATGTAAAAGCGGCATATGAGCAAAAACAATTAGCAAACAGGAAGGAAATACCATGAGTGAATGAATAAATGGGACAGAGAGATATTTGTAGTTTTTCTTTGATCATGTTTTGTTTTGTTGCCTCTTGTTCCAGCTTTTTACTGTAATTATTCATATTGTGCAAACCACGTCATATCAATTTTCTGAGGCCTAATTATGGTGAAACAGTAAACTAATATTACAGGGCCTTTGCCATAGTTCTAACTGTCATTTCTGGGTCTCATAAAGAATTGTAACACCTATTTGGTAGTTCCTTTTGGAATCCTTTTTCTGATCATTGTAGAAATTCAATTGAGTGCCATATAACATCAAGACATACTCAAATAAGTATCTTAGGAAGCCTGACACCTAGAAAGAGCTTCTAGGCGCCTTGAAATTTTATAGCAAAGGAGCCCGGCATTTCAATCAATGTGTCATTAAAGAATGTAGTTATCAGTAATGTTGTAGGTTTTTTCATGTTTAAGATCTTCGATATTTTCAAAATTGTTCTAATTTGAATTCTGATGGAACTCGGAGTCAATCACAGTTTGATACATGATTGATTGAAGTGTTCGGTAATAGGGCTTTACCTTAAAAACAGGAAATGCACATAGATCCTTTTCAGAGGGCAGCAACTTAATCAAAATATAAATTTTCAACTTTTTAGGTAAATTTTAGAATGTGTTGTTCCTAGGGTAACATCACATGAATCACAGTCACATTCTTGGTATGGTATTCTACCATGTTCGTTTTGATGTTAAGTTTTCATCCCTTTGGCCATTATACTATGTGAAAGGGCAATTGGGTAGGAATAATTGATGAGTTGCCTAGAAACACCTTTGTATTGACCGTATCTTCAATGTGATGTGAAACACCTCAAATTTGGTGAAAGTTATCTTTTCAGTGCAAACTTGACTACTTCGATGTTTAAGTTTGCCTTCATAATGAATTCCGTTTCTTCTAATTCTTTCTTCTCTTTGCATATGCAGTTGTAACTAAAGATAACATCATAATAAATACACCCTGCCTGAATCATTTGAGCAGTGCAGTTTGCCTTCTCTGAATTCTTTCTTCTCTTTGCATATGCTAACATTGGTATCAGAGCGATTTTCCAGGAAGCCCTAACAGGGCACGAATTGGAGGGAGGTTAGGGCATTTGAGGGAAAGAAAACTGATCTTCGAGTTGCTGCTTCGACAACAAAGACTTTTATTCCTGTTCGCTGTTGTTATCCTGTTCGTTTAGGAGAACTCGTGGGCAGTTCGAAGCAGTTTGAAGGCAACCAGGAGAAATCGTGGGTAGTTCGAAGGCAACCAGTCGAGACTGTCTTTTTGGAGGGCAAAAGACACATGAACCAGTCCACAGTCGACGGCGGTAAAGTCGTGGATAAGAAATCCGAGGGTTCGTGGGCTTTATCGAGCCATTCGAGGCTGTTTTTCGAAGACAATAACAGTCGCAAATACCCAATTGTGCTACCCACTCGTATGAAGGAAAATGTGGTGAAGAAAAAAATGTCTAGTGGAAGAGAGACGTCAAAGGCAGAAGCAAATCGTGGCACAAACTGTTTCATCTTTCCCTTCGTGAGGCAAAGTCGTGGCAAGGAGATCTATTTGCAAAGACATCGAGGGCTGAGGCAAAGTGGCCTGGAGGCAAAACAAAGACAGTCGTAAAAGAGGGCCTGATTAATATTCATTTTTTTAACAAAGGTATTCACCTTATATTTGCATAATTAATTTCACTATTTGCTGGAATAAATAATATATTATTTTATTGGTGTGGGCAAATATTATTTTATTATTTCCATTACTTTGGAATAATAAAATGGCAAATATTTCACACTTGACTTTGCTGAGAGACGCAAAAATTAACGGGCACTAATTTCAATGTATGGAGCCATAAGATTTTAACGCTTGCGGAGTTTCGTGATTGTGATAAAATAATCACGGGTAGTGAAAGTCGACCAACGACGAACTTGCGGATTATGACAAATGTCATAAGGAAGCGTTATTGCTTCTCAAGTTATCGGTGTCGGATGATATGATACCACGGAAGTGTGGAATGCTACTATGGCAAAGCATGTGGGCCAATTTGAGGGATAATATCGACATCAAAAAAGAGTCGGGTTTTTATATGAAAAGAATATGCTCTTTTCCGTAAAGTTACAAGAAGGTGGATCATTATTTGAGCACCTACTTCGGATGAAAGACCTCGAGACCAATTATCTTCCATAAACAAAAAGGTGGGACGACGATGATATGGTGGCTTTGGTTTTGAATAGCTTACCTTCTTCGTATGATTCTTTTGTGGAGGCACTCCATTTAATGGTTGAAAGTCAAACACTCACGTTTGACAAGGTGAGTTCCTACTGTTGCAAAAGAGCGGAGACAAATTCAGGCAGAATCTAATTGTGACCATTCAGAGAGTGCTCTTGTCACTCAATCAAAGGGAAAGTGGAAACGTCATTCTGGTGAATCATCCACTCGGTATCAGGTCACATGTTATTACTGTCACAAGGTTGGGCACCTTAAGAAGGATTGTCGGAAGCGGAAGTATGATCTTTCGCAACAGAACAAAAAGCCATGTGATGAGGAACATGTGGCAGCAGTTGTAGAAGAACGGGATTCGGATGACGAGCATGCTCTTTATTGTCTTACGACATCATGCTCGCATGACAGTGGTACTAGTTGTTGGATCATTGACTTTGGTGCGTCCGCACACTTTTCATGTCGCAAGGACTGGTATGTTTCATTTACTACAAATATATGTTTTGAATCAGTAGTACTAGCTGATGGAGAATCACTTGCAGTAGAAGGGATAGGAGATATATGCATTGTATTGAATAATGCTCATAAACTATTGGTACGGAATGTTAGATATGTACCTTCTTTACAAAAGAATCTTCTATCTATTTGTCAATTAACTGAAAATCCCAATATTTTTGTGGATTTCTATGGGAAGAAGTGTGTTGTCTCTGATGTGAAACAGAGAGATGGATAATTGCCCTTGGTATTGGGGAAGGTGGTCAGTATCGGCTTGTTGATCCTGCTACGATCAACATGAATGCACGTGTGGAGGACAACTCCACCATACAAGATGTGCAGGAGGCTGCAGTGCCTTGGGAGGAAGCCATTCCTCATAGATTTGTTGACTTGGATATAGTCAACCTACATGCACCTATTGTGGAGGGAGTATCCACTATACCAGATGTACGGGAGGCGGACATGCCTTGGGAGGATGGATTTCCTCATTTTGAAGAACAATTTGTTGTGGATGGAGACTCCACTATTCCAGATGCACTAACGGTGCATGGTGAGATGGCATGCCCAACCACTCACTCAGAGGTACTTGCTCGAAGGACAGTAGAGCATGAACAATTTGCTCATTGTGTTGTGAAAGATCTTTCCCAATCAGAGGGGGATAGATGAGCAAATAGATGAAGAGGAGTTGGTTCTCACTCCCTATTACGGAGATGGTTATTTCTCCCATTATTGAGATGGATGAGACGGAGATGGTTATTTCTCCTACTATTGCAGGAGTTGGTTCTAACTCCTATTGCACAGATGGTCACTTTTCTTATTGAAAAGTTGGATGAGCACTACATGGTGTTGCAAGGACATGATCGAGGTGACTTCGATTGCAGGATAACTGAGTCTCTGTATAGACTCCAGCAGGCTACACAAGCCTGGAATAGATTTTTCAATCCACCTCTCCGAGGTTCTGATTTCAGCACTCTAGAGATGGGGCTGACACTCTCAGCCATTGATGATTCATCACTGGTCAATGAATCACGTAACAAAGAACTAGTGGACCACTTGCCATATCCTTTGTTCACGCGACCAGATTTTTGTTTTGCGTTCTTCTCCATTCGACAACCGCAACACAATCATGGACTGTTGATTTTGAAGTACAACCTATGGCACAGTCTGTAGATCTAATGACTAAACATATGGGTTTTAGGACATTTGTAAAATTTCGGGACAAACTTAGTATTGTTTCATTTTAGTCAGGGGGTGTTGAATATTTAGTCATTAAGAGGGGGTGTTGAATATATGAATCATTTGAGCAGTGCAATTCGCCTTCTCTGAACTCTTGCTTCTCTTTGCATATGCTAACATTCGAGTCATTAAAGCCATTTGTCAATGCCACTGCATGATATCTTTTGAAATTGTTCTCTAATTGTATGAAGCCAGATTTAAAACTTTTTGTTTATGTAAAAAGCAGTTATGAGGTTGTAAACAGTTGTAATAAAGAATGTAACTACTCTCTCTCATAATAAATACACCCTGCCTGAATCATTTGAGCAAATTCGTTTCTCTGAAGCTTCTTTTGCATATGTTATCAATGCCACTGCATGATACTTTTGAAATTGTTCTCTAATTGTATGAAGCCAGATTTAAAACTTTTGTTTATGAATGGCCAAGAAATAAGTTTTTCATAGTTATCAGGAGACATGCGGGTATGAATTCCAGTACAGGGACGGGGATGCCATTCAAATCAAGGTATGTGAGTAAACGAATAAGGGTATGGCTATAATGTATATAAATATAGTCACAAAAAAACACGGGAAGGAGATGGACACGTGGTCCTCATCCCTATACTGGAGTTTCCTGGTAGCTATGGAGTTTTGAATCATGACATCTTAATGTGGATGGTTACCCCCTTCACTTATTCTTAACAATGTCATAGTCTTATGCATGTATACATTATCTTCCTTTAGTTCAGGATTTTTGTAAACACTCACACCTGAAGTATTGTTCAATGCACAAAGGAATGCACCACCAAGAATGATACCATTCTGGTTAGACGCCACGTCCAAAGGGTATCCACTCCATCAAAAGTCACCTGGGACATGCATCCAGCTTCATGTGTGTGGCCTACATTATCACGGCTGCTTTAACACACAAAGCATGGTCAGCAGGCTTGAGCCAGGTCATCATCATGGTAATTGCTCTGCCCTTTTACTAGACCATGGTCCACAGGTCCGCTTATACTGTATCTCTCTTAGTTCAACAAGGCTTATTATCTTCTGTTATGATTATATTTTGATTTTTGGCTTGAATTGTTACTTTTAAATTTTAACAATGTGGCCTTTGCCAAACAGGGTGGAGAAAATTCTGATTCCGATTTATCAATACAAAGAAATATGAAATACGAACTAAGAAATAGAAATAGGTGAACAGTTCATGGGCAATATGCCCAAACTGCCACCCAAAGTCTCTCAAGCTTGTACCTGATTTATCTCCTCAACTGGGATCTACAATTCATTTTTTTAACTGTTATGTGCAATTTAGAGGGTTATAACAAACTGTCTGGTTAGTCCATCGAAGTTGTCAGTTTCAGTGCAACTCTAATTGTACCCATGGCAACTGTATTTGTACCCATGCATATTGGCAGTTGCATTTCAAGACACTCACTAATTAGATTCCAATAATCTTGGTTGTTGTTCTGAGACACACCAGTTTCAGGCCCCTATGGTGCATTGGTTGCTGCATATTCTGTAACACAAACAAAAAAACTAACATTCACTGTTCATCGCTAGCTAAAATGGAAATATTGTTGATAATCAACTCCAGTGATTGAGGTTCTGATTCCCCAAAAAAAAAAACAATCTTCTCATGGCCTTGGACATATTTCTGCATGGAAATGAGGAATATAAATGTTGAAACCAATGAGCATTGTATTTACCAAACAGCACTCAGTATTTCTTAATGCTTTGCTTCTCTGATCTTCAAGATTGCTGGGATTGAGATATTAATGCCATTCCAATCGGAGTACTCTCAGGGTAGTTCATGATCCTCAATGTTTTTCAGAGTCTGATTCTCATAGTGCAAAGTTTCAAACAGTATGGGAACAAGATATGATCTTATCTCAGCTGAAGTTGGTACTGACACTTCTTGTTATTTTCAATGTTGTAATTGATTCTTTTCAAATTAGGGCAGTGGAGTGGGGGCACGGGATGTGGGGTTATTTATGTAAGCAGCAATTTGAAAATGCATATTTTAGCAGATACATTTTTTGAGAAGGAATGGGAGTCTAACTGACACCAGTGCAATACTTTCACATTACTTTGCACATCATCAGTGTGCTACTTCCACATTACTCTGCAATTCAAGTTTCCAGTCTGTTTGAATCATAGTTACGTGGGGACGCGTCCCCTCCAAAACCCTGAAGTCCAGGACATCCCGGACGTTTTGGGGACACCGGCATGGGGGAAACGTTTCCCACAGGCCAAGGAGCAGAGGAAACGTCCCGGGGACGTATGGGACGTTTGGGGGATGGCGGGATGTCCCCGAAACGTTTCAGGGACTTCTGTTTTTTTTTTTTTAATAAAAAAATTAATTTTTTTATAAAAAAATTAATTTTTTTAAAAATTAATTTGTTTATTGTTTTCTCTTTATAAATGTTTACCCGTTAACCATAACCCGACTGTATTGTATTACAAAGACATATTAAGAAACAAGAGTGATATATGAATACAGAAATTTTCGAGCACAAATGCACATGGACTGTAACAACATGCTATGAAAACCAGCAGCATACATATTAATATTAAAAGTTATATGGACATATAACATTAGTATAGCTATATGTATGCTGCGAGTTTTTAATATGGATGTCTGAATGTGGACTGTATGCACATGGTGGACTGATATATAAATATGAATTGCTATTCATAAATTTTAAAAAATTTATCTGTATATTTTTAATATTTATAATTTTATATATTATTTTAATAGCCGTCCCCCTGCCGTCCCCCCGCCATCCCAAAATTTTGGAAATTTTTGCCGTCCCGGAAACTCTGTCCCCGTGTCCCGCTGTCCCGGAGTCTTAGGTAACTATGGTTTGAATGGGCCAAAGCTCATTCATATATATATCATTGACATGGTACCTTCATGCTGCCTAGTACGGATTAGGTTAGTTAATATTAGATATTAAAGGGTACACCATTTCGGACACTGTAATTTTCAGTCTCGAAATATCCCTGAAAGCACATTCCAGCTGAAACATGCTCGCGATACTCTGTTTTGGACGGTGGTATGCTAATCTCAAAAGAACATGCCTTGGATAAGCATAAATTAGTTTTCATGCATTTATCTCCTTTGCATATGTTTAAGTTAACCGTTTTCTGTTCTATTTCCTCATTTGCAAGGGGTGTGGGGGTTTGCATTTCTGATGGAAGTTCCTTTTTGGTAACAATACCCATTTCCTCATTTTGTCCGACCTAGCACCAATTTAAGGATTATCCAGTGTAAATTCCAGATAGGATTGTTTGCTTCTCTTTGAGTCAAATAAGGAGTAACATGCTTTTTGTGACTGACAATTTATGAGCTTCTTAGGTAAATTTTTAGACGGCTTCTTGTTCTTGAAATAAACTAAGTAGTAAAAGAGAGAATCTTTTGTAAAAATGACTTAAGTTCGACAAACTATCCCTTTTCTATTTCATTGCATTATGCTTGTAAAAATACTCACTCTGGTTGGTTGTACCCTCTGAGTAGATTGATTCTGTCTGCAAAGACAGATGTTGCCCGAGTTCCTTTAGAGGATGCTATTCTTTGCGTTACAGACATTGTAGTAAAGTAGAAGTTTATCTCTCTTATAGGTAAAAAGTACCAATCTTTACGTTACAGACATTGGAGTAGACTAGAAATTTATTTCTCCTACTGGTAAAAAAATACCAAGAGGTGTTTTAAACTTTTTGCCCTTCCATCACAATGATAACAAGTCATACATGAAGGGGTGCAATTGTATGTAGCCATATTCTAATCAGAGTTTGTTCTGTACATGTTGCTATCACTTGTGTGTTTGCAAGGCTGTTTTTTGTGCCAAAAACTTAAATCCTTCAATCATTGTTTTCTTTTTGGATTAATATAAACATCCTCCTTGGGAGATTTGAAATGCTGGGAAAGCTAGTATTGAACCAAAATTTCTGAAGATTAAATCTTTACTTTGACCAAGACAACCTACGGAAGTTTAAAGAGGACTCTTCTTGATGGACGTTCTTCTCAAATAACACTTAATTCATAGCTCTTCGGTACTCTACAAAAGTTTCCATAGGAAAGCAACTTGTAATATTAAATAATTAATTTTTGTGGGATTTGACTCGTGTGTGTTTGACTTTGAAGTCATCCCAAGACGATCTCCATGAGTAGCCATCATCACCTCAATGACATTTTTCCTCGTATTTTTGGTAATAATCACAAATTCAGGGGACCTTGCATACTAAAAAGAACCAAATATAATAGAGAACTTTATCTATTTTTGTAAGTTACAACGACAATACAAAAACATCCAAAAAGATGATCGACAACAATTGCAAACATCGAATTATGAGATACCTAGACAGCTAACTCCATAAAGAGCCTAGCCAGCAGAAAGCATGAGGTAAATTAAGTGTCATAAACAAGCAAAGAACTATATAGAGCCAACCGTAGTAGGCATTTTGTCCTCACAGAATTCAAATCCTTTCTGAGTACTAACGTGGGTAGCCTGTGTGGTAAGAAAGCCCCTCAAAGTAATATTTGGTCTTGCTATATTGGAATTTTGTTAAGGACAAAATTGTCGGGGGTGGTTTGTTGGATGGTGTCTGTCCTCCATTTTCAGGGGGGCTCCTTCTAATTTTCTGGTAACCCTGTACACAAGTTTGTCAAAGAAATAGGGAAATGAACTCTACTATGCTGATACAAGAAGATATTTTCAAACATAATAACAGAGTTGTACGAAGTATGCAATATTCACATGGCATTGATATTTTGGATCTTGCTTCTGAAATGGATTTGTGGTACCTTTTTAGGAAAAGGAAACATGACAAAATGGCGGATATATTAAGATAGCCAGAACAGCCATCACTTTCTAAATTGCAGAGAAAAAAATTACAAGCAACTAGCAAGTCTCGTCCCAAATAACTCAACCCAATTTAATAAAAGACAGCTTATTCCTTGTCATCTTTTCCATTTTGGCCTTCTTCTTAATCATCTTCTTGGTCAATCCCAGCATATAAATAATCTCACAATTGATAGGTTGCCTCTTGTATAGCGGCAAGGTCCATTATTGGAATGAAAGAGACATGTCAGACATGTCTTATACTCAATTGAGTCAATTCTGATATTATCATCATATTGCCTTGTTTCAAGTTCTGGACTGTCTAGATATGTGATCATGTTCTGATTGTTTATATACACTAGGATCTCCTGAACTTTGTTGAAGCTAATACTATCAGTATTAAAGTTCACTAATTGTTTGTTCTGGTTCCTTGTCTAGATCCTTGAAAAGCTCATCCTTAATCATCAGCATCTCATTTTAATCAAACTGAGAAAGTTGATAATCACCAAGTAATGTGTCAATGGCTTTGATGGCTTTTACCCATTGCTTTAATTCTTCATCGAAGACCATCATGGACGCTTTGGAAGCATCTCTTTGCAACCAAATCAAACTTCAGATGCCCAATTCACTCTTGGTTTGCGTCAATTCATGCATTGCTTATGTGACCAACATACCTGGGCCACAATATTTGGATGTTTTTAGAAGGAAGCTTAACACTCATCAATTGATCAGTGTGATCACTATGGAAGGTAGTTAAATTCCTCCAAAAAAGGCTCAGTTTTCTAAGATCTCGTCAGGTCCTTTTGAATAATCTAGTGGCCTCGTCCCTAATCTTCCAAATCTCCAACACATTCTTTTGCTTGGATCATGACCTAAGAGTCTACAGACTATGATAAGAGGTCATATCGCTATTTGGGCATGGATAGAAACTTGAAATATGGGTATCTTTCCAATGAAATACCCTGAAATGGCATTTTCACAACATTCCTCTAATTGTATGTTTTCTTCATTATGTGATTGTTGAAAGCTACAATTGAATGTAGATAAGACATGGTGGCATCTTTTCTCTCTTTAATGAATTGGTCATATTGCTTCTCATAGTATTCAAAATAGTTTTTTCTAAATATTTCTTCCTATATCTTTTTCTTTTCTTTAATTGTGCTTCATGAATGGATGGATTGGAGCTGAAGGTTTTGCAATCATTCTTTGCTCCTTTCTTTTTCTTGTGTTGGGGTTTTTTGAGTGCCTTATTTTTTTCTCTTGTTACCTTCACCATCTTCCCCCACGAAGAGCTAGTAGTATACTGATTATGTCCATGACTTGCACTACTACTACCTTACCTTACATGTTGGTTATGTGGGAGGCAATGCTAGAGCTCTAGTGTAAGACACATTGATGGACTTAGAATTGCTTGTAGCATCCCGCAAGATCCTCCTTACAAATGTTTCAAAGAGTTTTATTGGTACAAGATGATGTGTAGAATTACATATCCTCCATTGACCTTTCATGCACAAACAAGTAGATACTTAAAAGGTAAAGGTAGTTTTTAAGGTTACCCTAAAACAAAACACTAACTTGGGTCTCCACTAGGAGATTGTTTTTTAAAACTTACTTTTTACCATTAAGCAAGGTGTTGTAATATCAAAACTACGAGTTGAACTAATTAAGATATAGCATAAATGTGTAATAACATAATTTAGAACATTAAATCGAGAAATATAGTAAATACAACTCTTAGGTTATGAAAGGATCATTTATTTGATCAAACGCACTTCTAGAAAGTAGGCGATCAAATTAGGGTTTGAAACATATTCACCCAAGATGGGCTCAAGTTGTGTGATAATGATTTGAAATTAGTTGAGGATGTTGTGTAGGGTGTTGTAAATCTAAGTGTAAAATTTGAGACCACGAAAATGAGTGTAGAACAAGTTTGTTTGTCTACGGACGGAGGTTTGTTGGTTGAAGGTGTCTTGGGAGCGGACTAATGTGCCCTTTGCTAGTGTGATATGCAATTTTCTTCGACACTTGTTTCTTTTGTATCTATATTTGAGATTTGTGTTTGGGTCTTCGTGATCCTTTATGTACTTGTAAAATCTTCTCTTTTTCTTCTAGACCACCGACACAAGGAGCATTGCACTACGTACCAATATGTCAAAGTGGGATCGGACCACACATAGTTCTTCAAGTCCTAGGGTGGAGTGGAGGTTAGAAAAGTGCAAATAAAAATGGAGCCCTAATTTGATTGTCAACACTTGGCAATGATGTGTGGCTTTATTTTTAGCACATTATGTGATCTCGGGAAATAATGAATGGATGTATTCAAATTTGTATAGCTTGTTGTAATGTGCTCCAAGGGAGAATGCTTTCATGTTGGGTTCAAAACCTTAGTGTGCGCTTATATATGGGATCCCTAGATGCCCCTAATAGGTTAGGTTGTGCATGTTTATATAGATGACTTATACGAATGATTTCTTACTCAATCAGCCCTCATCGAAGTAACTTATACATTTGAAAATATGATTGTTGCAAGTATAACAAATAGGGTTACCGGCCGTGAGATATAATAGTAAGTCGAATTGGTCTTGGGCCTATGAACTGTCCAAGCTTAGGATGAAATCTAGTATAAAACATGAGACGAGTTGTGAAGAGTATGAAGATATGTTTTGTATAAGGTGCATTAAATGTTAAGGTGTTAAACTAGTGGAATCAAAGTGTAGGATTGAGCAAGATACCTTTATGTTTAGTCAATAAATGTGTAAATGGGATAATGTTAGGATAAATGTCAAATGATTATTGCCCAATTCCACGGGACTTTATCTCGGCTATGACAATAGCCCCCTTCTAATCTAGTAATGAAATTGCAAGATTAAAAAAATGTGAAAGCAAACTTCACTCCCCAAGCCTAGGAGGTAAATTGAAGAGTGTGCCCCCACGTCATAAAGGTGAAATATGCATTTCACATATAAAATACATGTATTAATTCTCAAAAGAAATGTATAGAGTCGACATATGAAAACTAAAATGTGTAAATGCCATAAAAACATGAAACAATTACACTTGATTGCCCCTAGTGTGTTTGTATAGGGAATGTGTGAACATATTGTGTAAGAACTAGCATTGGGTTGCTATGTCACCATCAAGCATTAGGTAGCTATGTCACCATCAAGTGTTAGGCTGTTATGTCACCAACTAATATTAAGACAACCCAGTCACCATTATATCACTTATGAAGATCATTAGTGTTAATATAACTAAGAAAATGTCATAAGTGTAATTGAATCTATAAGATGAATTTGTGCCAAATCCATGTAGATGTCATGATCGAGTGAGTGCCATAAAATGTATTTAAATATGTAAGATGAACTGACTTGCCAAGGCCATGTAAATATGATAAATTTCATGTGTGAACTTGTAAGCTATAATGATAGACCATCCCAAGTCCATAAAAATCATATAAATGTTTGTGATGTGTAATGATGGATCATCCCAAGCCCATGTAAACATGATATGAAACATGTAATTTGTCATGATTAGTTGTTTATGACATGTATGAATACCATGTCCTTGCTTACTTCGTGGGACAATGACCATGATCTCGTACACACTATTGGAAGAGTTCACAATATGCCCCCCTTTTGAGATAAGGGTGATGCAATGTATCACTTAGCTCAAAAGAGAAAGTGATAGCTATAAAGAGCATACATTGCAAGCATCCAAAATGTAAACCATATATAACATGTAAACTAAACATGGTGATATAAGCAATGTGCATAAGATATGATCATTTGAGAAGAAATAATCGATGTCATCTCATGGGAAGGTATATGGTAAACATATCTAGTAATCCAGAGAATCAATAATTAAGAGCGTGACAGTGAATGATAAAGAATTATCTTTATCTTTTATATATTCAACTTCAAAGATATAATTATCAAACCACATACCCCACCTTTGTAACATGTTGAAGGCGGTTTTATTTGATGGTCACCATTATTGAGCATGACTCTCGAAGTCCTTGAGATCTTATCTCAAAATAAAATGTTCAGTTTGTAGGAAAAATAAGAAAGCTTTGATGGCCTTCTTTCTTTGCAAGAGAATTTCTTTATGTCTTTGAGTGGTATTTTAATTTTGAACTTTGAAAAGATCTGGATGCATATCTACAAATCTTTTCTTTTCCATTTTCTAATCTTTCTTTCAACACAACTCCCTAGAATTCTTCACTGGCATCTATTTTTACACTCTTTTATCATTTTCTTGGTAGGGACATGGCAAGAAGGTTGTGAACTTGTTTTTGATTCTCCTTATGGCTTTAGTCATTTCAGGCATCCAACTAGGTGCACTCTTTCTTAATCTTTTGTTTAGAATAATTTTGTCAACAACAATTCCCTTATAGAATCATGCAATATAGTTAATGCATCCAAGAAATCTTTGCAACTGCAATTCATCAATTATCTAATCTAGAAAATCTTGGATTTTATATATAATATGAGATTGCATCTCTATTGAGCCATCTTTTACAGTAATACCAAGGAAATTTATTTCATCCTTGAATACCTCCATTTTGGTTGGAGATAAGCACAAACCATTTTGATATATTGTATCATAAAACCTTTGGAGATGATCAATATACACCTTATGGGATCTAGAAAAGGCGAGAATATCATCGATATACACAATTAGGAAATCAAACAACGCACCGAAATTATTATCCATTATTTTCTGAAAAATTGATGGAGTTGTCTTCAAACCAAATGGAAGAACAACATTCCATTTGTATTGTCCTTCTGGTACAACAAATATTGTTTTGTATCTATATTAAGCGGCTCAGGAAGATCTGGCGTTAGAACCCACTTTTGAGATCAAACTTGTTGTAGACCTTTGATCCTTTGATTCTGGACAAAAGATCATCCTTTGCAGGTATTGGATGTTGTACAAATTGGACAAACTTATTCAGAGGTTTGTAGTCTACTACAAGCATAAGATGTTGTACAAGCCCAATGAGAACTAGACTATTGGATGAAACCCCCTTGAATAAACTTTTTTATTTCTTCATGACATGTTTTTGTCTTCTGGAATCATCCCTTTATGACGGGCTTTGAACTTAGGAATAATATTATTCCCATTTGCATCTTTGGCAAATTGCAAATCTAGTGAGCGAAGTACTTTTTTTCTGCCTATGAAGGCATGAGGATTTTCTAAACATAGACCCCTTTTTATCTTTTCTATAATATCATCAATGTTTCCTTTACAGAGGGCTATGGATTTATGAATCCATTCATGATTGGATTCTTTCTTTTGTTTTGGTAAAGGAATTATAGTTCTGAATGAATATTTCCTAGGGATTTGAACATCTGGATTAAATAAAGATATAAAATCTTTATTCAAGTTGAAGGTACCACATTGTTGTAATGTATCTACTCCTAGCAAACAATCATAGGAGAGCATATCATGTTGATAGAACTATAATGTTCTCTGGTAACCTTCTATCTAGACAGGGACATAGGCCATGTACCTAGATATGACTTCTTTCTTATCAAAATTAATCTTAAGGTAAGTTTCCATCCAACAGTTTAGAGGAATGACTCTAGTCCTAAACATAATTATGTTTGCTCCAGATATCTATCATAGCATCTATTAAATATGGCTTGATATTTGGAATACAAATACTGATAGAAATGAAAGGATTTTGAGCTCCTTTAATGGTACATACTTTGAAGACTTATTTCTTCTATTGGAACTTCTTTTCTGTTTCTTGTTGCGGGAATTTCTTTGGTAGGCTTCTTCTAGGAAGTTCTATGTTTCTTTTTGCTCTAGAGATTCTTTTTCAGTGAAGAACTTCTTATATTCTTCGATTGCTTTTGCTATCACCTTCGAAGAAACTCTATTATGTTCCTTCGCCAAGTCCTTTTGTATTCTGGCTTAGGAAATACAAATTCTAACTCTGGATCAACAACTTGAAATTCATCTTCAATTCTTTCTTCTGGAAATAAGAAAGGAAAATTTCTTTCAAGGAAATTTCTTCCTCTTCCTCGTCCATGACCTCTTACTTGTTGGTTGTCTTTGTTGAACTTTCCTTTGTATGATAGGTCTGGATGAAGAAGATGTTATGTGGCTTTATTGTTGATGTGCTAACTTTTTTCTTTCTTATTTTTTGTTATGCATCAAATTCTACACATGGTTGGGCTTGATATTTGTCTTCAAGTTTTCAAGCCTTCGAAGAAAGTTTGTCATACTCACTTTGCCTTAGTTCAAGTTGTTACCTTAAAACAATTGTAGATGGTGGAATTAGAGGATGAGGAAAACTGGAAATCATATTTACAAATGAAGGAAAAGAATCATATCCTAATTCAAAGTGTTATCGGACTATGATTCCGACTGTTCCACAATGCTGACTTGTATGTCTTTAGACGATACATAATATATATCTGAAGAGTAATAATCTGAATCAGAGATTAAACATTATTCTTGATCATTTATGCCTTTTGATTCAAGCATATTGATCTTGGCTTTAGCCTTATCAAGTATCTTTCTTAGGACATTCATTTGCATAATGTTTTCCTTTACAAATAAAACATGTAGGCACAAATTTTTTCTTTTTCCAAGATACTTCTTTTCCTTAAATATTTATGTCTTCTAGGAAGATATTCAGATGAAATTCTCTTTTTGAAATATTTCTTTTCTGACTTATCTCTACCCTTACCCTTTGAAAAAGATGACCATTCTTTACATGGCTTTTCCTGTGAGGAGAAGTGTGAGATGACTTGCATCCAAATGGATCATTACATATTTATTGGCATAGGTTAGTTCCTAGGGCTTTTTGGGCTTTAACAACCTCTTTCCTATCTTTTTCTCTTGGCAGAGACGAGCATTCGTCTCATCAATGATTTGGTTAATGACTCCAAAACTTAATTGTTGGAAAGACTCAACATATATGAGCTTCATTGTTGGGTCATTTATATTTCTTGAATTATAGTATAATCTCTGCATATAACATTGATATTCTTTTATCCTACTCATATCACAAATTTTGGCTTTTAAAAACATAGTAGTATTCTTGTACTTATCATTGTCCATAGTTCCTAAAAAATCGGCAATTAGAGCAATAGAGAGTGCAGTAATACCTCCATCCAATGTTCCATCAACATTGTGTCTCGTAAGCCATGTGTTCTAACCAATGTGTGTCATACGTAATGTGTCATAAGCAAAGTGGCTCAAGCAAGATGTGTTTAGAGCAATATGTCATAGGAGATGTGTTCCAATCAATAAATGTATCAACTAATGTGTCTAGGGAAAATATGGGTGAAATGTGTTGTGTAATCAAGAAAGTGTTAAAAAGACAAATAATGAACAACCTAGGCATACAAAAACAAAGCATATATCATACAAGTGCATAAATTCTACAATGGGATAGAGAAAACAGAGCATGGAGCATGAAATGCCATAGAAAAAACAAATGCATAAATCATACGCTAGCATAAATCAATCAAGGCATAGAGCATACAATGGCATAGAATAAACAAGTGAACAATTATACATTGACAGAGCAATTAAGGCATAAAAGAAAACATGTGCATAGATTATATAATTTCATAAAACATACAATGTCACAGAGCGAACAAGTACATATAACAAACAATCGCATAGAGAAATTAAGGCATATAAGCAAATATGTGTATAGAGTATAGAGCGCATATAACATACAATGACATAGAGCAAACATTGGCATAGAAATGAACAATGCATAGAGCATACAATTACATAGAGAAATCTAGGTATAGAAGTAATCACATATATGATAATGTGTAGCAAAGACGTGTAGAGCGTGTGATATGCGAAGCAATGGGAAATAGCCTAGAATAAGAGCCTAGTGCCAATAGTAGTCAAACAAACATCTCAATGTATAGTAAGTAGTAAAGTAAATGATCAACAAGAAATAAACATGGAACATGTCAAATTGTTACATAAAGGTAAACAATGTGATTGCATGATACAAATATATCATGTGTCATAAGACGTAAGACGGTGCAAGGTAAGCAAAAGAAGTTTTGTATCATTAATGGACTAAAGATATTATCTATATAAGCTCAATATGTGTGATGTCCACAATGTAGGTATGCCGTCAATATGGTAGGTATCCCCCCAAGCTATATGTCAATAAGAAGTTGCGAAAAAAATGATCTAATTAGGTTAAGAAGATAAGATGGTCCCAATATAGGTATGCCCCACAATGTGGTGGGTTTCCCCAAGGTATAAGGCTTAAGAAGCCACAAAAGTGTGCATATGATGTCCATGGATAAGAGATTTGCAATTGTTTTATTTGTACTATAAGGAGCTAGTAAGGATGTAGGGTGTGTACATTGCTAAAATGAATAACCGCATGACTTTGTTTGTGCAATGAATAAACAAGTCACATGTAGGTTTTGGTTTTGTATTATTACCAATATTATATATATATATTTTTGTGTTTTTGTCATGAGAGAATGATATGAATAAGATTGTCAACTTAGAGTTATACCAAGGGCAATGGGCCATCAAAAGTAGCAATAATAGGAGAAATGGGATGGGGTCCTAAGTAATAATTGTTCCAATAACAATCACATCAATCTCCTAAAATGTGTTGCATCATCAGGTTATGCCCTAGGGACTAGAGAGTAGGTGTCAAAGGACTAATAATCATGCTAAGAGCAAATGTCATTGGTGGATGAGTAATAGAAGTATATATGCGTGTAAGAAGCCATGTAAAAGAGATTGCTCTAAGGGAAAGAGAATGTTTGTGCATATGTTTCTCAAGTGGAGGTCTCGTGTCCATGGGTGTGAGACATATATCATGCAAAGGAGTAATAGGAGGTGAATCATTGTCAAAATTGGAGAAATAATCTCGTGTAGTGGAGTAGCTAGAATGATCGGTGATCAAAGTAATGGTGTTAGGAAGTTGCAGATTTTGAGAAACACAAGCAATGTTGTTCCTTGCATTAGGTCACAATTAGTTGGTTGTTGCATATCGCACACAATTAGATAGCACATTTTTGCCGAGAAAGGACAATAAGGCTAGATTAAGGTAGGTATGAATGGTGTCATGGGGTATAGAACTATCGTATTAGAATTGAGGTCTCCTATTATGCTAATATGGTGTCAAATAGGACATGTGAAGTGCTCTTGTGAGTTTGGGAATATATGTGATGAAATAACACCGGTAGGTAACATTTGGGGTCGTATAAGATATCTTTGGGATACAATAGGAACTATTGGTACCCAATAACTTCTAATGTACTTCAATCCACTTGTATAAGACATTGCGAGAGATTACACATCCCATGTCGATGTGTATGCTTGGTTAGGTCGGTTGGCACAAGAGTTAGGAATCTTGAGACTAGTGTACATTTGTTAATTTGTGTCTACAAATAGTTATTACACCATGGGTGCATGCAAACTATGAATGCACCTAATAGAGGTGTAGGGTCAAAAATGAGATTACGATGTTTATGTTAATTGGCATGCCACTTTACATATTAGCATGTGGTTCATTAGAAATCATATTTTCTAATTGTATGTGTGTAAATGGGATGATATCATGTGATATGGCATCGCATTATGTAGAGCTCGCCAACTTCCTACATTATTTTATTGTTGACTCATCTTATTGACTAGATTAGAGACATTGATACAATACTATTTGGATATTATATGGTTTTGTCGTGGATTACTTTTTTGATACATGTGGTGTTTGAGGTACATCATATCAATCTAGTGTTGTGATTTATATTACTAGTTTTCTTGTACTTATGTTGTTATGGATACTAGCAGGATGTGATTTAGATAGATCTTACTTGATATATGATGGATGTATGTCATTTTTGTTGAATATTTTGATTACTAGCTATGGTGATGATGATTTAGATGTTATCATGAAATAACTTAGATGGATTCTATATTTTGATCTACTATAGATGTATGTCATTTTGGATAGTTATCTTATTCAGATACTAGTTGCTTCCCTAATTTTGATTGATAGCCGTAAGTAATATAATTATTAATGTATGTGGTATCATTTCACTTGTTTTATTGTATCAAGTGGGTACGATGACATGTGAGTCGAGTGTGTAGGTTACATGTGCACACAGAGAAAAGGGAACTTAGAGTTTGTACCTCCAAGTTTGCATGAGTGGTCGTTTGGGCCAAAACCTCAACTTCCCTTGTTAATCGATTGGTCTTGTTGTTTTGTCTTCGAGTGGTTTTAAATAAGTTACTCTCCTTATGTGTGTGTCGTAATTATTTCGGACACCTTTAGTTGTTTTCTTTTTAATCCATTTGCGTATTAATTTATATAACCCTTGTTTAACGTTATTTTAGGGGTCTAATTATCCCTATGTGTGCTAATGGTGATATAGATTGTTAATCTTATTTTAAGAGGTGTGAGACCACTTAAACATGAGTTGGGTGGGCCCCACCACCTCTCTTTGTGTGCCATTTTTCCCAAACTCGAATTTGGGATAAAAGTGGAAATTGGAAGGGTTGTTTTTCACTTTGGGGGTCTCATTTACATGAAAATGGACCCCTTGGATCCTACCTATGGGTAGAGGAACTCTTTTCTAGGTTCAAATGGGGTTTTCCCTCCCATTTGAGCCTCACTTGTCCCCATCTCTTAGCTAACTTGTTTTGTGAGCCTTCTTAGGAATTTGGAATAAATTTTATTTTGGATTTTGTAATTGTTTTAGAGGTACTTGTTAGTGCAAAATTATTGCACCCCGAATGGCCAAATGGTGAATGGGGCATTCAGTGTAATCTTCATAACATGGGGTTATCCCTCAGTTTTGTGGGACTTGCGGGCTTGAGATAACCCTCAAGAGAAGTCGGGTTCCTTTTCCTAATCTTACTCGCCACAACTACTCGAATGCAAGCAAAACCTACCTAAACCTATCCCGACATACTAAGGAGACGGGGAGAGAGATGCATGAAATAAAACCTACACTAAAAGCGGTGATACAACAAGAAAAGGAGGTGGCGGACATATTCCCAATGCCTGAAACAAAGAGAGGTGAGCAATGGAGAGGATGGCTAAGCACCACAAACCAAGGGGGTTCACACAAAGCACCATTTCAATCCCCAAGTAAACACAACTCCCATAAACTTGCAATGAACGCAAGAATATGCACAATATACCCATATAACAAAGAGAGGCAAGTTAGAACAATAAAATCACATGCAAAGGATAGACAAATGTATCACAAAACATGATTTATTGCTCCTTTAGTTTGCACAATACACCATTGGCGGGTAAGAGGCAAGAAAATGCCATTACAATGCTAGGGATGAGGTTTGAATCCCTCATATTCATCCCAGAAGAGAAGAAGAAGGGAGGGGTTACAAGGAGAAAAATGTCTAACTCTTTGAAAGTGTGCACCCCCATTACATTATATAGCATTTTAATGAGAGGGAGGAGAAAGAAGAAGTAATAAATGTGCCCCAACTACCCATGGGGAGTAGTTAGTGCACTGAGTTGCTCACATGACCTGAATCTCCCTCCTCAATTTTTCTCTATCAAAGCTCACCAAAATCCAAATTTTATTCCTCCATCCTGAGCTCGGAAAAACCTTTACGACGACTATAACTTTATGGAATTTCGATGAATGGGGCGAAAGATATTGTGTTTTGAATATGGGTGGTTGTTTGCATTGTGGCTCCACATACACCCCCATCGAGCTCTTCACCGAGCTCCCACCTACCCGTATTAATTTCTTATCAACCCGCCACCTATCGAGTTAACCCAGTCAACTCACCTTTTGACTCGGGTCCGAGGGCGGGTTTTCATCTCGCATTTGCATAGCGGCGAGTTATTTCATGTTCATGCAGATTTGCATCCATCTCCGCTTCTACCGTGAGCTCACCACATTATCGATGGGTTCGCCGAGCCAACTCACCCTTGTGTCACTCAAGTTCGAACCCAACTTACCTCCCACATCCCTGGTTGTGTCTCCACCTCGTGCATCTTCGACACACACCGCCTCCTAGCCATGTTTTATGGGCTCGAGACCCGCGATGCATATTGCATCAACAAACCCCCACATGCACCGTGCTCCTACTTTTCCATGCGTAACCCAATGCTCCAGTGCCGACTCACTGAACCGAGTCATTCGCGCCCTGCTGATTTAAACTTGAGCTCCTCGCTAAGTTGTGGCTAACCGAGCTGCCGTTCCAACGTGACCCACTCAAGCTCCTCCCACGTGTGTCGAGTTAGGCCGCTTCATCCACTCGCCTCGCCTCTTTTTGCATTGGATGAGCTCAGTGAGCTATTTTTAGCTCGATTCCCTTTAAGGCCCCTCAAAGCATTGTTTTTTTACTATTTTTGACCTTTGCTAGGAATTTTCAAATTTTCTCAATGTCGAGTGCTATGGAAGACCCCTCGAAGCTAATTTGTGCCCGATTGTGGGCCCTGGGGACCCATTTTGACCACTCGACGGAACTATTGTACCCTGAATAGCCCGAAACTTGCATGACTATCTCGAATGGACCCAAATGCTTCTTGAATGCATGTACGTGCTTCCTAGACCATGAATTCACTTGCAACCCATTTTTCACCGCAATGGCCCTTTCCGCTGCGGGGCCAATCAGTATTATATTACCCATTTTACTGGGGGTAAAATGGATAACAATACTCCTTATTAAGACCCTTGTCTTATGCTTGATGGATACTTGAGGGGAATCTTGGACTTGTGAGGAAGAGGGGGACACATGTCACTCTCTCACTAGCGACGATCTTATAGATTCCTTGTCTTATTCCACCACTTTGGGGGGTAAGGACCTTCTTGCTTCATTTTTGCACTTGGGAGTTTGGAGGAGAGGATGGGGGAAGGAGTTGGAACTCGAGAGCTTGGAGTTTACTTGCTTGGTTGAGAGGTAGACCTCTCATTCCCTTATTTTATGTTCGTGTATGTAAAAATGCATGTAATGACTTGCTTGATTAGTTTGAGTATTTGTGTTTCTTGTAATGTGTATGAATGTTGTTGTTTTTCTTGTCCTCCATCCATCTCACTTGAGATGGACTTGGAATGTTGGGGAAGGTGTAAACCCCCTCTTGTACCCACATGGCTTGATGGGAAAGTAATGATGGGAATTGTCTTTTATTTTCTTCCTCCCTCATGATTGATGAGGAGATGAGATTTCATATAGTTTTGAAGCTCATCTCCCTTCCTTGCTAAGGAAATTTACCAAGGTTTTTAAAACCTTAGCGAGGAGGAGGCTTAGAATTGGGAATTTGGAGGTTATGAGAAGTTTTGGGAGTATGGTGTTCTTGTTAGAAAGATTAAAATGTATGAATTATCAAATGGTTGCAATGGGCATCCTTGTCCTCTTCCCATCCTAGAAGAAGCTTAGATTTTTTTCATTTTGTTTAACATTTGGTTGTTTTCTTTGATTTGTGGATTTGTGTGTTCAAACCATGTGGTGCTCTACCCGTCTTGTGCAACTTGGAGGCATGCTCTTATGAGAAGTTTTGGGAGTATGGTGTTCTTGTTAGAAAGATTAAAACGTATGAATTATCAAATGGTTGCAATGGACATCCTTGTCCTCTTCCCCTCCTCAAGAAACTTAGAGTTTTTCACTCTCCTCTCTCTCTCTCTCTCTCTCTCTCGAGGGAGGCTAACATGTCCTCCATTTTTGGAGTTGGCATGTGATGATGCCAATAGATTAGGTGGACAATCGAGCTCTTTTTTCTCTTGTAATGATTGAAGGTACATCATTGATTTGGAGTTTGCATTTTGGCTTGGAGTAAAGGAGGTTTCCTTCCAAAATTGACATGTTGTTCCCATGTTAGGGAGGCTTGTCCACTTGTATATTATAATGATTTAGTTATTGATTTGTAAACAAAGGTATATGTAATTTTTATGCTATGATGGAGTGGAAATATTACTATTTTCTCATTTGATGATCTTGTGAAGAAAGCTCATTCATATTCATGGTATAATATTTTAGGGAGAAGTTTATGTTAAAGAAGAATGGTAGTTTCAATTTTACTCTTCTTGTAAGTTTGGGTTGAAAAGGAGGTTGGTATAATGTTGTAAAGATTTTTTTTTCATTGTGGTTATAATGGGAATCTTGTGCTTTGTTTATAATGGGGAATATTTTGTTGGTTGAGGTCTTGGGACTCATTGAAAATCTCTCTTTGGTGGTTAATACATATTTATTGAAAATTTAAGGAGCTTACAAGCTTTCTTGTGAATTATTGAGAGTATACTTTGTAAAAGAGAAAAAGGAGGAAAAGTGCATGATGTGTTGTGTATTGCAATAGCTTCCAAAGGATTTTTGTTTTGAGACTTAGATTTTATTTCATGTTTTCTTGGTCTCTCTATTGCTTTCATGGAAACAAGTTTACTCTTTAAAATAGATCTTAATTCACCCTTGTTACTCTAGCTCATTTACATTCTTCCAAGAATATTATTTACTGTCATAGTGAAGGTAGGGTTTGAGAACTTATTTCAACTATATAGCTATCCCATATGAACTTTATTTGTTGATATGGTGGAGGGTATGTTGTATAGTATTGTCTCTCTTATAACCAAGGAAATTGTAGAAGTTTGATTAACAGTTATAGTAGGAATCGGGCTCATTAAAATTTAGGAATATATGTAAAGGAAGAAAAAGGGATTTTGATTTTCACCTTTCTCTTAACATATATATTATGTGTGTGTATGTGTGGTGTGTGTCTACACACACACACACACACACACACACACACACACACACACACACACACACACACACACACACACACACACACACACACACACACACACACACACACACACACACAAAATATACCACTCTATTTAACTAGAAGAAAATGGTTTCTCAAACCTTGGAGTTATAAAGAAGTTATATTTGTATGTGTATATAATTACATATTTCTTAAATGTTTTGGTAACACTAGTGGATAAGTTTAGTATATCCATATGTATATTCTAAAAGTAAGCAAATTGATTATTACATGAAAGAATTTTTATGCTATGCTTCCATATGTATATTCTAAAAGTAAGCAAAACAACTAAATTGTAAATAGCAGGGGGCGTAGCCTTGTTGCGACCCCCCACCCAAATCGTGCCTTTGGAACAAGCGTTGTCCCATTCTGCAACCCATTTTGGGCCTTAGACCCATTGCAGGTTGCCCACCCAAACAACTTGCTAATCTTGCATATCAAGCCCTTCATCCTTTCCCAAGTCTATCGCCGCCCCTGCACATGGCCATGGATTTTATTTAAAACACTTGGGTGTATGTGTACACACACTCTTTCCCCTCATATATTTGAATACTCAAACCCTAAAGAGGTTTTTACAAACAAACCAATAAAGAAAATCAATGCAATAAATGGTTGAATACTTTCATATGAAACTTCATTCTTCCTCCAACTGCAAGAGCTATCCAAAAGATGAAATGAATGAGAAGAAATAAAATGAAAATGTGATAAGGAATTAAAAGAAATAAATTAGGGTTTTTCCAAAAAAAAACTAAGATCATGGTGGAAAACAATTTAATCCTAGGGTCCTTATTCATCCTTGAATGAGCCACTTGTCTAAGTGGGCTCATTTGACTTTTTATGTTTCTTTAGTGGGGTTTATTCATCCCCTTCCCCATTTTGAATATGGATGAGTTTTGGTTTAATTAAAATGGATTTTTTTGTATTTTTCAGTGTTAGGAATTAAGATTCTTTAGCGTGTGGCTATATTATTTTTAGGTATATTGGAGTAAATTAATACCGGTTATGTTAAATAGATCCTTGGTTCGCTTAATGTCTCGAAATTTACTCATCTAACCTCACTTATAATTTTGGGACCTTTGTTTATCGACCTTTTTGCACCTAACTAAATCGGGGGAATGTTCTTAGCTCTTCTAGACATTAATGGAGATACAAATGTTTTTTTTTATTAAGGGTAAATAGTTTTTTGAAAGGGACTATACCCTTATACAAGAAGGCTCAAAAAGCCAAATGTGAACAAATAAAGCCCAACGAACAAGAACAAGAACAGAAGCAGGAAAAAACCTGCACAGAATAAAACCCAAGACCAACAACAAATCAACATAAAAACAATTGATTTACAAATGACCAAACGGTAATGGGGTGCTTTCGACAAAGAAAGTGAAGCATTGATGAGTAGCCAAGCAGCACTGGGAAACTAGCAAGGCGGAGAAGCAGTATTCTTGGAGAATAATTTTTTATTTTTACGCACTGTTATCCAGCCTATAGAAGCCTCCACAATTAGAGGATTGAATAAAGGAGGCGTATTTTCCTTATCCTCCCTAGATCCAACTGGGACAGTGGATTCATTATCTTCTTTTGTATCTTCCTTTTTGTCACCAACAGAGATACAAATGTCAACCCAAACATGTGTTAACATTTTCTTGGGTTACATCTTTCACCTTTGATAAAATTTGTTGAAGCGGAATACCAATGAAATTAAAGATCTTACCTTGTTTGGTTGGATCCCTTAGTAGGAAGGATGTGGTTTAACTATAGTTTTGTTAATTGCGAAATTAATGATATGGATAACTGTTTCATCCTTTCATATATGTTGTTTTGGAATATAAACTGGTTTAGTGTCATCTAATTCATAGCACAATAAAACATTGGTGATGAATCATCAAACAACTGCAACATAATGTAAGTATCATTTAGATTATTTCTAGTTGTTATTGTGCAAACAATGGAATGTAGGCGAAAGTGTTGTTTTAATTAGTTTTATATATCTCGTTTGAAACATCAATTTTTTAATTCACGTTTGATGTTAATTAACGTTCAAAAAAGTTGTCCCATTTTTTTGTTAATCAAATGAGTTTCTAGGTCATAAAATCATGGACATGACACATTCATAAAGAGAAAGTTTCATTTGGGGTATAATCAACCACCGTGGGATCTTCTTCCATAATATGAGAGACGCAATATACAAGTAAAATCATGTGGGAATTTGGCTTCCGTTAGAGAAACTTTCTATCCGTGGGGCAAGATGTTACTTGTCGCAAGTCGCAGTGGATTTGTATTAAGTGTACTCATAGGATATGTGATAGGGACATTATTAGATGGTAAAGTAATAGTTTCAAGAGGCTCAACATGTTGTATGTGTGTCTTGGATAATTTGACCATCATTCAATTGTGGTATCATGTGCACATGATGATAATGGCGTCATTGATTATTAACTCTTGGATCTTGTGGTGTGTGTGAAACATCTACTAGTTGAATTTCCAATGCATCTATGGTGGTTGCAATACAAATTGGCTTCAAATTTCGTTCTTCATGGTCTAGATGCATCAACAATTGTGGGGGATGTTAGCACTATGAGATTGAGTGTGGAGAATTAATTGAGTGTCTCTATAGGAGGCTCTAGAAAATTGGTTTATTGTCATTGTGGAGAAGGTTTTGAGGGTATAATGGGTTGAGAGGTTTGTTTCCACATAGACATGGGTGAGGTTGACGAAACTTCATCGAGATCTATGGCATGTAAGTAGTCCACTAAGTAAAGGTCATAATCTCATGGCATATTGAGAGGGTGAGTGAAAATAAGTTTCAATAATTCATTTTTCAAGTGGGACTTAAGCTCGAAGATGGGATGATTATTATGGGTATGATAAAACATAGAAAATGGTATTTAGGAACTCTTTAGAAGAAATCGTAGGTTGATAGAAAAAATAGGTTCACTAAAATGTAATATCAAACCTAAGGTCAATCTAATTAAGATATTACATGAGTGTGTAATAAGATAATCTAGATTAGTAAATACATAAATATAATAGTCTTAGATTATGAAAGGATGATATATTCAATAAAACACGGTTGTATAAAGTAGACAATAGAAATTAAGGTTAAGGTTTGAAACATATTCACCCAAGATAGGCTCAAATTGTGTGATAATGATATGAAATTGGATGCTAATGTTGTGTAGGGTATCTCTTATTTATTTATAAAATCTAGGAACCTATAAAAAGTGGAGGACATGTTCACTCATCTATGGATAGGTTCACTAGATGAAGGTGCCTTGGGGTTGTCAAATGTGTCTTATACTACTATGACATGCAATATGCCTCTAACACTCATTTCATTTTTCTTTTGATCTTCGTAATAACTCTTTTGCATCTGCAAATATTTTTGTCTTCTAGACCTTTTGGCTTAAAAAAGTGTTATCATATGCACTAGATTGACCGAACTTTCCCTCATTGACATGAAGATCATTGCATTGTGTATCAATACGTTGAAGCGGGATCAAGCCACACATAGTTCTCTAAGCCCTAGGGTGAAGTGAAGGGTAGAAATGTGCAAATAAAGATGGAGCCCTAATATGGCCCTAACACTTAGTCATGATGTCCGGCTTGATTTTTAGTTCATGATGTGATCTAGGGAAACATTCAAAGTTGCATAACTTGTTGTAATGTTCCCCAAGGAAGAGATGCTTCACTATTGGGCTTAAAGACCTCTTTGAAATGTGCTCATATGTGAGATCCCTAGGTGTCACTAATAGGTGAGGGTGTGCACGTTTATATAGATGAATTGTGTGAATGATTTCGTGCTCAATTGACCATAAGAAAACTAAGGTAATTTATTCAGTAAAAAAATGACCTTTTCAAGTACAACGAATGGGTTTGTCAGCCTTGGGGATAATTCGTTAGCCAAACTTGTTTTGAGCCAATGAACTCATCCAAAGTTTAGGGACGAAATCTTATCTAAGACATGACGAATTGTAAAAAGTGTGAAGATATCTATATAAGGTACATTGATTCTTGAGGTCTTTGAGATAAGGAAAAATTCATGACCTAGTGGACTCGAGTATAGGATTGAGTAGGATACCTTTAAGTTAGTCAATAAATGTGCAAATGAGATAATGTTGGGATAGATGTTAAAGGATTATTCTAAGTGCCACAAGATGAAATTTTGGAGTGCTGCGTGTACAACCTTACACATTCCTCCTCCTCCCATTTAATATTCATGACACATGCCTTTATTGTCAGGCCCACACAAGACATTTAGTGACCCTCTTGATATGCAATGATTTCCCCTTTCAATACTTGTTAATTCACCACTTTCGATGCATTTGGTGTTTACAGTCATTATGATTGTGCACAATGTCATTAGTGGGCCATCATAGGAGTTTTTAGCCTCTCTTCTTGTTTAGAGTAAGTGATATGTTGGTCATACATTGGAGTTTAGAACCTCCTCATTTCCAAATTTATCAATCAAGCATGATTGTTGTGTTGCTAGATTGATGCCATTTGTCCTCAATCAATAATAATTTTTGGGAAACTTAATGGAGTTATTACTCAAGGTGGCATGTGACAAGTCCAAGATAAATGCTTGAGATTGATATATTTCATGGTGATTTTCAAATACATATACTTAAGATATATGTAGTATTTTTCTTAAAAGAAATTTTCATTCATAAAATGATGCACATAAATAGAAAATAAATGATAATATAAAACCACATAAAACAAGAAAGGTTTTAATCAAGTAATGGATTTAAAAAAGGGGGAAATTTATTATAAATGTGAAGCATTGCAAGAGACAAAGGATATAATGTTTAAAGAGAAAAACAAAGGTGGTGGTGGAATGGGCAATCAAATTTAAAAGGTAAAAGCATGATGTTTTGAGGGATCAAAATGGATGAAAAGGCACATCCATCCCATGATGACATTTCTTGGAGACATTTTTTTAACTCGCTCACTTGTGTTATGGAGGGTTGTAAAGTCTTTTACCTAGGCACTAACAAATACAAGATACAATTGTTTTTTATTGTCATGAAGTCTTATAGATACCCTTACCCTATGAACACAATTGTATCTCTCAATGCCAAGACCACCCATCCCCATTCCGAGTCTAAATTTGGCTGGATTATAGGAGGCGGTGTGTGTTTTTGGAGGAGGGGGCGGTGTGTGGCTTGTGATGGGTGAAAATAAAATACGATCGCATTGAATTTGGGGAAGGTGTTTGTAGTGTAACACGAACCAACAACAAGAGGTAGTGGGTAGAGATACGGGTCTTGCATGTAGTAACGAAGAGATGATTAACAAGTCGAGAAAAACATATTTGGAACCTTGTCTAAATAATTAGTAAAGGCAAATAATAAAATTATTTGACGAGTTTTACACGTTTTTTATACTAGAGAAAATATACAAAATTGGTCCATATGTTTTATTCACTAAGTTTACACAAAATAAAATGCGGAAATCAATAGTAATTTACAACATTTTCCATATTGATAAAACTCAAATGGAAATTATATAGTCTGACAAAGTGCAATTAAAGTGCTTTGAGAAAGTCGGCACCAAAACTACTAGAGTTTCAAAAGACATTTTAAGGCCTCATCTATTCTTCAACCACGCACACATTTTCAAAAATTTATTCTCAATAAAAGGTGATAATCAAATGTTGAATATTTTGGCAAAGATTTGCACATATAAAAATAGAGGTTCATACAATAGACTTGCTTCATTCAAACTCAATAGACAATCATACAAATAAATAGGCAATTACATCTCCTATGATTAAAAGACCTATTATAGTTCCTACAACTACTCATCAAATATAGATGTGTTGTTGGAACACGTTCATACTATACATGAGTTTTTATAAACAACTTCACGTCAGAGAGGTTCATTACAACTACTACTAACAATCGCATGTGCACAATGCAATGTGAACGTCGAACGATATATGTTATTTGATTTAGAGGGATAGTTATTACTTTTGTAGTTGATGTTGATAAGGGGTGTGATTGATTTTGTAAGTGTAGGAATATAGATGAAGCATTACATTTAAAGGTTCTATCTCTACATTTCAAATTTGTTACAAATTGCACGTATACATTTTTACTCAACTTCCAAATTTGGAGGGAAGAAGTGTTTTATGAAAATCTAGGTCATCTCGAAAGGTCAACACGATGTTGGGTGCCCGTGTTGAGAACATAGTGTAGGGAGGACAAGTGCAGATCGACAATGTAGGGTCAACATTGGAGCGCCCTCAATTAATTGAGAAATGCCTTAGTGTGTCAAATTTATTTCGGGTTAACAAGTAAAAGATGTTCGAGAAAGTGGGAGTTGTACAAATATATGGTGGAAAATGTAAACTTGTTGCGCTTGCATCAAACATGAACATACAAAACATATTCCTACCCTGATTGATATGCACGCTAATAACAACAAAACGCTAAAAAAGCTATAAAAAGAGTTAAAAAAACAAAAATGTCAAAATACCCATCAAATTTAAGCACATGCAAAAAACATTAAAATGCCTCATCAAATTTAGGCCAGTAAACAATGACCAGTTTGTGCATTTTTGCTTTGAAGATGCCACTATTAGGCTTCTGGAGCTTCCTTATATGCTATGTATTTTCATTTCAAGCAAAACTATAGCTAACAACTGCTGCCTATTTACAGTCCTCCCAAGGGTTTATGGAGAGTCTCTTAGCAAGGTTGAAGTGATGTCATCTACAATTAGATGTAATACCCGAGTCATCAAGGTTATATGGCTTTAAAAGATAGTTTTGTACCTCTATGGCTTTGAGTTTGAAGTTGAACTAAGGCTAGTAATAAGCTTGGGTTTGCCTTTCAGTGTTGAACCTTACCATCTCAAAACAAAAAGAAATGTCTGATAACAAGCGCAAAAAAAGGAAAGATTAAATATGTGGGTTTATTTGAAGCATCTGCTACAACAATTCGTAGAGCCCATGCAGTGCATCCAATCTCTGTTGTGCAAATTGAAGGATCTGTAAAATGACAACTATACAATTAAAAAAGCACTAATGGGAGCATGGACTATTTAATGTTTGTTCAATATGGTCAATAGACTACAGGCACTCGAACAAAACAAAATCATAAAGATTTAACATTGTCTATTGTAGAAAATAGAACAGGATTATGCAAAAATACACCATTTGAACTGTGATTACAAAAGATGAAACCTGCAATAATAAAGATTCAAACCCTTAGCCATACAGAAAACATACTTCCTCTCTACACGACACACAAAAATCAAGACGTCTACCATATGAAATCTGTGGAATACACATACCATAGAGAACATATTCCTACCCTAATTGATATGCACAAATCAAGGGCTTAACTATATCCGTGCTATATCCATCTGTTGTAATTCTGATGTATGGGTTTACCACTAATTTGTTTTTGGTAAAATATTGAATGCGTCTCATTTTTCGGGGCTTGATGAATCATTTCTTCTCCCCATACTTCGAAATCTCAATTTTATTTGGGTTCACTATCACCAACACTCCATGAGAGGACTCTACCTGTGCTTCAAAGATTGTTGATCCCTCTGATACATATGTCACAACTCTTTTTACAAAGAGAGGTTCTTTCAGCTCGGTGACTGTTATGGATGGATAGTTGAGGTTGTATAAAGCATATTTTTGAGGAGGGTAAGAGAAAATCTTCCCTGTAAGAACCTTTATCTGGCTTGAATTGTAGCCTAAATTGCAGAAGAATGTGTAGTAATCTTTGACTGAAAGGTCATATATCAGACCAGGATTTGCAGCTCTGTTTGGATCAACATGACCCAAACCGCAGTTGAATGGAGTTGTTTTTTCTATTGATGCCTCCTTAATTCGCTGATTAGTGTTGTCTATCCTGCTAGCTTTATTCCAAGAAAAATAATGTTATGATGGAAAAATGTTGATAGAAAATGATATGCTAAAGAAAACAGAGTACTCACAACCGTGTCTGTTTTGGACACTTTTCACTCTTATTTTAAGCTATACATCAACAGAACTCTGTATACCTGTGGTCATAATGGCTGACTTCATAGATGTTGAACTCCAGTGAGGATATGCTGCTTTAACTAAGGCTGCAATAATATCTGCACCAAACAGAGATCCGTTCTGTTTACAACAAACAAAAGCTGCATAGATGTAGATCGACGGATCGAATCGTTGGAAGAAGTAATCAATTTTTTTAAATGGAGTAAGAAAATTTGTGGTAGATCTGAACTACTTACACTACCACCCTATCATGTGTGAAACCCCGGTCGCGGCTTTGTATTCACAAAATTAATAAAATAATGAGCTACTATACCCTTTTTGTTATATAAATTCAATCCCCAACCAGCTACATTTATGCTTTTCCATGTCAACATGACCTGGGATCAAGGCTGGAATTTCAAATTATCTGTGCCTGTCAAAGAAAAATTTGCTGACAGTTTAGCTCTTTCACGTGGCTGTAATTTCCAGATTTTTTATAGATATATGTATAATCTGTTCATATATATATATAAATAGGTATTATGTTTTTAAATAAATCCCTTTTAAAAATTTACGGTTTTCAAAATTTTCAACCTGTTATTGTCTACGGTTTCTAAATTTTTTTCCTGTAATATACGGTTAAAATCACAAAAAACGGCCTACAGCCTGTCAATTTCTAGGCCTGCCTGGGATCATGCAAGAAAAGCATTTAAAGAGGACACAAACCCAATAAGCATATTATTATTGTCATTTATTTGTAATTATATATACAATTATTGTCATTTATTTGTAATTATATATACAATTAAGTTTATCTTGGTCTGAACTACACACGATGCTCTTTGTCCAATGTAGCAAAAATTATATCAACACGAGCTTGCTTGATGTCATTTGATCCCACTATTTTTCTTATGGAACCTTATACAATTAGAGCAGGCAGTAACATAAGATAAAGTAAGGCTATAGAGACAAACAAAATGACTTCCTCATTTACTTGTAGAATGTAACTCCGTGCCAAAAAATTATTATAAAAATGCTTTGAAATATGTGATAATCCTAGAAAAAGTATTGATTTATGCAAAAATTACACGAAATTATATTAATCTATGAAAATGACCAAAGTAGATATATGGTACATCAAAATACATCATCTTACAATAGAAAGTAGTAGGGTAAAAGGAACCCTATTAGAAGATGGCAAAGTATATCTAAACCACAAAAAGAATTGGAAAGGGCCCAAAACTATACCTTTATATCATCTCTACGAACAATGTCAACAAGAAAATCAAGGATATCACCCCTATTTACAGCTCCTGCAATGTCATATCTCTGCAATGTATGCCTCTTGTTCTCCTCAGTATGTAACCATGAACGCAGGGTGAGCTCTAGAATGAAAATCTCATAGGCCTTGAAAATAAGACTGGAGCTTCTGCACTTATCATTTACTCATCAATTATTTGTTATTGAGACAAATCCTAACATCAAGATTAAAATCATCAGCAAGGCATAAATTAAGGGAGGTCTAGGATGATCCTACCTTTACTTCTTCATCAGATTTCATGATCTTCTTTATCCTTGCAAGAGGAAGTTGATGCTCCTTGAATTCTTCCAAGGAAGGAAAAGGAAAACCTGAATGAGTTTTTGAGTGATGAGACTGTATTGAACATATAGACTCTTCTTTTGCATCAATGTACAAATGTTTAAGGGAAGAAACTCCATGGAATTGGTCCAATCATGCAGAGAAATGAAATTCAATGCATTATTTAGAATTATGAATGGAAAAGCAAAACTGAGATTACTTGCAATTTGTCTCATATCCCACACTTGTGTTGCCAAAACCTTAGAAGATGTTGTTTCGCATTTGCATGGAACGAAGATTAGAGTTGATAGATCCCTGTAGGAGGAGCTTTCAAATTTTAATTAGATGACTTAAGGCTACATGTCACTGATTAGGTACATAACAAACTAAATCAACACAAGAAATTCGTCGAAATTTGAACTCGAGCATCTAAATGGGGATTAACATTTGAGCCATAAGCCTCACCAAATCAAAACTAAAATAATGGAACATAGACTCAAACCAAGCATATTGTTTGTCCATATCTCAATACCGCACGATTCTGCAAATCTCTACTCAATATGACAACTATAAAACCTACTGAAGAAATTCTCTACAGTTGAGCTTTGAACTTAGACATCCTAATAAGCATGGGCTAACATTTAAAACATGAGCCTAACCAGGAAAAAATGAAAATCAAGTAAAATTTATGAAAACATAAACTAAATATCCTAACAAACATATTGTATACATATAAAATATGCAAATACAACAAAATCCCAAGATTTTAGAAAGCACAAAGGAATGATCAACCGCAACGTGAAGAATCAATATTTAACTTGAATCCATGTTGACTCGCCCAACATAAATCAGGAAGACAACGAAAGAGAAATGAGGATGATAAAGGAAGGTTATAAGTATAAATACATATCATTGTACTAAAAAACACAATAAAAATTGGAATGCTATGGAGCTTACAGATTTGGAAATTGGAATGTTCAGTAAAGGGAAATTTTGATAAGAAATCAGAAACAATACAGGTAAATTTCATACATCTTGCTCAAGGTCTAATCTTTTTGGTTTTGTGAAAACTTCGGAGAAGAAGCATTTTTTGTATTGCTTCTTTGCAATTGCCTGCTCTGGGTGTCCTTCGAAAAAAACAAAAACACAATTGATCTTTGGATGTTGGAAGAGCATAAACTGGGTTACTTGAAAGGAATGCGAAAACACATACTTTTTCAGGATACTTGTTTGCAGACTACAACAAGTTGTTTTTGCTAGATATCATGGGTGTCTTCTCCTCGGCTTTATATAAGTTGCATACCCAAAAAAACAAAGATTAAAAAAAACAACTACATATAAATATATTGATTGATCTAAGTCACCAGTTTCGAGTTCGAGTTTAAGTTCGACAAAGATAAAATTCGGTTCAAGTTCGCCCAATGGATAAAGTTCGGAATTTTTTTGCCATTAAGCTCTATTCATAGAAAAACATAAAAACATTAAAATTAAATATATATATAACAAATTAAATTATAACAAATTTAAAAGGATTAAAACGTTTGAAAGAAACTAAAGAAAAGTAATTATATGCAATAACTAAATATTAATGTTTAGTTATTACTTATTAACGCTATATTAATAATATATTATTAACATTATTAACAGTATATTATAATACATTATATATTAACGTATTATATGTATTATTCATATAGCATATTATTAACATTATACATATTATTAATACGTTATATATAATATATTACTAGCAATTGCAAATGAGTTGCAAGTTACGCCGGAGAGGGCTTGAACTTTATGTATAATATGGTTTGGATGTAAAATATATTTTGCTAAACAGTTCACATGTCTTTATGTAAGGTTCCACATTCTGCATACATGTCTATCAAAGCATTTGGAACTATATCTAACAAAATTCCTCTATCTTTTGGCATAGGTTGGGAGTACTTTGGAAAATTTAAACTAATTGGGTTGGAGCCCTGTTTGTTGCATATGGTGAAACAAGGCGAGGAGTATGTTGGCAAATGTAAACAGGAAACCACTCTCTGTACCTGAGTGGTGCAAGCGGTTGCAAAAGTTGACAAATATGTACAACGGGAGTAGAATCGGATGGATAAGAACACAAAGATGGAAGCCTCGTTTATAAGAAGCGTGGAGATGCTCTTCCGCTACAACATCTTGGGTATCATTGGCAGGTTTCTTAATCTCATCTACCCACCAAACATAAAATTCCCTAGAGATATGTCATCTCATGGAATGAAGTGATTGAAGGATACTGACAAAATGGGATTGTTGTCTACGCTTTGGGAACATTTAAATGCCAAAATATGAACTTTTGTAAATAAACACCAAGTGTTCAACCAAATGATACAACATGTTATCTTTTAAATGAATATCATAATTGTATCTTATAGAAGACATGGTCATCGTCAAGAGACATTGTGGCCCATAACAAAATACGAGGTTTATAGCAACGTACGGACATCCATCAAGGCATAGTAGGCAATGTTTTTTTGTTGGAAGTTACTATATTGTCCTCTCCCCATCACACAAACTTAAAATAGAAAAATTACAACTCCAATAAACTAAACATTGTTATCCTCTCGGCGTAAATTGCAACTCATTTAGAATTGCATCGGATTCTTCAGAAAGTAATTGAATGCCAGAGAAAATTCTTTGGCTCTTAATTAACATTGCTTCTTCACACGATCTGACAAAAATTTCTAGGTGGATACATGATCTCCAAAGATTTGGTTATGTTTTTTGTTAGATGGAATCATTGAAATAGTCTCCCATGGCCCTGAATGTCTAGTGTGCACCATCTGTGAGAGCCCTTTTGAAAGGGGCTAACAGATCAAACTACCACATATCCTTAAAATCTGGTCTTTTTGGGACAAGGCTCTTCGAGACACATAATGCCTTCCCTTCCAAAGTTTCTCAAGTGGCTCGCAAAAAATAGAACTCGTATTGTTATGCAAGACAACGCTACGGGGTCATATGCCACAACCCTAGCAGAATTGGCCCAGTCTGTGAATTCCCTAGATGCTATCAGTAGAGACAATTATACATTAAATTTTCTCTACATTCTTTTTGACAAGAAAAGGATTGACCTGTTTGGTGAGATTTTCAAAGAGTTTGAGACTGTCTACAACAAACTGACCGACACAGAGTTGGCAGTTGTGTCTTCTGTAGTCAAGCTTGAGAATCAGATTTCTCTTGGTCCTTCACAAAATCAATGCAATGTTTTTTGTCGATTTAAGTCATATCTTCTGCTAGAGTGTTTCCATAATGGCTTGCAGAAATCTGTTAGGCCACAATTCATCTATTGTTGCCCTGCACTCTTCCTCTGACAGAGGAGTTCGGGATTCTTCTACATGAGCGACACCTCTGTCAATAATAACCTGATAATGAATATATGCAATTCAAAATTTAGAATTTAGTATAAAATATAACAAGGTATGGGCAGGGAAAGGTCCTCAGTCCTCGTCCGTATATTGAAGTCTCTCGATGACTATGTGTCAAAGCAAGCAAGCATCATGAACTTTGACAAAAATGCAGAGCTGGCTTCAGAAGAAGATACTGAAGGCAAGTACATATAATGATTGCATACTATCGCCAGGGATGCAGAATTAGTCCTAATGGAAGGTCAGAAATAGGGCACACTCTACAAGATGCATCACCGTTAGGGAGGAAGTTTGACCGCATGATGTTATGATTAACATATGATGTATTTACATGCTTTCGGTTGAATTGGTTAGTTGCTAAATACTGATACAATGTTGTAAGTCCTAAAATGATGTCTGTTTCGGGCATCTTGACAAGCCCATTTGGGTAAGGAAGTTTGTTCTGCATATGTCTCGAGGAAGAAAAGGATAAATATTATCAGTTGTTGAAAGATTACATATTGTTTCTTATCTTAAGATCCATTCGCAGCAGAGTCATATGTTATTATCATTGTTATTAAACTACTTTCAGTATTTACTTTGTTTATCCAAGAAAAAAAGACAATAGTTTTGCGAGCAACCCAATTGAATGGGCAAGAAGTCGATAAGGTGAGTTACTTGATATTATTTACAACTATGGTTGCAGACTACATAAAGCATTTGCATATTAATGATTGCAATGTTTAGCTAATATGCAATAGTCAAGCAAGAGTGGCCTGATATGTCAAATGAATGCCATCTATCAACGAAAATTTACACAAACCCTACAACTATACGGAGGTCTTCATGTATTCATGTTTAATTCAAATAAACTACTCCACAAAATGCTACCACTCATGATATAAGATTTGCAAATGTATATGTACGAATTTGTAACAAATCTAAATGTAGAGATATAACCTTTAAATGAAATAGTTCATTTATATTTCTACACTTACAAAAACAATCACACCCTCAACAACATCTACTACAAAAGTAATAACTATCCCTCTAAAACAAATAACATATACAATTCGGCGTTCACATTGCATTGTACACATGCGATTGCTAGTAATAAAAGTATTAACTTTATGTTATTAAAATATAAATTTATGAAATCCTAAAATCAAATACTCAATAATAAAACTATTACGTTTTTTTTTATTAAAATATAAAATTATAAACTCATAAAAACAAATAAGACTCTAAATAATAGAAGTATGAACTTATTATAATCAAATAAAATAATTAAAAAACATTATAATATATATCGATAGGTCACAGTTCTTCACGGCTGCGTGACTTCTTTTCTCAGTTTTGAACTGCGATTTTCTTAACGGTGGTTTTACGCATAACAGTTTTCTAATTCACATATTTTCTTAATCACAGCTTCACATAATTTCCTAGAAGATTCCACATTCATGGATTCACGACAGGGTTTAATAGGGCGAACTTAAAATGGGGGCACACAGGAGATAAAATGCAATAAAACAGAAGTTCCGTAAGTAAAATAATTAATAAAGTGACAGGATGTTATTTTTGCAAAAACCATAGAAACAAATTAATAACAGATTTTAACAAATTATAGAATGATTTTTTCACGATATTTGTGGTTGTGATTCACAATTCAAATTGTACAAATTTGTTCGCAAATTGTAACTAATTTTTGTGATGTGGGTTTAGATCCGGTGAAATTCGAATTCCAAGCTTAAAATGCGGCGAATGCGGCACAGAAGCACAAAGTCTTCTCTCGAACAAGATTATGTTCTAGCACAAAGACCATCCACAAGAGTTAGCAAAACAAAATTTGTTAAAGCCAAGGGTTAGCAATCCTTCAAGCTGTTCAAATCAGGTGGTGCCGAAGTTGCCTTCTTCGAAACTCGGTCTGCCAGTTCCTGGAAACATTTGACAATAGACCACTGGAGACACCAGAAAATTCTGTGAGAATACAGTGGCTCTTTTTTGTCTGGAAGCCTCTCAATCCATTCATCTACAGTGCTGCCGCCGCCTCCACTCTCACAGGAAGCTGAAGCGTTGGCTTTAGCACATGTGGCTCTTCTTCTTAACTGCCCAAAACAACTAATGAAACCCACTTTCAGAGGATTTCTACATTGTGTACTGTGCCTTGAGAATGTGGAGGTGGGTCGAAATATTGGAACGCTGGTTAAAACCAGAGCAGGCATCTTCGCAAAAGAATTGGTCCCAAAATCATACCAGGAACAATCATACTTATCAATTAGGAACATAAAAATGGGTATTCGTATTTACTAGTTTTTAATTTCTATAATTTTTATATTTTATATATTTGTTGTACGGACGTACCCATGGAATTTTCTTTTTTGCCGTACCCATGTACTGGGTACTTTGTACCCAAACCCAAATTGCATCTGAACCGGCTACATAGCAGGAAATAACAGAATTCACATGTGGATATTAAAAATCTAACAAAGAGACTGACTGATATCTGTGTCAGCAAGGGGTCCTTCCTCCAACAACTTATGCAATTATCTTCCAGACAGAGACTTCAATCCTCTTTAACTCGCACAGGAAAGGGAAGAATTTGCTCCTTGTATTACTTCATGATCAGAATGATTGCTGAATAAACAATCTTCTCACCAGCTAGGCCTCTTATCCTCTCAGATTTCCAGATTGACGATGTGTGAAAGATGGAGAAGTGAAGGCAGGCGATGAACTAATTATGTTTGTTTATTTAGTACTGACTCATTAAAACATTTTTTACATTGTAACTGCTATGCACAATATGAGTTTAGAATACTAAGATTTGTGCACGCTTAGTCATTTTGGCAATGTCATAAAACAAATATGACATGAAACTGAAATCAAATTGAAGTAATGGAAAGGCAGACCTGGTTCTGAACTAAAAGATGCAATCAATCTTTTTTAACATTCCAATAAATATCAGTGCCTTAAAGTATCAGATTTTCCATTTTGGTTCTGCTATTATCAAAATTGTTGCTTCTGCAATCAGATTTATACTAACATTGTAACCCGTAACAATAGTCATGATCAGATCCAATACACGGCTAGCTGATGTGATGCAATGATGGAGGTTCAAAAGACACGTCCAATGATGAAGGTTGATAAAACATGTAAAATAAAGATTCTGTTCATGCTCCCAGAATGATGAAATGGTCTCCAGATTGGCTGCTATTAAATATTGCTGTAGAGGCCTGTATACATAGCTGCAATTTTGAAACAAATCTGTAAATCCATGCGAGAAGGACAATTTTACTGTAGCAAAAAATCTAAAATTTGTCAAACTTTATGTGGAAAGTAATTTTACTGTAGCAAAAAATCCAAAAAAAATCTACTAAAAAAAATCTAAAATCCGGCAACCTGTAAAGTTAAGCCACCGGAATTTGACACTTTCCAGCAATGCCTTCTTCAAAGTAAACGCCTCCGTAATTAATACATTATTAACATAATATATTATGAATCATATTTTATGTGAATAAACCTAATATAATATGTTAATAACATATTATTAATTTATTAGTAGCATTATACATTATTAACATAATATATCATGTTAATAACATTATTAATATATTAAGTTAACAAACACCTTATTAACATATAAACATTTAAATTAAAAAAATAAAGACTAGTTAATATTTCATACACCTAAAAACAAAACCTAAGTTACCTTTCACGACTATTCTCCTATCCATTGTAAGCGCATGGACAACATCAGTAAAGCACGAATATTGTAAGCGCGAACACTTGTAGCTGCAAACACCTTAGCGCGAATACTATAAAGCAAAGACAAATATTGTAGCTGCGAATATTGTAGCTATGAATTATGTAGCAATGAGCACACTTGTTTTTCTGTATTTCCTTCTTTGCTATTGCATTTATGGCACGAACTCCACGAAATAAAATCACTCAAAATATGATGTATTTCACCCAGCAAAAGCAAAAATATTGTGTTTAACAGAGTATGAACTCCACGAATTTCCATGAACTTTTAGGGCATCTTACAAGTTCGACGAATTTCAAATTTTTGGTTAAAAATTCGGCGAACCTGGTGACTTAGGATTCGATTAAGTAGTTAATATTTTTTTGAACATTTTTGTGGAGGTGGGCATAGTGCTACTAATGCATCACTTCCCTTTTGAGGCTTGAAACCATGCTTGATATGTTACAATAATCCAGCTTGAGGCCTCATTGATACAAAATGTCAATATTTTACAGAGCACCATTCGTCCTTGGCTGATCTTGCAAGAAATCCCAGACAAAAAGGCTTCATTCAACTCAAAACAACAAAAACGTAACATCAATTAACTCTAACAATGCAGAAAGCAATCCCAAAACTCCATATAATATTCCTAATGTTTGTCATGTTGGTGCTCAAATTAGTCTCGCCCCGTTTGTCTTTGAAATCCCTCAGTTTACGACCTCTGTCACGTTTTTTATCTCCCTGTGTTGGTGCTTGAAAGACTATGTCCTCCATTTGGTTGTTGTGATCAGTCCCTTCTTGGGTCAAGGATCACTTAAAAGTCTAGAATTTATTTTTTGTTTCTCTCTCCATCTGAAGAAGTCTGTAAATTGGGCGTAAAACTCGGGCTGCTCCTTTCTTTCCATTTTCCGCAGTCATGTATTGTTGTCCCTGTTGTTTTTGTCCCAAATACCTAAGGAAACAATATTGGATGTAGCTCGGAGGATCATGTTTGAAACTTATAACATCTCCAAATTCTCTGTCCTTGAAGAAAAATTCATCTTTGGGCTCAAATGGTGGTTTTCCTGCATTTTTACGGTTTGTGAGTTTTCCCTGTCAAAATTACATCTTTGCATCAGTGGAAACGTGGCCCTTTTTGGTTGGATGCGGCTCGGCGGGGCACTCTAAAAACTCTATGGCTCACTTCAACCCAAAACTTGTCCACGTGTTGAGCCCGTGCTTGTTTGGGGTCTCTACTTTTGGGGACCATCTCAAAATGTGCCATCAAGACACGTGATAGGCGAGGAGATAGAGAAACAGAGCTTCGGGGTTATTTAACATTTTTTACCTTTTGTAAAGAGGGATAAAATTGTAAGTTGAAGCGCGGCCCCGACAGGAAAGTAATGCTAACGTTGAATAGTCAAAAAGGAGGTGCGGGCCAACGGGGAAAATGTGAAACTTTTTCCTTTTTGGAAAATTAGTATAAAATGAAAAAATGAAGCGCGGGTCCACTGGAACCCACATTGGGACACGTGTCAAGCCCATTTTCTAAGGGTGGAGGGGTAGAGAAAATGTCAAAATTTTACTTTTTCCAAAAGTTATAAAATGTCAAAAAGTGCTCCCAGGCCCGTTTCCAATCACAGTTTGCCATGTGGAGGGTTGATTAAATTTTAAAGGCAAGATTAACGATAGTTGTGCATTTCATTTGATTTTTCCGCCATTGAAGCTCCAGGATGTTTGGAGATGCATTTTTTACATCATTCTTCATCATTTTTTTGGCAAATTTGTGTCGTTTTGGTCTGCAAAGTTCAATTGAATCAATTTGGGAGCTCAATTTGTAAATCTGAAGTACTTTTGAAGTGGATTTTTGCTCGGGCTCATGCAAAAACACAAAATGCTAGATCCAGAAGTTATAGAGTAAAATTTCAAAGGAAAAGGAGGGAAAAAGGATGAAATGATGAAAGTGCAGGCGCAAAAGGTGAAAAATGCGTTGCCTTAAGAGCAAAAGTGGATGACCTGTCAAGTCCAACTATGCAGAGGCTCTGAAAAATGATTAAAAAGGGGATTTCTCACATGACAGAATCAGAATGATTAAAGGGACTCCCAAAAAGTTGTGGTATGGCATCTTAGTCATTAGTCGAGGGCCCAAGAAATGTGATCAATTCACAATTGGTCCACCTAGTAGATTTTAGATCTGAATTTATTAAATGTCGTTATGCGAAACAATTTGGTAAGGTCCCTCGAATATTCTTCTCTTTGGGGGAAAATTAAGCGAGCAAAAATGTGTAAATGCAATGAGAATACTCTTGGAAAAGGTCAGAGTTTGAATTCTTGAGAATTTTTTTGAAAAGTCATCTTCCCGAGAGACCAAAGCTGAGATTACTTGTTATTTTCTTCTGTGTTAGATTTTCTATCTTGTCAAGTTGGTTACATATGTATAGCCATTGACAAGCTCTGAGATTGCTTTGGAAGCTTTCCCCTGCTAATGAATCTAAGCAATTTTGGAATTAATTTGTGTCTAATCTCTAACAATTTTGTATCTGCTTTATTTTCAGAATGTCTTCAAATAGTTTCTTTTGTTCCTATTGCAATCTTATATGAATTGTTTTTAAATCACACAAGATCTCGTTCTTGTGATGTCCCTAATGGTATCTGCAATTTCATTTCAAGAAGAGCCTTCATCTTGGATGAGATAAAACAAATTTAAAATCAATTCACTGTCATTTGTTGATAAAGATTGTCTGTAAGTCTTCGGGTGTACCTTAGGTGTGATTAATCAAAAACTTTAGTGTTTAATTGAGTCTTCCAATTCGAGCCTTCATGTTGGAGTCTCAAAGATTATGTGAAAACATCTTTGATCTCGGGCCTCCGTTGAAGCACACCTTCTCGTTGAAGGAACGTCTTGGACTGCTACAAGCTTTCCGTTGTGAAGTTATTCATTATTGTGAAGTCCTCCAAAGATCCAAAGTATAATCAACTTTATCCGCTTCATCTCCCACTAAAATCATTTAAAAACCATTGATCCACCCTGAAATACCCCTGGCTGCCCTATGTATCAACAAAGGAACAAAATCTACTTGCAAAAATATGCAAAACAGCTAGGATTTCTTAATGTCTTTAGTAACCTTTGCCTTGTATTGAAAATATCTCCATAATCTGGAAGTGACAACTTGTGAGAGTCAAATTTGGCATGTTGATCATATTTTCCCAAGGTCTTCTCTATAAAATTTGTGCAAAAGAAGGATTTACCAGCATTCTTCAATAACAAAGGTTACAAAATAGGTTCTCTTACCTTGGTTGAAAGGCACAACCTAAAATAGTTAGGATAAGATCACATCCTTTTAAGGTGCTACCCACTTCTTCAAATCCTGAGTGCTAAAAAGTCAGATAGATTGTTTCCCCGGCTACAAAATGACATACATAATCATCTATCTGCCTCTGAGTGTCTTATCAAATCCATGATGTTGCTTGGCCTTTGAAGGAGATTAAATGGGTACCAACATGTCATATCTACACTCTAGATGAACTCAACTCTAAGCTATGCCATAAGATAACACCGATCCTAACGAGATTCCAGGAGTTTTTCGGGTGGGTAGTTATCAAAGGTAACAACAACCCTTTGAAATCCTCTAATTGATCGCCAAAGCTCAAAAGTACATCAACCCACATGAAAACCAACTTTGATTCTCATATTCTCCATTTGAAAAATCTATAATGCCAAACTTAGAATCCCCGAATTAAATTTCAGTCATAAGAAAAGGATGAATCACCTAGGTACTTAGATTGCCCAAGTTTTTTTTAGTTGATTTTGGAAGCATACGTGTCAAAGAAAGAGCAGTGTAGTAGTAGACGGGCACTCAATACCATATTCATATTTATTGGTTAGATATTGGGCAAATCTAGTAAGCACATGACTCATTCTTTGTCACCTAATGCATATAGGATTATCCTAATTCACACTATCGAATTCAATCTTTCATCCTTAGATATTGCGTTGTTCCTAGAAAAAATTGGCTTCGACCATATTTCCTCCAAGAAAATTCATCCGTGGAATATTTTCTAGTTTGCCACTGATAGAAGGAACTCTCAGTACACTTAACTCTCTGCTTCCTACAATTTTCATTTTTCAAATTACCATTCTCTATTTTATTAGTTATGACGGCTAAAACTACTTGCCTAAAAGCCTAGTCCAAGTGGTATACCCTCTGCTACCTTGTGAACACAAAACATTGATCGTATAATGGTGCTTTTATAATAAAATAAACTACACAAAATTGGGAATAAAATTTGACCAATAATTCATAGAAACCTAATTTGGACGGTTGCTAGGTTCCAGTACTTCTCATCTGCTCGTCTGGATAGTTGCTACTGGGAGCATTGTTGAATGACTCTTTTCTGACATACCCAAGAGGGGCTTTCTTGTCCTGTCCATGTGATTCGTAACCGAGTTGTAGGGCATGTATGGCAGTATATGCATCTTCTTTCCCATGCCTTTCACTCTTCTCAACACCTAGCTGGGTTTCTTCAACTTTCTGTCTATATCCATTGATTCCACGCCTGCCCAATAAAAAATAAATTCTACAGATTCAGTATTGCAGCTTTTTTCGAATTTGGTTTCTTGATTTCACAGATCTACCATTTCATTACACAAGAGGTCCATGCAAGCATCGTGCGAAATTAGAAACCCTAAAAGCGCTAAAAATAGCTTAACAAATAAAAACGTCCAAAAGACCGTCAAATTTAACATAATAGCGAAACGATCGGAAGGGCTTTTCCCATAGGGGAAACACCTTCGACATAATAAACAATATAATAATAACTAGTAATCACAATGTACAATGCAATGTGAACGCTAACGATATATGATATTTATTTTAGAGGGATAGTGATTACTTTTGTAGTTGATGTTGATAATGGATGTGATTGATTTTTTAATTGTAGAAATACAGATGAACCACTTTATTTAAAGGTTGTCTCTACATTTCAAACTTGTTACAAATTCGTACATATACATTTGCAAATCTCATATCATGAGTGGTAGCATTTTGCGGACTATTTTATTTGAACTTAACATGAATACATGAAGACTTCATTCTTCCAAAGTTCACAATGATCTTTTTTAGTTTGGCACCAACATTATTGGGAATGTAGGCAAGGTTTCTGTTGTTTATACATTTTGTCTAACCTGTTTTTGTAAACCAGATGCACAAACGATGTTATGTATGATAGCCCCTGAAGGAAGTATTGGAAAAGTGAATAAAAATCTGTAGGAAAGGGATTTTTGCAAATTTAATGATAGTCAATCTTCCTTCTGTGATTTCAAGGTGTTTTTTATGTTCATCTTCCTCATTATTGTTCTTGCTTTCTCACTCCCTTCTTTCAAGGTTTACCATTAATGAACAAAGGGCATGGGTCCTCGTTGACTAACACATCAAGTTGGTTTACATGCATACGAGATCAATATACACGCAATATACACACATATAAATTATACTCGTATACTTATACGAAGAATCTTAAACAAAGAAATAATGGTTTAAATAACTTTTATAGGGTCTTACTATTTGGTAGGAAAGATCATGTAAAAAAACTTTTGCTAATACTCTATTTGTCTCTTTGGATTGACCGATCATTTTATGCCTTGGAATTTGAAATTGTATTACAATTTATAATTTTTCTTATATTCAACTTACGGTAGAGGGAAAATTTGAGTTTTTAGGTTTTTATGTTAAACAAAAGCATAGTTGTTGGAAATATATTGAGACTAATTTATTAAATTCTCATCTATCTATTTGATACCTCATGGTTAATTATGGCACACTGATGTGTTGAAGAATGAAATTATCAGTGAAGCCAAAGAAGCTTTGGAAGAATGACAAGCGATAGTGAAGTTAAGGGAGAAAATTGTGGACATAGAGTTATTGTCGATGCAGAGCCACAAGAAGGAGAGGGATGTTTTATAGTTATGCATTAATATCTAAACTATGGTGAGATGGGTGCCTGACATGAATTCCCAACAATATAAAAGATACAGAGAGAGCTAATATGTACCCCAAAAATATCATTATTGCATGCATTATAAAACAAATTCTACTACAAACCTTTGCTTCCTAGAAAATAATGTCTGAGCGGCACAAGGTGTGTAACAAATTTTGATCCTGACTTCCATGGCCTATGGAGGATCGACTTGAATTTGTTGAATTTCTTTTAAAAATTGGAGTCTCTAAAGCAAAATATGACAATTTGCGAGTGGAATGAGACTCATCAATCATAGTTTATGTGTTGAGGAAGAAAGTGATTGCTAATTGGCAGTTGCAGGACATCCTTGGTAGAATCTTGAGACTATGTTAGTCATTTTTGGACTTCATATCATGCGAAAAGAAATAAAACATAAATATCACAGGCTTAGGAGTTAAACTTCATAGTAGAGAAGAAGATTTTATGGTATAATCAGTGATGGTAATTGAAAATGGACTGTGGTAGAAAATCAGACCAGCAATTGGGTCAAACATGTAGTAGCTTTCAAAACAAAGTGCTCATAAACAACAATAAGAAATTAGGGGCACTAATAGGCCCAAATTGAAGTGGTAAAACTTCATCCTTGATGAGATTAAATCAAAAAGAATTTTAGCATTTACTATCAATGGTGGAAAATTTAGGACATACCATCCAATTGGTGAACCCCACACTCTGCAGGAGATGATAGTCTTGGCTTGTCAGGAAACAACAAGAGAAGGTATAATGTTAAGTGTGGATATGATTATAAATAAAAACCACGAAAGAGCGCATAAAAGGCAAAGAAAATCAGCTAGTATGTAATGCATAAATCATATTACACAGATACCAAATTGTTGACAAAATTGAGAGTAATAATATTAAAAGAGGTCAACTAAAAAGGCAATTCTACAATATACAATAGCTCATACTTTTGGGGAATTATGTAGTTATTGCATTTGCTAGATAGAAATCATGATGAGAAAAAGAATTGTCAACCTAAGCATGTAACTGATGGTCATCTCTCCATATTAATTATAAGCAAATGATTGCTTTAGGATTTACTTATATAATTTGAGAAGGGATAATGGAGTAGAAAACCCTAGAATCCACATAACACAAAAATTCCAAACCAAAGAATCCTAGTAATCACACAAGACCCATTTTCCCCCTTCCTCACAAATAAGTGAATAGGTCTATCCACAAAAGAAATAATGAAATTTCATAATGCCTTCAGGCAATAGGCATCGCCATGGATCCCGCTTCCTAAAATTCATATATCTACCCGAACAATGAAAACCCACAAAAACCCAAAGCAGATTGTAATTAAAGTGATCATGGTTATACTGATATTAATCGCATACATAACCCACTACATGAATTCTTGAACTCAAACAATGAAACAAAGCTTGTAGAAGTTATTTTAGAAACTCAACATTCATAAAAACAAGACCTAACCACACATAATTTAAGTCCCAAAATTTTTGTATTTCTCCAATCACCGATTAAATGGATAATATGCCAAGTCACGGATTTCACAAAGTAGCACAAATTCTGCATGCATGCAACTACACCGGTAAGAATGAACACTTGGTGGATAATATAATTAAAATAAAAATCCCAAATGCATACAACTCGAGAAAATTTGGAATCCGGGGGTCATCGATTCGATTCATGTGAGTTCGCGTTGGTCCAAAGGAATTATTGTTATTCAAACAGTTTAATGTTGCATCCGAGTGTAATACAAACAACAATTTTGGCTTTGAAGTAGTGTTTTTGTGTCCTTTTAAGATAATCATACCCTTTTGTTTTTCTTGAATAAGGATAAGCAAATACAATCAAAGCTACTAAATTCATGGTGGAAACTATATTCTAACACTCTGAAAGCATTCAAGACAGACACCATCATCCATTACTTCAATGTATTTTCAAAACCCATGGTTATTTTGTTTGGAATGAGTAATTTTATGCAAAAACAAAATAGCACAAACTACTAAACTATATAAAAGAAACATTGTACAACACAACTAATATCTACTCATCTGCTTAGTTCATCCATGCAAAGAACTAGGTTGAAGATATACGTTACCTATAAACAGAGACATACGGTTGATAAAAAGAACTAGATACAAGCATTTAAAGGCAATCGCATGTAAAAATGAAAAAGCAAAACTAAAAACAACAAACCCGCATTCAACATGGAACTGTCAAAAATAGCAAGAAAATTTGAAAACGTCAAATAGGTTGTCTTAACTATCATTACGCCCGTCAAATTTAATTGCTTTAAAAAACATCCAAACATTGTCAAATTTAACGATCAATGAAACATCTGGAAGGGCCTTTCCCATAGGGGACGCCTTCGGTGTAATAATTATACTAGCAATCGCATGTGTACAATGCAATGTGAACGCCAAATGGTATATGTTATTTGGTTTAGAGGGATAGTTATTACTTCGTAGTTGATGTTGATAAGGGGTGTGATTGATTTTGTAAGTATAGAAATATAGATGAACCACTTAATTTAAAGGTTCTCTCTACATTTCAAACTTGTTACAAATTCGTACATGAATACATTTGATACCATTTTCGATAGTTAATTACTTTTATAGTTGATGTGGTTTGTATTTATTTCGGGTTAATTTTGTTAGTGTTGCATCGGTTGTTCAGTTGGTCTTTTGTTGGAAAAACCTTTATTGTACACTCGATAAGGCGTGTGATTGATAGTGGTAGTGTAGGAATGATTTAGAGGGATAATTATTTCTTTTGTAGTTGATGTTGATAAGGGGCTTGATTGATTTTGTAAGTGTAGATATCACTTCATTTAAAGGTTCCATATCTACATTTCAAACTTGTTACAAATTCGTACATATACATTTGCAAATCTTATATCATGAGTGGTAGCATTATGGGGAGTAGTTTATTTGAACTAAACATGAATACATGAAGTCTTTATATACTCGATAAGGCGTGTGATTGATAGTGGTAGTGTAGGAATATAGATGAGACATTACATTGAAATGTTGTATGTGTACATTTAAATTTGTTACAAATTCGTACATAAAAAGTTGCAAATCTTAAATCATGACATCTGAGCTAAACATGTATACATGAAGACCTTCGTACATTTACAAAATTTATATCATGAATGGTAGCCTTTTGTGGCCAATTTTATTTCCAGTAAACATGAATACATTTGATACCCCTTGAACGGAAATGTCGCTTTGGATACAAGAAATGTTGAGTAAAGTAGTAGTGGAGTTTCCTTCAAAGTAGAGGGTGGTATTTATGAAGGGTTGAGGGATAGTAGTCTCCACTCCTCCTTTCTTCTTGCTCCAAGTGTTGGTATGTGTGCCATTTTTAGTACCTTTCGAATGAAAAAGGAGGTGAAATGTGTAGATTTGCAAGTGAGAGAACTCTGGAGAAAGTTGTGAATGTTAGACCCTGCCTTTTAGTGGTTCTAATGTCGACAGTTGATCTATGCAAAGTAAGTCCCTAGGATTTGTGGATAGTTAATCCCGTGCCATTTTAATCGGAAATTATTTTCGATTCCCTCTCAAAATTAGAGGTATCAGAATATGTAACGGGTTAGAGGGATCCCAACATGGGTCATTGTATCTATCAAATTTGACAACAAAAATAAAGGTAATGTTAGTAGTGGCATTGATGCTTCGTAGACAATGTCGGTGATTGTTCTGTAGCACCATTCACGAGGCTGTATTAACCCATAAATTTACAATAAGCATGATTTTTTTTTTTGCACAACATAACTTTTGTTCCAATTGATCATCATTAGGATCTCCTAGTCCAACCCACCTATTACTTTCAGCAATGGATTGGGCGATCGGAACATTCAATGCCTTCAACATCTGAAGGTTGTGGGAGTCCACGAGATCATTTTTTGCAAACAAATTTGGTGTGTCCTTAAAAATGTTGAGGACCTGCTAAGTTAGGTGTGTGTTTGTGCGAGACATTAGGAGTTCCCAATCCTCAATAAGAGGAGTTGAATCTCACATGTGGAGCAGTAAATTATGGAATGAAACTTGTGCATTGGTTGTTCCTACAAAAAAGTGAAAGAAGAAGTTAATAAAACTAAATGTATTTGCGAATTCAAAAGGAGGGACTCCTCCATTACATGATGGGAACTAAACTTGAATTCACATCAAGTATAATATATGTGGTTCATGGATATACATACTTCAAACATGTAGTTAAGAGTCATAACCCAAATCAAATTCCATGAATATTCTTTTCCAAATACACACATTATATTAAAACTATTTCCAAACAAAATACATAGTTTATGTTTTTCAAGGCATCCAAGCTTGCTTCGTTGTTAAAAGAAAGAAGGAAATTACAAAAGATTCGACAATAATTCTCACACACCAAAAAGTCACAAGACATTATTTTCACAGAGAATTTCACATATGAGTGGGAGTAATATTATAAAACTATCAAAGTGCATATTAACTAATCCAACCAAATTCAGAGTTGATTCCACAGTTCTTGTTATGGGTAACAAAAGGATATATTTATACCATTAAACTTGTAGCACATGACATGTCCTACATCTTAAGGATATATCTATACCATTAAGTTTGGTAAGAGCACATGTTATCATTGTTTTCAATTTCCTCAAACAATCCTATGAAAGAAGAACTTCAAATTACTGTGACATGTTTCCCTATGATCCAGTGAGTTAATGAAATCAAACTAGGTTAAGAAATGGCATTCATCCTCCTAATATTCTCATTCCCTCAACCATGGTCCTACTAGAGTTGTAAAGATAAATTTTCTTGGTCAAAAACAAGAAGCAAAAGTTTGCCCATCATTAGGAAGGGAAGATCTAGAACTCTCCACCATGTTGTCGCCATCACAAGGAGCTTAACCTACAAGTTATTTGGTTTACCTTCTTCCCAAAAACCCTCACATATTTTAATTATCAATACTTAGTGAATTATAGGAAATGTTTCTAACATTGATTAGAAGTTATTATATAACTGTGAAAAATGTTTAGCAAACATAGTGACTAAGATTGATAACTCTTTTATTCATCTTATAAATATAAAGTCTATGTTTGTAAAACTGAAGCTACAAAATACCTCACGAACTGATAGTGAAAATATTTGACCAATAGATGATGCGTTTGCTGTGAAAATGTTTAGCAAACATAGTGAAAATTTATTAAATTTAAGGTTGATCGCTCTTTTGTTTCTTATAAAAATAAAGTCTATAGCTACAAAATACCCCACAAACTGATAGTGATAATATTTTCCAAATAGACATCTTAACCAACTTTGAGAAAGTATGACGACCAACTTTGAGAAAAAAAGACGTGATGCTCAAGGAAGCACCAAATCACCCAACTGTAACTATGTAGTATTGTATAAGAATGGATCTGTATGGACAATCTGGGAAACTGATAATTACTTAACTATAGTGATAATATTTGCCTAATAGAAATCTTCAATAACTTCAAGAAACTTAGACATGATTCTCAAGGAAGCACCAAATCACCAAGCTAGACCTATGTAGCACGGATTTGTATGGACAATCTTAAACCAGATTCACATGCAAGGTACACAATCTTAAGGTTATTTGTTACATAACTTGTAAACCAACACCTGAAATTTTTTAAAACTAAGATTACAGAAAAGCTAAATAGCAAAGTTTGTCTCTGAAATTTCAGCTAATGAACAAGAAATTACATACTTTGTGCAAATTGAAAGAAATGATGATCAACTAAATTCAATCTTTCAATTTTGCAATATAAGAAAAAAATTGCTTAGACAAAACAAATAAATATCTGAAAATTGCAAAAAACAGAGCCCATCATTCCAGGGCAGTGAAACTAGATCTCAAAATTGCACAATAAAATTATTACTTAAAAATTCAGATTGAAAACCTCAAATATAAATCTATATTATTTTTCAAACAGAATGTATTTATTTACATCAAAGAAAATGCAGATCAGAAAAATGCATATCAGTTTGTATTTAATTACATGTTAAATATGGGTCTGACTGTTAGAAAATATAGTCAGTCACATATTTATTTGCCCAATATAAATAGAAATGCAGTTTCACCTTAGTGCAGACGTGCAAAATTATTTGTTATTTAAAGGATAATCATCTAGGCGCTTACAATCCACAAGGAACATGGAAACACAAAAAAATGTTTCATTGTGTGTGCATTATGAGTGGCCAAAAATCAAACCATAAAAGATTAATTTGATGTCAGTTTGTTTAGAAAACCCATCCATATAAAATCAACCGATTCTGATTGAGTGTGCAGGTTGTTCCAAAATTGATTCAACAAGATCGATTAACCCATTTCCTTGAATAATACTAAAGAATCTCAAGAATAAGACCAATAAATGGCACCAACATGTTGTTAAGGTCAACATATATCAAACCTTGAGCAACAAAAGATTAAATAAGCTTTCCCAGACCTTGTAACAACCACTGTATAAGGGAAAATAACTTGCTCCCCCTACGTATTGTGACTTCTCAACCTATAATCTACATATATTCTTTGAGAAAAAGAGAATTACCAAGCTATAATATAGAACAAATTACAAATTTAGACCATATACCTTAGATATCTAAAGTATCCAAAGCTTGTTAAAAAAATCCAACCATTTTCTATTCTACACGACTATTGTAAGCCCCCAACAAAGCCACTCTAAAAGTAAATACTTCTACCTACCAGTTACCCCTATGTGGTTAACTCACATTTACAAGCTATAATATAGATACAAGAGTGCAAGATGAGATAATTTCAAAATGCATCAAAACTCACATGTGCAAGACAATATTGTAAGATGTCCACAAATTGATGCAAAAACATATTATTCAATTAAATTTCACACCTTTAGGCCCTTGTTTTATGTTTCTATTTCTCCATGATCTTGTTTTGTAATTCTAATGACACTCATTGGACTTCTCAAGGAATCACTTCTGTAAAGTCCTTAGAAAATATGAATTGTGATAGACACAAGCCATGAATAATGACTGAAAAGGAGGATGAATTTGTTTGAAAACTGACAAGGTTCATATAGCCTAAACAAAGACTTAATATTATCCTAGTCTGCAACTCATATACTTATAAAAGAGCTACAACTGGAGGATACTTCACAGTTACCACAGTCCTTGCCCTATCATTAGCAAGTTGAAGTCAGTTATAGGACAACTTCTGTTGTCCCTAATGGTAGCCATGAATTCAATCAATAATACAGGCCAACATATTGTTTTGCTTACAATTTTACAGTCCACTTGAAGGTAGTTGTTTCAATAAGGTGTAGGACTAGCTAAGCATGTGTCTCAACTCTCAAGGGTCCATGTCCTTTTGAATGAGTCCATATTCAGAAACATGATATTAGATTTCATAATTATTGACATGATCCATCAAGTTATCTCAGTGTATAGACCTAGACAACAAGGTGGTGCCATTACTCTCACCATAGCTCCATCTGTCATGTTTATTCCTCAATCACAAACTATAACCACAAAAACGGTTCCAGAACATTACATGACTATATTAGAGTATCTTACGATGTAAATCACGTAAGCTCAGTCTTGCACTAATAAATTCTAGGACCAATAGGGTTGTCAAGAAGACAAGTTATTCTCCACATATGAAAATATTTAACGATTTCATGTTCCATGTTTTATTGTGGTTAATCAGTCAAGAGCTATTGAAACGCCAATACGGGTATACTCACTGGAAGTGAACAGGTTATAGTACCTAATAGAGCTCTAACACATTCGTGACGTCACACGACAAAAGCATCTATCATCATATAAATAAACATGCAACTTTTCAGATCCACTAAATATGAACACCCTCGGGCATCGTCAACAAGAACAAGAGATTTGAATTTTGTATAGTAAAGAAGGGTTCAAAGTTTCTATGATGAGTGGCCAAGAAAATATGATATTTTATGACCTTGTATACCAATCATTGGAAGAGCACAACCTAACATTGTTAACAGTTTAAACATTGTATTCACACTTGCTATAAAATCTTACTAAGCCTAGCACATAGTCGTAAATTAGTCACAACCCCTTGAATTCAAGTATAGCTTAAAATCAAAGGAAAACACCATACCCTCGTGAATCAATGTTTCTAAATAACATTCAGACAAAACTAACCCTATGATGTATCTAAACCCTGTTAATATTATAAAGATCGATTGTAGTATATGTTAATTTTGAAGAAAATAATTGACCTTGCGCACCTAGTTTTTTACTTGAAAAACCAAAAACCGGCTGTGGCTAAGACTTTTTCCAAGTGCTTTCCCGATGGATGGATAGACATCAGAAGAGTAATCATCATACAAAACTGAACCCCTCACACACATGGAGACAATTTATAGGTATATGTAGTGTGATCAATAAGCAAGCAGATCCCAACATAAGATAATGAAAATACTAGTTCCCTATACTATGGTCTAGCAGTAAATTGGAGGCTCACCACCACAATTGTCCGGGTTCAAAACTAGTTGAACTCATGCCCCGTGCAATAGCAATGTGAAAATTTAGGTACAATTTGTAAATTGGAGTTCAATACCTCTGGAAGGTGAAACATACACTGTCAATCCAACAAAGGAAAAATATCCTAACAAAAAATACAAGCATAGGAAGTGGAATGGGACAAACTTAAGTGATATTTTATCAGGGATGTCATGACAGAGACCCAAGTTAAAATTCCCTGGATGCATGTTAAGTGTTGAGATTGGGTAAATTACCAAGCCCATGTCTGGGTGCCATGTACCCACAAGGACAATTCCTCAATACCGAAAAATGAGGTACATGCAGCAATATCAAAATAAGATATGGAGATCTAACATCCCTTGGACATAGATAGAAAAATTGAAATCCAAAAAATAGATTCGATGTGGGAGAGACAAAACATGGGCATGGCCAATGGGTAGTGCCATATGCCTTAAATGTATAGCCAATAGAGGCTAGGTTAGGGAAACAATCAAATAAACGTATGTTGCATTATAATTATATTTAAATTGAAACCCAATATCTCCAACAAGCATGTTATAGTGGTACAGTAGAGAGTAATAATGTCACCTAAGAATTGAATATGACTAAGTGCAAGTTTCAGGTAGCTTTTTTGGTGGAATAGATACGGTGTCTAATCTTGATACTGAACTCCCTCCATATGGGGTATTATTGTTTACCGATTTATCAATAAGAGAAATTCAAACATAATAGATTCCGTTGAGGAAAAACAAAGTGAAGGAATATGAGCAATGATCTCAGTATTTCATTAAAAGAGAACGGAGAAATCCTCTTACCTGAATAGTGTCATAAAAATTCAAAATTAAACCTGTGACTCTTCTGAATGTGAAAGCTACGTCGGCCACAATGCATGCAAAGGGTAATAATGTTGGGACAGAGATTCCACCTTTTTGCTGCAACAATCCAGATGAATCTTCAGATGTTTTGCACCCTATTTATAGCTAAGCATTCTTAGGATCTCAAACCTAGATTTTAACCAGACATTTGCATTGAAATTTCCCATCCGCCGACGATTGTTAATTGGACTTATCTGCCACTTATGATTATGCATGGTTTCCATCCACCATTATTTTTCCACCGATTGGATGTAGGGCCAACTTTTAGTGGAACTAATAATACCTAAGAAAACAAAAAAACCAAAAATAAATCGCAACATGCAAAATAAGAAAAACAGAGTTGTTAAAAATAGCAAAAGCAAAATTGTTAAAAATAGCAAAAGCAAAATTGCTAAAAATAGCAAAACCCTCATTTAAGCCGTCAAATTCGACATAGTCCCATGAATGCCCGCAAAGCCTTTTCCCATAGGGGTAATGCCTTCGGCGTAATTATTGTAGATAATATAATTACTTCTTAATTTTACAACTCATATAATAATAGCTCAAGTTATTATTCTTGCTTGTACATCATATGCACAAGGAGACCCAATTGCCCAAGTTGAGCAAACTCATGGAGTGGTCTACACAATATTCCACCAATTCGCCACATATATGATGCATGTCACGCATTACCCAACGGTCCACATATATGCCAAGTGGACGACTCATATCAAGGAGACATTGGTGGAGAGGAATGCCATGTAAATGTGTCACAGTCAATAATACAAGGTGGTCGTAGACTAAATACTATAGAGTAATTAAGCCTTTAAAAAGGCTAGACACATTTTACTCCCCACTAATGTGGGTTTTATCCCACACAAAGACTGCCAACTAGTGGTCAAATTTGAAGGGTTCCCATTTTTTAAATGACGGGCTAGGTCAAGATTTACCTCGTCAGTAAATGATGATTAAACAACACATTACTCTTCAATAGAAAAAATGAAAATGTTAATTTCCTTTCAATATATTTTTAAATAAAATAAATATGAAAAAATTCAAAATTATTAAATATATAACATCTAATAATAATTTTGAAATTTATTTAAACTAAATAATCAAGATTCAAAAAAGTAATTACACAAGTTATAAGTTTGACAAATCCTTGTAACAAATTTATAAGTTGGCCATAGAAAAAACAAAATTTTAGCATGAGACATGAACCTTAGGCTCACCAACTTAGGTAATCGTAGTGCCACATCTTTCAAATCATTTCATTCCCAGTAAAGTTGTCTTAACCGATAGAAAACATGGGTATGGAGGAGACACTGAGGAATCTCCAATTTAAAGATTATTGTTCTCAAACTAGATTGTACCTTCCTAAGGCAACAAATAGAACATTTGTGTAGAATTTAGGGCATGCCTCTCATATATTTGTTAAAACCTATAATTCAAGAAGTACAAGGTTATTGAAAAGATTTTTTTAATAAATATAATAGAATGTTATACATTGAATTAATAATACCTTCTTAATAAACATATTGAGTAATATATTATCGCACCTAAAATATTGTAGAGACAAGAAGCAATAACAATTTACTATTGAGAAATAAAAATATCATAATTGTAGTGCTAATGTGTAGAATAAATATGTATTTAAACAAATTATACATTACGTACGAAGTTGTTCCAAAATTTAAAAATACATTTGGTATTTTTATCAAACAATGTCTTGGCCAACACATTTACATTGATAATATTTTGAGCAACAAAACTCACTAGGACTTGACTTCACTTATTTCTTGTACAAATTCTCACTCATGCATAAGGTTGTGGATTTGGTAATCAAACATTTATGAAACAAGTAATATTTAAATGACCAGTTTACAAAATAAATAAGGGCATTGAGAATAAACCACCAAATTCCAAACATGATTTACAAGATAGCAAAAGATAAAAGAGAATATTACTATTTTGAAAATAGGAGTAAGGTAATTGGTTATTTTCTAGAGATTTATCCTTTTTCGTAGGTATTTTGTGAATGATTTGTGTGAAGTGAATGGATATTTTTTTAATACGAAAATAGAAAGCTAGTAAGCATGAATTTTGTTGCTCTAATTATTATTTAATATTTTATTCATCACGCCAAAGGCGTTACCCCTATGGGAAAAGGTTTTGCGAACATTCATGGGACTGTGTCAAATTTGACGGCTTAAATGACGGTTTTGCTATTTTTAACAATTTTGCTTTTTTGATTTTGCATGTTGCTTTGGCTTTACTATTTTTTAAATTTTATTTTATAGCTTTTGCATGCATTAACCTTTAAATACTGGTCGCTAACACTATAATTTCATTATTCAAGTTCTCCAAGTTCCAGCCAATTCCTTGAGTTAAATTGAATTCTGCGGTATGCATTTAAATTCTATTTATACTTGTATGTAGCAGTAGAATATCTTGTTGTATGGGGGCTAGCCTCATCACAAAACAAACTAACATACAATCAGCCTTATGTACAATACTAAGCACAAATTTGCAGGAACTACACAACGATAACAAAGAACACAAGAAAACTTGTAGCTAAGTGGACTCAAATAGAAATAAAGAACCAGCTCGCACTAAGTACATAACTAGGGTTATATCCCAAAGAATAGTGAATATGCAGGGAATCTAAGTTGGAAAATATGCCTAGGAAGCAGGGAATCTGTAAGAAGATTAATTTGAATAGAATAGAGGATGAAACACAATTCCTCCTTTCAAGTACACACAGATTCTCAGTCGTCGTCAAGATAAGTAAACAAGCTTGGGGAATTTACTTCAAAACTTAACATCCCTACCAAAAATCATCTGTACAATTAAAGACACCTCAATACGCCCTACTTATCAATATAGTTGTGCACATTTATTCGTATGCCTCTTGCGGATACATATAATAGAGGGTGAAGCAGGAGCAATTTTATCCCAAAAAAATCTCGTTATTTTGTACAATGTGAAAGATAGTATATTTGGAGTCTACTTGAAGGTTTATCATGTTTCATAGAGATTAGATATTATGTAACTGGCCATGAGCAATGTTGTTAATTGCTTGAATGATTTCTTAGTAACGATCATGTATTGACCATACTTATCCAATCAAGTATCAAGTATTTCTTTTATCAAAGAACTAATAGTTTGCTTTGTTACCAAATTGAAGAAGAGATGTTTTCTTAGGCCATTGCTTGTAATTTTATATGGATGCGTTTATGGAGAACTTTATGAGAATTTAAGCCTTTGTTACATTTTATTTGAGAAGCCTTGTGTGCACCTAGACAACCTATGATATCTCCATTGTAAACTACTTGGAGGCAATTTTCCATTGTAATGTTGATGTTTAAATTTAAAAAGAACTGGAATAATTCTTTTGTTTCTAAATGATTTGGGTAAAATTTAATAGGTGTATTGTCAATCTTGCAATTGGAAACTTGTCCCGTACTTTGAAGCAAGACATGTTTTGTAATGATTTGGGCATATTTATAGTTTTATATTATCTTCTTGGTATGAATTTGAATTTTGACCTGCAGTCATCAATCAAAACCTACTTTGTTTATGAATCTCAATTAGTATTATTTGTTATGAAGGAAGGAAATTTCTAGGGTTTATTGCATAAGAAAAGAAGTGAAATTTATGACATGATAGAGAATCCAACAGTCAAGTCTCATCAACCGAGAAATCAAAATTCAATGTTTCAATGAAAAAAACTAGTTCCATTCCTGCTCATTCTCTTCAGAATATTGTTGAAATGCAAGTCCAAGCTTCTAGAGCATCCTCCACTGCATATATAATTCATTTAAAATATTGTAAAATTACCTCTATATTGATTTGTACCTTTGAAAATTGGTGCTCAGCTATTCATTGATCAATTTATAATCTCATCGAAAATAGGGCTATTTTTATGTAACTAATTGAATAAGTATAGATATTTTTATTTTTATTAACTTCTTTTTTCACTTTTTTGTAGGGTATTTGTGATTCTCATTCTCCCGCAGTAAAGAAGAGAGTGTCGTCTCTAAACAAACTTCAGGTGGGTTTAAATATTGATTGAACTATTTATTCATTTGTTTTGTTTATTGCATGTTATGGATTAAAAAATTATTGTAGAGTGCTTTCATGTTATTTTCTTTTGATTGTTACATTTATATTTAGACTCCAATCCTTTTTCCGAAGTGACATGTGGGGGCATGTGCATTCATCAATGACATGATTCATTATGTGTTGAGGGGCTTGTTCCTCAATGAGGCCATTTTGAAGTGTCCCAAGTTGGACATTAGACTAATCATTGACAAGGCTTTTTAAGCTACATGTCATACCTAAAAACATCTTCTAGAACTAACATACTTCTTTTCCCTCTCCAGTTTAATATGATGCAGACTAGAAACACAATTCTTCTCCCTACAACGGGATTGACATTAACTATGCCTCACTTACAAAGGGAAGAAGAGTTTAAATGTCTTCAATGTGTTGTTAATGTTTTGCATTGCAGGAAACCGAAACCACCTAAAATAGTGATAGCCGAAATGATCAGAGATCACCTCCACCTGATGCCAACATCCCCAATTTTTCTCTCCAAAATCCAAACGATTGGAGATCATTCACGAGGCTTCTAATCGATTTATGATTCTAACGAAGATGAACTTAAATATATGAACCACCTCACAAATTGAGGAGAATGGGAATTCCAATTAAGGCATCTGCAATTGAACAAAAATACAAGAAACATGCAAAGAAACTTGCACAAGCAAAAAGTAAGAAATTTGATTTTAAAAAATAGCTTGTAGTGGTTAGTTTATAAGTGTTTGTCTATAAGTGTTTCTAAAACAAACTGTAACTCGTTCCAAATAATTCCATGTATATATTGTGGCAAAGATATATCCGACAAAGAATTAAAATTATCAAACACATGTTCATTTTTTGTTATCCAACAACTATGCATTCCTAATTTCTTTATCATTGCGTCTCCATACAAAAACCTATAGTTTTCTCACTTCAAGTGTACATATTGTTCTTATTGTTTTCCATTCTATTTGCTTAACATAATAATCAGATTTCATTTCAAACAAATGCTTGTATATATTGTGGCGGAACATATGGAACACAAAATCTAACTTTTCAACAAATATGTTCAATTTTTCCTTTATACAATTGCAATCTACTTTATGTAAACCAACAACAACGCATCTTTTATGTGTTCTTCATTATATCTTTCCTTTATACAATTGCTCACTTCTTTATGTAAACCAACAACAATCATTTTTAATGTGTTCCTCATTATATCTCGCACAAAAATACATATAGTTTTAAAATGCAGAGAAAGAATCATGCATTTTTTAGTTATTTTCATGCAAAGCTTTGTACATTATATCACTTTTTGCATATTGAATGGTTAAAGGGTTAGACCTCATGTTTGCGCTTTTAGAAAATATACATGAAAAAGGAAGAAAACTTTAAAAGTTCTCATTACTTACAAATGCATGCTTTCCAGAACACATCCCTCATTTCATCTTTGACTACACTACAAGTTTACATTTTCCACCATACATTTGCAGAACTTCGACTATCTCGAGCATCTTTTAGTTGCCATGGAAATAAATTTGACACACGAAGGCATTTCTCAATTGATTGAGGGTGGTTCCATTGTTGACCCCACATTTCAAATATTGCACTTGTCCTCCCTAAGGTCCATTCTCAACCCAGCTGCCCAACATCGTGTTGACCTTTCAAATGGGAAACATGTTCAGACAACACTTCTACCCTCCAAATTTACAAGTTGTGTAACCGAAAAATCAATACAAGAAGGCTCCATTGTGTGCTTACACAAATCCCGTGTTAGAATAATCAAAAGTGAACTGTAAGATTCATCTCCTGCTCGATTACCAATGTATATAAACTCCCTATATTAATTATAATTTCTTTATGTTTGTTTTTTTCATCCGTTGCTCAATTCTAATTCTATCATGATTTTCTTTTCCACTACAGGATTGTTCTTATCATTGAAATGGATGTTCTTGTCGAAAAACATTTGATAATCAGTGCTCCAACCCGACTACCAACAAATGCTCTCCAAGATAGTCAGTTGCCTCAAACAGATGCAAGTGCCAATCAGGTTAACAAATATTTTGTGAGAACACCAACTAAAATAAGTGGATTGAATACATCTATGCGCATGTGGTCCGTAGAGGGTCATGCCCTAGAAAAAACAAGTCTTCATAAATATCACAATGTAAGGGGAGATGGTTTTGTGTTTGGGTTTGATTTTGTGGATCAGGAAGGAGGGGAAATCCACATCACTTGTTTCAATGAGGCCGCGGAAGCATTCTATGAGCAGATTGAAAATGGGAAGCTATATACAATTTCCAATGGGAGGATTGTGAGGATTGTTGATGGAAAGCTATGTTATAACCATTTGGACAATGCTTCAGAGATTTTCCTACAACATTCCTCAACCATATCAAATAAACACAACTACAAAAATAAAAACTATCCCTATAACAAAAATAACATATACCATTTTTCGTTTGCAAAATGCCTCAAAGAAATCGGTCTTGTGGAATGTTATGCCTGTAAGATATACACAAAATAAATCTAACAATGATGCTCTCAAACTCATTAAGGTAATAAAGAAATTTGGAATGTACCCATAACCATTTCATATTTGTTTATATATAATTACATATTCTGTCGCATTTTAGTTTTATGGAGAGATAATATGTTAAAGAACTTAGTCATTCTTTCAATCTACTTTGAAAACAACATTTCACATTCACTACATTCTTGAGAATGAGTATTAGTCAACTTACATGTCTCACTTGCATTTGTATTCATTTATTACACAATTAACTGTTATCTAACATCCCTTTTAATGTATTTCGCAACATTTGATCTGGCTTTAATACAAAATCAATATTGTCAATCACACCCCTTATCAACATCAACTACAAAAGTAATAATTGTCTTTCTAAATCTAATAACATATACCATTTGGCATTCACATTGCATTGTACACATGCGATTGCTAGTTAAAATAAATTTAACAAATTATAAAAATTAACTTAGCATACAATTTACATGACAAGTGATTTTTTTAGTTAGCCCTTCTAATGAAAATTTATAATATTTTAATGCCTTTTAGTATTGAAGTGTAATTTTAAATTTCAATTTTTTTTTAAGTGTAAATTTTTAATCACCCTTCTATGACAAGATGAAAGACGTTTGAAGGGCATTGACGACTTCAAATTTGATCCCTACGTGGCCAACCCTTTATTAAGGAGCACACTTGGATGAAGATGGGATAGGTCTTGGAGCACACGTTGATTTGGTGGCTATGCATGGTGATTATTTTAATTGGATAATATTATCCCTTATGCGTGAAACATGGATCAAGCCTATTCAAAAGGATACGTGGAAATTTTTGTGGGTATGCCTATTTTATTAAGGCTTAATATATATATATATATATATATATTATATATATATATATATATATATATATATATATATATATATTGTTATGAGATTTAATCTCTAAGTTTTTATATCACGTGAGATAAGATTTTTGGTGGGAATCAAAATAAAAGGATAAATATAATATCCTAGAAAATAAGGCCTGATTAACCCTATATAAGGCCCCTCTCATTTTATTTTCAAATCACTCCACTACACTCCAAACTTCTCAAGCCATTTGAGGAAGAACGTGAAGGAGCTCGGACGAGCACAAGGAGGTCGAATCTTGCAAAGAGGAGTTGGGAGATAGATGACAGAGACCTCATGGAGTCGACATTGTGAAACATATGAAGTAGTGTAAGGAGTTTGTAGAGCTCACATAGACTAGCACACGAAGCACATGGAGTAGGGCAAGGAGTTAGAAAAATCTCATGGAGTGGAACTCGTGGACACAACACCAAGAGGCCATATGAGTTAAGATGGGGATTTTCTCAGAGTTGATTGATGTAGATCTCGAGAATATAAATGATCACTCGTAGAGATTGAGAATGGAAATTATTTCCTATAGTTTTCGATACGTGGATTATCATTCACAGAGCCCATTGTAGAGGCATTATTTTCATTTGAGCTGGACGGTCAAACTTGTACACAACAATATTGAGGCAGAGTGCCTGAATGATCTTGTAATGATGTGAGCCCATGTGAAAGTCAAATTTTGGATCCAACAATATCATTAAGAGGTTGGACCCTATTAGTTGACAATATTATTGTGAGGAGGCCAAAAGCCGTAGAATCGCAATCAACAAACAAATTACGAGGAGGCCGAGAAAGTCGTAGAGTTGCAGTAATCAACAATTTTATCATGAGGAGGCTAGAAAGTCGTAGAGTCGCAGCGAGAGCATCAGATCTTATTATTTCAATGACATTATTTCGAAGGAGGCCAAAGATATGTAGAGTTCATATTGTGTCGAGATTATCATCTTAAAGGCGAGTGCCATCAGAGAGACATTGTGTTGCCATCTCCAAGAGAGATAGTGCATCCTTACTCTTGGTCAAGTCGAGGGCTCTATTGTTGACCCAAGTTGATATTGAGATAGATAGTGTTGAGTTCGAGCAGTCAATCCACGTTTGACCATAAGTAATTAACTATTATAATAATTTTTTATTTTTTGCATTGGTTATATATCGGTTTGTCATTTGTGTGACCCAAAGATGTATTCCATTATGGGACGAACTTCGTTATCATCCCAATGTTTATTATTACTATGATTTTTTGGTTTTACTTACCACTATTTGTGTTTACAATTAGTTTAACCCTTAATCACGTAATCGAGATAAATTTTAAGGTATCTGGTGGAACGAGAAATTGAGTCAGTTTAATTAACCCCCGTTTTCAAATCATTTTTGGTATCAGTGTTGGTTTTGATAGTGAGTTCTTGTTAGTACATGTGAAGTAAAGGAAGAGAACTCAGAGGATCCAAATTGGTGGTCTTTGCTCTAGAGCTAGAGATGTAGAGGAGCAGTGATAGTCACATTTCTAGATCGGGTGCCATGATGGTTCTGTGGAGACCACATGGAAACACCATTAAATACCCCCTATATGTTTGAGCAAGTGGGGTGATAGAGAAATCATTGAGAGTGTCATGTGGAGTAACTATTGAAGTTTGCTTACCACTTTTATAGTAGGAAGGGTTAAAAATACTCCATCAAGAGGGAACGTTAATGAGGTTCTCCAAATTCAAGAATATGGAGATATTGATTAGGATGAAGTGATCTTTCAAGAGGAGATGATGTGGTCAATATCAACAAATGTTGAGCCAAAGTGTTCTTCCAATGGGAGACGATGTGGTTAGGATCAACAAGGGAAGTGCAACCTTGGTAAGTTGCATTTTATTTCCAAAGCATTGTTGTTTTTTTGTATTTATATGCACATTGTGTAAGACCCAAATTTGGGCAACATTTGTAATGGATTGTTTTTACAATCCATTTATATTGTATTAACATTATAAGACCCCAAAAAGGGAAAATTGTACAAGTGGTGACCTAGTATAACATCTCTTTCGGAACACAATATTTTTGTTTGTTTTCCGGTGTTGTGAGTGTGCAGAGATAAGGCAAAACAACTTCATATTTGGGTGCTTGCATATTCTTTATATGGACAAATTACCTCCAACAATCATGGACTAAGGAGGCTTTGTGAGAGGGGTGCCATGTACCTTTTTCAATTCTTCGTTGATTTTAATCTCAAGTTACTATATGGGGTGTAGGAAGAGTTCATGTTTGATAGAAGAAATTAACAATCATAAATGAGGATGGTGTAGCTTCATTTTCTAAGGATAAATACTTTTGGTGGTCCAAAATCATCTTAGTGGGGAGGAGTGATCCGGATGTCAAATCATAATTTTTATTTTCCAAAACCTCACAATACCTATTGCTTATGGAAGATCTCAAAGTCAGCTTTCCAACACATTTTGAACGGGTCAGAATGGACATCGTATGTGCAAGATATCGTTCATACAAGAAAAGGTGTCGTGGAAAAAACATGCATAGGTACAACATCGTCAGGGCATTGCGAGATCAAAAATGGATCAACATGGAGTCGACAAGTGATGTTGTGTGGATTATTTCCAAAAAAAAATGAAATGGTAAAAGTTTTCTTCGCCTTTGGTCTTTGACGATTGTAAAAATCAACTATGGAGTCAACTCTTATTTCGTAAGGGGACCCGATCGCCATATTATTCAAATTTCCAACTCACTATTTTTAGAATAGCCCATTAAGCTAGGAGTTGAGTTGATCGAGCTCAATTTTCTATGGGCAAGTTGAAACCGGTTTGGGAACTCGAACTCTTCATTTCCCAACATGGTTGAGTAATGAGCAAGCTTGTGATCAAGCTAAGGAGCCAACTTGCAATGCATGGAGTGGTCTACACAATATTCCACCAACTCGCCACATATATAATGCATGTCATGCATTACCTATGACCAACTCACTAAGCAATCCTCATATATACCAAGTAGCCGAGTCAAATCAAGGCGACATTGGTGGAGAGGAATGTTGCGTGAATGTGGTGTGGTCAAAGCAAAGCGGTCTTAGACCGATTCATATGGGACGGTTAAGCCTTTAAAAAGGCTAGGTAGATTTTACTCCCCACTAATGTGGGATTTATCTCACATAAAGACAATCAACCTTTTATGAAGGATCTTGTGTGGATGGAGATGGGCTCGGTCTTGGAGCCATATTGATTTGGTGGTTATGCATGGTGATTATTTTAATGGGTTAATACTAGCAATCACACATGAAATGTACAATGGAAACACCGAAGAGGATCTACTGAAGAAGTCATACTGGTGGAGAGACATAAGGGGAGATGAAGAGGGGCAACGAATAAGGGTTTGAGGGTGGAAAATTGCAAGGAAGAGGAAAGTGAAATCAAGGGAAAATGTGAAACTCCGCCTCGAACAACCACACCAGGTTTTATTCTACATTTACAATAGATACATGAATATTTTTGGGCAAAAACATTTGCGTGGGAAGAAAAAATGTCTCATAATTTGACTTAGGCATAAAAAATCAGCAAAATCTACAATAAGTGAAAACCGTTCAGCCTAGTCAGGACCATATGGATGGTTTTGACTGTATCTTACATTTTTGTCCATGTGACATTTTCTTCAAATCTATCAACATTATCATCTTTTTCATCATGGTTACAACATTTTCATATGGTTTTATACTCAAATTGACTCGTTTTGGTACATATTCAAGGGGCATGAGGCATTTCATTTTCTCTTTCTCAATGGTACTTAGTTTCATCTTTAGTTTTTGGGCATATTTGGGGCATGGATCTCCTTTCTCCACTCATATTTCAACATGCAATCAGTTATATTTAGTTTCTACTTAGTTGTGCGAGAACATGGGAAGAGTATGGGGGCACTTATTTCTCTTTGCTACTCTATCATAATTTACAAAATTGGGCTTATATTCGTTTGTAGCGGTATAGTACATGGGATTGTAGAAGGTATAAAAGCAACTAAGTTCTTCGTAGGTAAACTTTCCCATCCTCTTGAACTTAAGGGGAAGATAGTATAGTTGTTAAATGACTTTGATACACGGTCTTCTTCCTTGGAAGGGTGCTTCGGTTCCTCTTTTGGTTCTTCTCTTCAACATTCATGTATTAGGTTGGTACACCTAACACATCGACCTATCCTCGACATAATCGGGAATTGATTACCCCAAATTCTTCATCAAATTTCTATATATTTAGATTATCCAAGGCACTAGGGGAGCACATTCTCTCCACAAAATAAATAGGTGTATTCCTTTCATATTTTGCATCTCTTTTGGCATTTATTATCACGCATTTCTTTATATTAATTTCATTACATATTGATTCAAATTTCAGTTTCATATCTTGTGCATTGACTACACTCTGTGTTATAGGTTTCATTTTGGAGCTTGTTAACACCAACACAATGGGACACTACAAACCAAAGTTATTGTGAGCAAAGACAAAGTGTGTCTACATACTTAGGTATATTTTCCTTTAAGCATGTAATTTCATTTCATACTTAAAGACGGGGAGAATGTAAACAAATCAAATTTGGAAATATATCATTCAACATTGTTGATCTTGACATTACACACTTGCATGTACGAAAGCGCTCCCCTCACTCTTACTTAACACACTCTGATAGTTCTTTGAATAATTTATTATCTTTGCATACCTCTTTGTTGTTAGTTTATGAAGTTTGATAGCATAAAACACATTTATAAATTTCTATCCTCCAACCCATAAAGTCAAAATATGATTTTACCCTCTCGATCAAAATCACCAATTTTCAATCGGTTTGTACAATTCTATAAGTCAACCCTAATGTACGGTTTTGGACCGACATACTTTGGGATAATTATTCTAATTCTATCACATTATTATGAGAAAATACATCCCCTTAGTTATCCTTTCATGACATAATAACATTTAAAAGTATATATAAGCAAGTAAATCATACCTCATTCAGAACTTGGAACTTTAAGAACTCCTCATGTAAAAGCAAGCAAAAAGGAACTCCAAGCTCCCTAAAATAAAATAAAAATCATGCACATCCATTAGGGAAGCACCACGTATAGGTTTGAAGTCTTGTTCTAGGCCAAGAAGTCTCCATCTTCTTTCCACAAGAAAACAAAGTGGCCATCCCCAAGTATTTAAGTAAGTGTGAAACTCGATTTCAAGTATTTTCAAAAGCATGGTTGTCAAGTTTTTATTGTACTATGGTAGATATCATATGTTAGGAGAACAACATGTAGTTTTAGCCATTTTTGGAGTAGTTTTGACGTCATCAAGCACAAAGGTGCCCATAACCCACCTAAATTTGTTTTATAAAAAGTCCTTCTTATACTACAAGGGTTATAAGGTTTGAGTAAAGAGTTTACAAAGCCATTTTGAAGGTGAGTGAAGAATATCGACACAAAATGACACTTAGTTATAGAAAGGCAAAACACTCAGGATGTTGCAGACCCAAATTCCAAGAAGCTCCAAGATCGTATAGAAGGGTTAGGATATTACAAACGCTCTTGACCTAGTTATACAATTTTGACCAGTTCAATTTCAGTACCAATTTTCATACAAAATAATTTTCAATCTCAAATCACCTTGTTCCTACATTAAGGTCACTCAGACTCTCCAGATCCACACAAAATTAACTAAGTATAATTCTTCCTTGTGTTTTTGATAGTTGTTAGATCAATAGTCACTTTGAAAAGTGTTATTCGATTTGAGTAATTAATGTTGGAATTTAATTAAATCAAAATATCCACTTGTTGCATTATTTCATCCTTTTATATATGTTAATTAGAAAAACACTAAAATCTTAAAGGAGAATGAAATAGGAATTCACAAAAAAGTGAAATCAACATGCTATCCCTTTTACCTTTTCTTGGTACTACAAACGCCTATTGGAGCGATTCATCAAGTAACAAAGGTTGTCCATCTTTTCCTTTGGAGTGGGAAAGAGAAAAATGGAAAATTTATCTCACTAAATGGGAAAAGGTATATAGACTAAAAGATGCGGGGCAAAAATTAAGGATATCGACTACACAACCTTGATTTAGGTGTAAAATTAACATGACACATCTATGAGGAAGACTCTAGTCCTTGGAGCCAAATGTTAAGAGGAAAATACCTTGATAATGTAATGCGCATGAATGCATTTTTATAAAGACGCAGACATGCCATATGGTTCACACACTTGGAATTTTATAGCTTTGGAAAGGAAGGTGATATGTGATAACCTAACTTGGGTGTTGGGAATTGTGAATCCAATAACTTCTATGAGAATTTTTATAAGGATTTCCATATTTATCTTAACAAAGAGGCCTGGATGGAATCCATAATTTGTCTCAACATGATTGGGTAAATAAGGTGAAACTTATTGGGAGGCTATGGGGGATGAGCTAAGATGTGATAGAATATGGAAGACATTAAATCGTTATCCTAGCTTGGAATAACAAAGAGAGATGATTTGTACAATACTAAAAGATCATAAAATCATGGCATCACTTCACTCGGATACCATGTGTTGGACATGGGATACTTCAGGATGATGCACAATATAAGTTGATTATAAGGTTCTAACATAGGGTGGGTAAGAGGAACCTGATTTGCCTAGTTCAGTCATTTAGAATTCTATTTGTTCACCAAGGGAAAATGATTTTACTTGGTTGGCATGTCTTGAATGAATTCTAACCTAGGATAGATGCAGTGAATGAATTTTATTGGGCCATTGGTATGCATATTGTGTAGATAAGTAGGGGAATCTATTGAGCACCCGCTTCTACATTGATCATATGGAAGGAATATGTGATATGATCTATTCCAATGTTTAGATATGATATGGGTTAACCCCTACATAATAAAGGAAGCTTTTTTGCCTAACCTTAAGGCTTAAAACATTTAGAGGGACTATGCGGGCATGTCCAACAAATTTACTTTGGAATGTCTAGAAAATAAGAAATAACACAATTTTTGAAGATAAGGAATTGGCATGGGAAATACTTTGGTCTAAAACAAAGTTAAAAATCTCTAAAAATGTATCCCTCTCCTCTAAAATCAATAAGAATATGTCACAACATAATGAGCTACAGATCCTACTGCTGAGAATTGGCTACATATCTCTATTCCTCTAACCTAATCAACTAACTTACAAAAGTCACAAAGATCGTGGATCATCTAGAAATAACTACGTAGTGGGTAAATCAAATATTTTGATGTTGCATCCCAAGGTAATCCTAGAATTGGAGGTATGGGGTACATTCTTCAAGATCATGAAGGTCACATGCTACGGAATGGATCATTTTTATTCCTTGTGCCATAAATAATGAAGTAAAAGTGACATACCTTCTAGAAGGCTTACATCTAGCTACATAAAAGGATATAGGGAGGTGATGGTAGAAGGAGACTCGATGATTATAACCGATCTATGAACAAGGGGGCTACATCTAACTGGATACTAAATCAACAATTATGGGGATATCTTGTGTTAGCTCAAGGTTTTCAATCCATCTCCTTCCAACATGTTTTTCATGAAGTTAATGGGGCAAAGTAGATTTGCTAGCACAAACAGAACAATCTTGGATCCCATCTCTTCTCTTATCAACTTCAACCTAGCTGATTAGAGGGGACTCAAATAACTTTTGTAGACTAAAGTAGTAGATGAAGAATATGACTACTCGGGAGATGATCATTCTATGACACATAAGTAACTAAGGTGTTATCTACTATAGGAACAATGTGAATTAGAAGGACGAGATGTTTTGATCAAGCAAGGAGAATCGATCCTCTCCCTTTGGTAGTATCCTTACAATGATGAATGTATCAAAGATTTGTAAACTAGTAAAATATATTCTCTATTCCCGCACACATAGGTTAGAATTTGTCAGGAAAGTTTTTGTTAGGGATTTTGGGAGTTGGTGTAAAGGAAGTAGGGATTTCCATTTGTTTTCATATAGTATTTTTCTTTAGCGAGGGGCTTGAGGATATATGGTATGTATCCAAATGGAAATATGAACATTATTTTTTTATATTAATAAAAGGGTTGTGGGAGTTACCCCATAGTCAACAAGAACATACACTCAATTAAAAATTCAATTCAATATCCCATACAAATTATGCATTACATATATAAGGAGAGTATCTCCAACTCCTATAACAACTCCATAAACCTCTCACCCTAAATCTAGATGGGTTGTTCAACAACCTTTATTCTCTCCCCTATAATATCTCTTTCCTATTTCTATTCTCACGTACAATCTAACTCACATACAAACATAATATGCTAACCTAAATGCACCCATGTTAGGACTAATTCCTAACAAGGGTGAGGGACCCACCAACCCTCTTTAACCGGTAAAAACATGTAGTAGGTGGAAAAGAATTTCCAAATAAGGATAATAACATTAGAAGATCACTGTTTCTTTCCCTAAAGGGATTGAAACTCCAAGCAAAATTTATGCATTTACATAATTTAAAAATGAAAAAATCACAAAGGTTATAAAAGGATCAAAATGAATCCTAAATGGCATTTTTTAAAGAAAATTTGATACATACCATCTCATCAATCATTTGTCCCTTTAAGACTCTCTACAAATACACAAATCACATATCTAGAAATTTAAAGGAAGAAGGCTTGACCATAAGATTAGAGCACAAGTTTCATTATCCCAATAAGCACGTGAGTACTATTTAATTCTTAAATCAACCTATTTATGGTTTAATTTCCTTTCATATGTTTAGTAAATACTATATAGGACATCAATTATAACTATTTATGTCTCAACATGTTCTCACAACATCTTGAGATTGACATTTTGAAATCACATTCCATTAATGAAATTATAACCTTGAAAACATGCTCTCCCATGACATCTCACCCTCTTTACCTCTCTACAATAATTTTCAAATCGACACATGTTCAATCTCATACTATCTAGTACAAACATGAAAGTTCTTCTTTCCTCAATTGATCAATTCATATTTAAAACACATAAACACACTCTCTATTCACCCAATTACTACACTCTCTCTCTCTCTCTCTCTCTCTAAACTTCGACTATATTTTTATTCAATCAATTTAAATCCCTTATCCGACCCATATAAAGGGGAAATGCATTAGTGCTTGTGGAACAAGCCAAAAAATCTACCCAAAAATAATGAATATCAAAATACTTCATGCTATAATTGCAATCATCTAGCAAAAAGTGATATTCACTTTACAATTCAAGTTTGACACAGGAAAAAATAAAAATCCTTCAAGAGAGTTTAAAATTAAATGAAAAGGTTTTAAAAAACAAGGCCATGATATGGCAAATCCTGCCGATGCCAATGTAACTTCTTGTCTGGCCGATGTACTTGTATGGTGTCTGGGTATGTTGTTTGGATAGGAGCTTTTCTGTTGGTCGTGCTGTTGTGTAATCAAGTGGACGAGCATGTTATACGAGTTGGATGCGGTGAAGTAGGCAAGTTGTTCATTTGTTGTTGTGCGCAAGCGCACTTTGGTGTTGTATTTTGGTTGGTTGAGGTTAGTTGGGGCAATGGACATTGTTTGACTAAAACAATAAGCGAAACATGTGTTGGGCAAAGATATGTAATGGCTAGAACAAATGTACTGTGCTTGAATATGGCGAAGTAATAGTTACTCGGTTTACTTTGATTGGATCTATCATAAATTTTAGTTTGCATGGATTGAATTATGCGTGGCCATTGGTTTTGCAATGCAATGAAGTTGTATTGGGTAAAAGAAGAGGAAATTGAAGAAGGTCGATCAAACTATTGTAATCGAAGAAGAGGTATTGTATGTGCGAGTATAGCTGTAGTGCAATAGTTCACGTTCTTTTGTTCGGGATGTTGTCTTACTTATGTACGTGCTTGTGTTCTGTAGTCAATGGAAGGTGTGATCTTGAAGTCGTCTCATAATGTATTCGAGGCAATGGTCAAGTAGCGTGCTTGTTGAATTATTTATTGCTTGTAGATTTAGGCTTCAACTTTGATGCACCTTTGTAGTTGTTGAAGGCGCTACATAAACCTACTATGCAGGTCAGGAGAACTATTAACATTTAATTATGGTTATTGTGGTAGGCGATTTGTTTTTTTTAAATGAAACATATTCTTAATATGCTGAGACATTCATGAAAGTTGATAAACTTTGTTTATTTAAAGTAATTTATACATAGTGTAATACAATTGCAGTTAAGTATTGCATGGCAGCATGATATGGTGTATGCAGTGTGTCAATTTTGTAGATTGACATTTGGCATGAAATGGAGTGGATTGAAAATTAATTTGTTTTGGAAGACATTGCTAGACAGAGTTCGACCAAAGTTTCATATACGATGTGATTTCTGATTTTGTTGCTACAGGAGCTTGTAGGAGCGGTAGCCAGTAAGAGGCCAATCTGCTGTGTTTTAGTGCTTACAAGCCGTATGAAAGGCAAGGACTGATGTCATCGCTGTTTTAAGTCATTTGTTTCTTCCAAGTATTTGATGAAATCTCTAAATCTCATGTCCTTTGCTGGTCATCTTGGTTCATTACTTGCATCTTTATTGAAACTTAGGACGATGGCTTTGAGCATTAGCAAGATTGGAGCTATTAATAGTTTCAGGTTTCTGCAGTGGATTTCTTCATTTGTTGTTTGTGGATTACCTGTGTTCATACTTTCATGGTGCAAGTCTTGAGTCTCCTCTTCTGTATCCATGGTTGGTCGTATAAATGTGTGAAAGGTTGTGGAGGTTTGTGCTCTTATCTATATGGTTTGCAAGAGATGTCAAATGGGTCCTATTACCTTCATGTTCGTGCAGAGGTCAATTGCAGAGGCAATCAAGTCATATATTTGTGTAGAGTGATTTGCTTCATATTGACCAGATAGTCTGAGCTTACAGCTTTATTCCCTCTTATTTATTGGGTGTGCTAAAGCATATATAAATTCACGTCTGATCCTGGAAACCTCATCTGTATTGTTTCTAGTGTGTATTTGCTGTTAACCACACATTGGTGCACAATCAGTAAAAATGATAGTGAGTTTTCAATAAGAGAAGTTGCATTGGTCTAAACATTCAAAGAATGGGTGCTAAGTTGCTAACAAATATGTGCTTTTATTTTTTTTGTCTTGCCAGAGGAAACTTGCCCAAAGGTCTGAACGTGTGAAGTCAGTAGATCTTCATCCTACAGAGCCATGGTAATTGCACTTTTTCATATCAAGCTTGTGAAACATAAAGGGATTAGAGCTTGCATTTGCATTTTTTGAAAACTATTGTGTAGATAATGCATATCAGTGACAATACGGTTACTTTTTCTTGTGCATAAAACATTTTCATGTCTGCAAAGTTTAAACAATTAAGATTTTTTTTAGTGCCTTAAATCTGGAGCATTGCTTATGATGCCAGATTCAGATTGTGATATGTAATATTTTTTAAAGGATGCAAAGTTTAACTCACGATCTTCAGACTGATGAACTTTGAGCTAAATCTTATTTCTGCTTTTATGTTTATGCCATCACATACCTCTGCTGCATTTTTCATACTAATAGTAATAAGATATAGAGAAAAAAATATGTTGTTAAAGTTTTCATCAAACCATATGTGGGCAAAACTAACAGCGAACCCAAAAACAAGATTATATCGGCAACAACCCGATTTCGTCAAGATGCCCTTCAAAAGTATACAGCGGCCTTTGAAACATCATCCTTCCAACTTCTTTGAGACACTTCTCAATTTCTCCAACAGACATCCGTAACTGAGTACACAAAGAATTGTCAAGAATGCAACTTTCACGTAAGGCCTGGTTCGATGATCTTGCACAGAGTTACTGATCCACAATGAGAAGCCCCTTATTGTCCATGAGATTGCGGTAGTAGTTATTATCGAGCTTCATGGGCGTGTCGCGGTCATTGCGAACATACTGCACCGCCTTAGGGTTTGGAATGGCGTCGGGACACTTCTTCATCATGCGCTCTACGTGCCCTGCGTCCAGCGTTGGGTCCACTTCCGAGATACAACCTGTGAACCAGTTTCACACAGTGTGTTCTCCCCACGCTGTGCGCCCCTGCATTGCTAACGGCGATGAGTATAGGGCGTTTCGAATGCAGAAATATGAGAAATTAAGTTGCCCTGTATTTTTGCTTACCTAAGAGGGCAACGACGCCGGGAGTGTCGATTCCGATGGCTTTGAAGCGAGTAAGCACTGTGGAAATGGTGTCGTTGTGGTCGGGGAGGTACATTTCCAACACATTAGCGCGGCTCTTGCGCCCGTCCCTTCGGCCTGTCTTGAGTGGAATGTAGGGGCCTCCCAGAGACACGATCCCGTCTCTGGCCGAGAGAACCAGAACGTCGGCGCACGATACCACGCTAGGGCACTCCCTCTCCACCGCCTCTTTTATCGAATCCAGATACCTGAAGTTTCGCAGGCCGAAGCTCCGGTCCGTCTCCTTTTCCGACACGCTCTTCCTCGTCGAATCCAGCAGAAGAGATGCATCGCACGACTACGCAAATTGCAGTACATTTTCGTGTAAAACTAGAACGAAAACAGAGACATTAGGCCTAGATTATAATACATACCTCGACGAAGCAGTCGTGGAAAATGTTTCTGAGCCAAGAAAATGCAGTGTTCTTGTGCTGTTTATAGAGCAGACGGACTTGCTCCTGAACAATCTCCTCCGCCTGCGGACAAGAATCTCTGTAATAATTCATCTCCAGCCCTCCATTGGAGACGCTCTCATTCCCCGCGCTCGCAAAGCTACCCAAGCTCAGAGCAACACAGAGCAAAACCCAGACTGTGCCCATCTTTCCTCTTCCTTTCAGTGGGTTATGAAAGAAACACTGAGCTCTGCCCAGATTTTATAAGAGCGAAACCCCAATACAAACGAATCTCAAGGCAGGAGAAGCAAGGCCCCCACTGCTTTGAAGTGTAAAAGATATTCTCCCCACGCTCCCCACCTCCACCGATCCTCCTCCATTGAGATTATCAGGTGGGCTTTTTTTCTCTGCGGAGGAGGAGGAAGAAGCCTCGGAGCAGGAGCAGGAAAACCTGCGTTTTCCTCGAGCCACTTAAAACTGTCAAAAGCGACCTAATTTGTACATGACAGCGATCGGTGCATTAATGTTTCATAATCATGCATGCTTTTTTCAATGAAAGTGCACATAAAGCCAACGACCAATCAAATGTTGCGCGTAACAAAAAAATCAAAAGCTAAAACTATAGTCCAATGTCATTTAAATACACATGTCACAATACGATTGGAAAAATGCAAATGTTTAATTGCAAAAGTGAAGAGTATATCCATGCCTTCGACAGGATAATAAAATTATATAATATCTTCCTATAGATTCAAGGGTCACAATAATAATTCATTCTCACATTTTCTATATTACATTTAGGGATATGATGTTGGCTTGTGCTCATTAGTTCTTAATTTTAAGAATGTAAAAACTCAAGAGAAATCATTCAATATTATATACAATAGTGGGGGTATGACATTGAATCACACTCACCTTTTCAATTCTATGATATAATTATAAAAACTTGGCAACTTATAATTAATCCAAATTCAATATTATCGATTATGGGATAGCCAATATCCATTTTCCCTTTCAATAAATATCAAATTACTATAAGTATGATGGGGAAATTAAAAATTCTTTCCATTTTGATAATGTGAAGTTAGAACCTAGATCCATCCACATTGGTGTGGTTTATTTGGAACAAGTGGTGTACATGGGGTCTAGAGAAATCCGCGAGCCTTAAAATCATTCCCACAGGAAAACCTTCGTGGTCCCACCATTGAGAAGGACATTACCCTAAAAATTATATTTTGGGATTAATGTGCCCACAAACTCATTGGTTATATTGGCTTTTCAAAAATTGTGGGTCGATCACCACCAATTCAAAATTATTTCACTATAAGCCTTCCTTCTCCAAAGTTTCAAATTTATGCACAACACTTCTCTATAACAGGTGGGTTGGTCACTAACGCATAAATATAACATTATACACTATGTAATTTCTCCATTAACAATCAACACAATATGCAAACTCTCACCTAACATCACTAGAAACACAAAATGCTATTTGAGAAGGTGAATTTTTATTTTAACTATAAAAATTCATTTACTAGAATAAAGGGAGAATATATAGACACCTAAATTTAGCAAAATTGTCCATTCACATCGCATTTTTATTTTCTTATGTGCATAGGCTATCAAACAATCAAATTGTACTTAGTGGTGTAATGTCTAGTCCTATTTGTGCATCATCCCGACTTGATTGCATATGTTATTTTCTTGTTTGTGAAATATTCTACCTTATTTTATTGATTCATTAAGATTGCTTGGGTGTACTATTGTTATTCCACTTATTTTTGGCACTTGGATATGATTGACTAGTATATCTTGTTACTTTAGAAAATTATGTCATGTGCCTACTTTTAGAGCTTTAGTCATTTTGTTACTATTTTTGTGATTATTTCAAGTGTCCGGGTCAAATTTTACATACCATTGGGTTCCAACCTAAAATTAAATACTCATATGCATACAAATTCACTAAGAGGTCAAACATATCCACGAGAAAGTGGAATAAATCAAAGTTCAAGGGATATTAAGGGTATTATACTAGTTCAATTATTTCAAAACTTAATACATTATATTTATGTTTATTACTACAATGGTACATTAAGATATTTCATTATTCACCATTACACTTTTACTAAATGGGAGTACTACATTTAGGTTTATGCTCTACACTGAGCAATGTCATGCATTTTTGTCCAATCGGTGGGGATCTACAACTTCATTCCAACCCTAAAATATAGATTTATTAAACCCGATTGCAGAGTAATTGATGTAAACTATGATATACAATTGTTAAGTACAATATGACACAATAAAATAAGCAAGTATGAAACCCTAAGCAAGAGATATAAAAAGAATGACTTAGCTGATTTACGCTTGATCCGGAAGTGCTCTAGATTGGGAAAACTACTAAACAAGAAGTGAACAATGTCATAAATGCTTAGGATAAATTATGGATCTCACAAACGATGTTGGACATGGGCGCCCATAGTAGGAAAGGGGCACCTAGGTGTTGGATATTGCTATTGGGCGCCTTGATCGCACGAGATGGTCAAAATCTAGTTTTTATAGTGTCGTAAATATTCCCTGTTGATCTCATGTGTGTCACTCTTTGATCGTCGAGGGTACCTGTAACATGCAAAATAGATATCACCTGCAAAAACCCACAAACCACATCAAATCCAAAAAAACAACGATGCGGAATGGGGAGTCGGACTGACCCCGACGGTCACCCCGAGAGTGACTTATGACTAAGCGCTACACTACTTCTCATACTCCATGTAGTTCTTGTGAGTGTGTGTGGTTCTAAAAGATAAATAAGTAAAATACTGACTAGGTGCAGGGTGTGTAAGACCAAAGAGGAAATAATAAAGAAAGCAAAGAGGCCAAAGATAGTCGTCAATTACTAGTTTTCTTGCTTAGGAATCATATGAATACTAGTATGCTTTTAGGACCTAGAAATATACCCAAGTGCGTGATTTTGTGTCTACATTTGCCCCCACTTTATGTTGTTGAGTGAATACTCGATAATATAAAGTAGATAAGAGATGTGTACCTCATGATCCTAGAGCGTGTGACAAGAAGCGTGTTGAGTGGACAAGTGAAGTGTGGAATGAGTGTAAAAATGAAGCGTGTAAACTAGGAAGAGAAAGTGGCCCTAAGCGTGAAGCATATGTGTTGACTTGATGGATCCATTTTTGAATGTTTACATTTATAATTTATCAAATCACATCTTTTTTAAATTGTACATTTTTATGGGTTCTTGACTAAAAATGAGAGCAAAACAATAGTCTCAAAGAAGATTGCTCAATAAGACTCAATCATGAAATGGTTTATATATTTGATTGTAAAGAAGAAGACGAGGACACCCTTTAGATGCTTGAGTAAATGGTTTGCGTCAACCATAAGAAGCACCTCAATTCTATGAACCATGACAACCACATACTTCCTCTTTGAATACCAATTTTTTTAACCCCTTTATTATGCTTTATAAAGATTTATTGCTTTATAAATTGTTTAAAGCTTGTGTGAGATGTTTAATGTTAAACTTCTTATTCCAATTAAATATTTTCCTATATCTTTATAAGATTTTTGATTCGAGGTGGTGATGTTTTGGGCTCAATGCTTGTGTTTTTGTCTTAAGATCATTCAAATTAGAAGGTTGATGTCAAAGCGTTAAGAGTGGGCTCCATGATAGAGCTATTCGAGGAAAAAGGAATAAAAGAGTTTGGAACCTTACTAACTCAAATTAGCGCAGCAAAGGGGTATCCTTACATAATATATCACGGGTCTCATGAATATTTGAGTAGAGAAAATAATTATGTAATTAGTGGCCCCATAAACCATTGGGTTTCGTGTACGTAATTAAAACCATTCCATTCCATAGATCACCTCCCTTGTATACATCACCACATAGATTACACTTAACTTATATGAGATTTGATCATTTCACCTCTAAATTAAAAACAAAATAAATATTTCATGTGAATTGGTACATTCAAACCAGACTTTGTTCACACAAAAATGTTGTGACCCGCCTCTTATAAACAGATTGAAATAGCATCTCCCCCCATCCCCACTCCCAATTAATAGAAGTAGGAAATTCAAAACACACGGTACACACATCCGCAAGAAAAAGAAAAAAACACTTTATAAATATAAATAACAGAACCCGAATTCTGTCACACTTTTGACCCTCATTAAAACCTTCCACTACTTCAATCAAGCAAATGACATCCTAGTTCGTTTAATTAATTCTCAGATTTTTAATTTCTTCACGAAAACGACAACCCTATTCACTTAAAAATGTTTGCTATTGGATTTACGAGCTTTCCCTGTAAAACGCGTTGCATCTTTACTGAAAATTTCTTTCCATTAATTAGTGCCACCCAAATCCCAATTGGTTTATGGACCCTGTTTAGCTTGTTGGATCATTCAAATAAACTGTTCAACCCATTTGGCTAGATCATTGTTCCATGCCTTCTGTCTTGATGATCCAATAAACAATTCGATTGGATCGCATCTGATTTATTATTATATTTAAATTCCGTTTGGAAAACCAGTTTGATAGCAACATATTTATTTCGAATTCTGTCCAGTCACATCTTCGTGATTCGGTAACCAATTTGCACCGACACCCACATCACAGATCTGCCAGTCTGCTTACACTAGAACATGGATTGATTGTAGGGTACAGTACCCAGTTCATTATTATTTTTCGAATTCCATTGAGTACCTAGGCAAGTTGACAGCAACCCATAAAATTTTTCTTCAGCCACCTCCTTTGATGCACCCACCAATTTGCAGCGAAACCCAGATCAAAGTTCTGTAACATAGCTCAACACTGGAACACCCAATTCGTTGTTGGTCATTGCCCTTAACTACAAGGCAATTGAATCTCAATCTTGCAATCTCAATTCATTCAGTTCCCTTGAGCACGAACGCAGTACATTTTTAACTGTAGGGCACTTAAGACATTTTACTACCTCTTTCTGTTCTTTATGTGCCAGATCTGCAGCAATGGGGGCATTGCCTGAGCCATTTGACACCTCAATCTCAAACACCACCAAACCCAATGAAAACAAAATTGATGCCAATGGAAACAATATTGCTGCGAATGGAAGCGGGACTGCTGCCAATGGAAACGGCATTGCTGCGAATGGAAACGACATTGCCGCCAATGGGAACCACATTGCTTTTGGCATCCCCATATGCAGCTGCTGTTTGAGGAACAGAGGAGATACCTCAATTATTTCTTCTCTCATGTTGAGTATTCTCAAGTACAGGCCTTTTCCCAAGTTCTCATGGATGCCAAGGGAGTCATATTTTTCACAGGGGTGGGCAAAAGTGGGTTTGTGGCACAGAAGATAACTCAGACATTTGTCTCAACAGGCACAAAAGCTGTGTTCCTGTCGCCCACAGATGCACTCCATGGTGACATTGGCATTGTGGGTCCTAATGATGTGCTTGTTATGTTCAGCAAGAGTGGTACTACAGAGGAGCTTTTGAGGCTTGTTCCATGTGCCAGAGCTAAAGGTGCATACTTGGTGGGGATCACTAATCTGAAAAACTCACAGCTCGGTAATGTGTGTGACATGCATGTATATCTGCCATTGGAGAGAGAGCTCTGCCCATTTAATTTGGCCCCTGTTACTTCAACAGCCATACAGATGCTTTTGGAGACACCGTGGCCATTGCCCTGATGCAAGCTAAGGACATGACAAGAGAACAGTATGCTCTCAATCATCCTGCGGGTCGGATCGGTAAAAGGCTCATTTTTAGGGTATGATATTTCCCCTTTTCTTTTTGTTTTATTCTCTTCTTATATTTGCTGGTTATCATCTTATATTACTAGATCTCAGTTTCATGAACATGCCATATGTGTAGTGAATTGGGTCCAAGCTTGCTGTGATTTAGGCAGAGTTTGTGCCATAGTCAGCAGGAAGCTCCTGCATGAAGACCGCATTATAAGAACCCTGACACTTATAACTGTATTAAAGATCCATTGGGTGCTCTCTTTTGAACCCACTTTACAGAATTTCTGTCGGGATTTAGTCAGAGTTTGTGACACAAACAGTGGCCACGGTGCTTTCATGGTATTTAATATGTCCAGTGCTCTCCTTTGAACCCACATTCCAGAGTTCCTTATAATTAGCGCAAACCCATATAAACGACTTTCTGATATTGTGCTTATAATATTCTTCCACTAGGTGGTTCCACTGTTTTGTCTCCAATAGTGATGCCATTTGTAGTTGATTGATCACCTGAATGTGAATTCATCCATCAGCATTCATAGTTAATTGAATACCTCCTCGTCTCCTGAATTTAAATTAACCCATCAGCATTCCCAAGTTGTTTGGTCAACACCCCCTCACCCCGCGCCCCGCCTCACCCCGCTCCGCCCCCTCAATGAATGTAAATTATCCATTGGTTTTAATAAATCACCTCTTTCCTCTCTAAATGTAAATTTATCAATTGACATTTGTTGTTGATTGATCGCCTCTCCCATCCAATGAATGTGAATTCATCCATTGGCTTTTGTAGTTGATTGATCATCTCCCCCTACCGTGCATTTTAAATTTGCCCATCAGCATTTGTAATTGATTGACCACCACCTCCTTTCTTGGATATAAATTCACCCATTAGCTTACACAAGAGCAATCTCAGTGTCTCTATGATTAGGATGGTTTCCCATCAGGAAATATGAAATACACAAATATTATAGGCAAGTACAGGAGTGATGAGTCCTTTTAATTGTTAAATTAGAAACGGAGGTGTTTTGGCCAGTTTTTAAGGAAAAAGTACATTGCATAAAAAATTAATAATTGCAGTACATTTTGAGAGTAAATACAAGAAATTCTGGTTGATACATTCAGAGAAATTGCACTAAATTTTGAGAGTATTGAGAATAGATACAAGAAATTCTGGTTAATACATTTAGAGAAATTTCAGTAAATTGTGACGATAAATATAAGAAATTCTGGTTGATACATTTAGAGAAATTTCAGTAAATTGTGACAATAAATATAAGAAATTCTGGTTGATATATTTAGAGAAATATAAGTTACTGAAAAATATAACTTCTGAATAACATGCCTAAAATCTGCCAATTGAAATAACAGTGTTTATAATTTCTGGTGATTGTCACGTCTCTGAGATCCTTGTCCTTTAAAGCTGACTCCAATGGATGAGAGATTGGTGCATGTCCTTAAATGCATGCACGAGAACATGTCAATGAAGAAAGGCAGGGCCCCTGGACCATGAGTCCTACCAGCTCATTATCAAAATTAATCACAGTAAATGAGTGGAATAGTATTTTAAACTCAAATCACCCACATTGATAGGAAAGTGAAGAGAGTATGTAATAGATTGACATAGTCACAGTCGTGCCTACAGTTTCTGTCAAATTCTTGTCTCTGATTCACGGAACTACAGAAGACAGCTTCAGTGCATGTATAAATGACAAATGTCTTCAATATATGAGATGAAGTGAATGCTCTAGCAAAACAAATATTTTCTTGTGAGTTTATTTAGATTTTGGAAAATAGTATAAGACTTTTCATTAATTTGTCAACGTTTGCAGGTCATTTAGCTCATTTGTTTTTACGAATTCACTTTTTGAAAGTGATTATGGATAATAATTGGCAGTTGTCAATTGAACCCAATTGTGACGCTACTTGTTATGTGAAACCATCTTAACTAGAATATTTTTCAATCAATATAAATATATACAATTTAGTAGCTCTCCTTACTAAGCTTAGAGATTTCAGAGCTTCTGCTTTTTTGGATCCAAGATTTCTGCTAAATGTATGTCATGATCATCATATTGACATCGTTACTGTAGAATCAAAGCATTATGCATGTATGTGACATAACAAAGTGGTTACATTTTTTCCTAGTTATTGTGACTGATGATTTCTGTCAACAGTCACGACTTAAGTCCCCTGCAAAATTGTTTCACTTGCAAATGCAATATAACCGTCCGATGGCAAACCTGTATATCCCAAACAAAGGCCTTTTACTCTTGGAGAGCTCAAGCTTGTCACAAATTCATTTTGGTATCTAGCACATTTGTAAGTGCCATTCATTTAATCTACATTAGTGTGAAATCTTATCACATTTTGAGAAACATCTGTTTTACTGAAGGTCAATGCAGATGTTTTCATCTAGATCTTAACAAGCTCAAGAAATTGGAACCGGAGCTTCTATTTGATCAGCTTAAACTTGGTTCCATTTTAGACATTGTTCAAGATCTTTGGTACGGTTCGTAGTTCCTTTTAAGCTATGTTTGATGGGAGATCTTTTGAAGCTATTGCCAGCATTCAAGATTTCTTTCTAAGTTGGAACTGGCAAATTTATATCTTTTGTAGTGTAACAAATGGCTAAATGGTGAACAATCAGACTCAGATTATCTGATATTGGAAATGCATTTCTGTCAAACTTGAACAAATTTGGAATTCTGTGGTAACGTCAAGGGAGACAAAATTGCAAGTCAGTGTCACGAGTATGTTTGCATGGATCCAAATGTGCTCTCCTGCTAGTGGTTGATGCCTGAATCTCATCAATTTAAAGTCAAAATAAATATCAGATCCAGATTCTATTGATTGTATGACATTGCAGGTACAGGATGTAATGAAAAGGCAAGATGAGTTGCCTTTATGTAAGGAAAATGATCTAATAATGGACCAGCTTGTGGAGTTGACTAGCAAAGGATGTGGATGCCTTCTTGTTGTTGATGGCGAGCATCACCTTATTGGAACTTTCACTGATGGAGATTTGCGTCGAACCCTCAAATCTGTTAGGAAGGAGTCTTCAAGATCACTGTGGGACAGATGTGTAACAGGTATTTGCAACTTCTGTTTTTCCCTGAGAAACATTTTAATTGTGATTATCCAATACACAGATTGGAACTTCTAGTTGCGGGTTGTTGCTTTTCAGGAACCCTAGATCTATTGGACCCAACGCTATGGCAGTGGAGGCTATGCAAAGATGGAATCTCCACCTTCACCTGTACAATTTTTACCTGTTGTGGATCATAACAATGTTGTCATAGGAATTGTTACCTTGCATGGATTGGTCTCAGCAGGTTTATAAACTTGCTTGAGAGAAATAGTACAGTATTGTAGTCCATAGATGGTCAGTTTTGATTCTTTACCACCCACTATTTCTCCGTTGCATAACTCTAATATTAGTATGGGTGGATAAGTTATTCATTATTTGTTTCAAGAATTACAAATCCGTCATCAACTTTGATTCATATGTTCTGTTGTATTTATCAATAATATTTTGAGAATGATATCTACCTCTACGTTTTTTAAGCAGTGTTTTTGGCTACAAGCTTAATGCAATATATTAACACATTTCAGTCTTTTTATATGTGTGGATCTGTTTTAAGAAAGATCTTAATCCAGATTGACAGTACAATGGAATCCCGGAATAATTAGAACCAGCAAAGGGAGTAGTGGAATTATAAACCTCCAAAATCACGTTGATGTTTGTGTTTGTAAAGGTGGAAAAAGTATAATAAGATAAAAAGGTTCTAAAAAGGATCAACGTTTTCTTGATGCAGATATGGTCTACAATGAGGACTCACTTGCAACAATTGTGACTCGCTAGAATAGTTTGCATTGTGCATTATGCACATAAATATTAAATACACAATATACCTTGCTATGATGTCTTGTTTATGTTAATAGGAGATCAAGTGTGACGACCCCTTAGGAAGGTTAGCGGTGGACTGTAATGTCTGTGAATTGGTACCAATCAAGTTTCAACTTTATATTTAATGTTCATTTGACTGTCACTGAAGTTTTTTCATTAGTTACCTAAGACTATAGGACGCGAGGACAAGGGGATGTGGGGACGGGGTTTCGGGGTGGCAAAAATTTCCCGGACTTTGGGGATGGTGAGGGAACGGCTATTAAAATAACATATAAAATTATAAATATAAAAATATACAAATAAATTTAAAAAAATGTTTAATAGCAGTTTATGACAATCTACTATCGATATCTGTGCTCAAAAGTTTTTGTATCCATATATTACTCTTGATTCTATAATATAGTTGGGTTATGCATAAACGTTTTGAACCATGACTTACTGCTTTTGTCATTTACACAACCTTTCTCTTCATATATTTATACATATAAGCTTTGTTAAGTGATTGGAGCTTCCAGAGTGAATCTTAATTAGATTTATACATAGACTTTTTTTCAAATAGAAATGAGTGGCTTTCAAAAACAATCTTACACTACAAGAGTACATTAGGTCCTTCCCAAATTTATTTCATTTTCAAGTTTATTTGAGCCCAACACAATGGTGCAGCTAGATTGAGGCCATCCATTACTAGACATTGGGAAATTTGCAGAGAAGGTGATCAAGTTGTTAATCAATGTGGAATCCTTCAATGGGTGAAACTATGTGACAAATTCAAGATAAGCGCCTTGAGATAGATACATATTGGCGCTTTTTAAGTAGCTATATTGAAGAACTAGTATTTAAATATTTAAAATAAAATAAAATCTATTTTTTTTTCTGGTTTTTTTGGGGGGGACGTCAGGATGTCCCCTAAAAAAAGGGACATTTGGGGGACGTCCTTGATTTGCAGGGATGCCCCTCCTTGAAATCTGCTAAAAGGGAAATGCAGGGGAGGCATTTCCCCAGGATGTCCCGCCATCCTCGGGAATCAGGATGCCCTGAACGTCTTGGACACCTATTTTTTGGGAGTCACTTCCCAATGGTATATTGAAGAACTAGTGTTTAAATATTTAAAATCTAAAAAATAATTGTATTTATTTTTGGTTATTTTGGGGGCGGGGGCACGTCAGGATGTCCCCTAAAAAAGGGCACATTTGGGGGATGTCCTGGAGACATCCCTGATTTGCAGGGACCCCCTCCCCCTTGATATCTGCTAAATGGGAAATGTAGGGGAGGCATTTCCCAGATGTCCGAACGCGTCTTGGACACCTATTTTTCGGGGTCACTTCCCAATGGTACACTGGTTTTTTCTTTTTGCTTGGAGAAGTCAATTGAAAAATTGTAATATCTTGGCCATACGATGAGTTTGGAGCCCCTTTTTCTGGAAAGTTTTTTTGATCCCAATACAATGATGCAGCTAGATTGATGCCATTTGCACCAGTCAATGGGAAATTTGCAGAGAAAATAATAGATTTATTAAATTTGGTAATTAAAAAATCCAATATAAGAGCCTAGAGTTTGATCTCTCTCGGCATATGTCAGATAGATGTATTGAAGGTTTCTGCACCAGTGAATAATCATTTTGACAGCGTGTTTGGTACCTGTGATTTCATCATTCATGTACACAATACATACTAGTAAGGATCTTGTACATATTCTCCCTATTGTAACATTGCCAGGATAGGTCATGGTGCATAAGGGGACTTTCATTTTACTCGAACACAAAACAAGATGGCAAACAATCACCTGCCTGTAGACTTTTGACATAGGACAAATTCATCTGGCCATTGTTTTTGTCTCTAGAAACATGCATAATAACCACTTTCTCAAAATGCTTAAAGGATCTCAAAGCCCCCACTAAAAATATTGAATAGTCTAATGCTCCACCACCTAATTCTCCATACACGGCCCCAATTATTGACTAATGAATGTATTTGCACAATGAAATGTAAACTGTTATAGAGCAGACTTGAATGAACACCTTTTTGCTACGTTATCAGGAAACAGAAGGTGTACAGATTTGAAGCGTGGAAATGCTGATTTTCAAAAAAACCCTTGGGTATGAAATGGCACAGAAACATCTGTTATATATATATATAAAGCACTCGAAATATTTTGTATTCATGAAAATTCATAACATTCAACATATTTCAAATCTCACATGTACATGATTATAATCTTTTTCCGATTTTCCTCAAAATCAGCAGCTCCATGAATGCCACTCCCCTCCACCCATTGTGTAGAACTCCCTTGATTGTCTTCATTGATACCAAGTAGTGAAAATAGGGTGATAGTAGCTTTGGAAGCATCCAAGTCTCTGGATGAATATCCCAAAGTTTCTTTGACTGTTTTACTGTTTTGACTGCAAATTGGGGTTCGACTATTTTTTTGGCTTTTTCTGGCGACTTGTGTTATAAAAATAGTAAGGAACATCCCAGGTTCGTACTAAAAATGGTACCTAATGGCAGAGTTGTTTTCATATTGTTTCCGGTTAGAACCATGGGGTGGGACACCATTCAGAGCCGTACAACTACCAAGGGCGTTTCTGTACCCGTTTTTGTTTTGGAAATGCCCATACGCGGAAACATGGGGGTCAGGGGTGTTTTCATGTAACACAGCCTTTTTGTGCTCCAAAATGTATTTCCGTGCGTATGACACGCAATTCAACTTTGTGGAGCCGGTTGGCATAATAGTTGTGAACATTATAAGAAACCACATTTGATGAAGCCAAGTGTAATTGTCATATGTAAGTGGCTAGTATGCCAATGAAAAGTCTGAGTAAATGTAGCCATTGATATGGAAAAACATTAGTCAGTATGATTTTATTGTGTTAACATATCACATGTTGAATAGGTTAAACTGTTGTAATGATTGAGACAGAAAATTGAACATAGGGAAGTAGGAAAATCTTTATTCATTATTGAGTATTTTGTGTTTTATACTTTGGGCAGGTTTGCCCCCAAAGTTAATGTTAATAAACAGTTCAGTGAGAGAAGCTTAATTTTACAACAAATTAGTTGTGGTCCCTTATACACTTCGGTTTTTCGGTTGATTTGTTCCCCTGTTGATCCCTGTACATCCTCTCTTGAATGTATACCACATTGTGTCTTTTCTTTTTCATCCACTGCTGCTGCAGATACATGTGGAGGGTTTAAATCCAGAATCTTTGGGTGGATTGACCCCATCTATGTTCGTTTGCATACAATAAGAAACCCTCAGATACACATCTTCAATTTACATTTGTTTCTTTTGTTGCATATTTTGTAGAATAGATGCAGACTAGAGTTTTATAAAACAAAATCCTTCCTGTAGATATTAAGCCAAATCTTCGATTGTTGCTTTATCTATATATACACATACGTTAGTTAATCATTTGCTTCATCATAGTTCTAAGTTGTGACATGACCATGAAAAGATATTTCCAGTTAGCACGGAATCTCTTGGCTCTGACTCTTACGGATGTTGAGCACCAAAAGAAATTGTGGACATGCTGAGGAGGTCAAATGCTATTTACTGTGGGTCATAAAAGTGTTTCTTACACCAGCGCTTAAGTGCATGATTAGGAGTTTGAAAAATGAAATAAAATTTGGGTAGTGAACAAGATATGTAATGAAAAGTAACATTGTTGTATCGAAATTGAAATGTGCACTTTAGTCTTTTAGGACTCTAGAAATGCAAATATCAGTGGTAGCGACAACTAGATTTTGAATTTGCAGAAAAATTGTAGTGGGTTTCTTAAGGAACTGGGGAATTGGTTGGATGCATTATTGGATATTTGAAATGAGATGTCAAATGGGGACATGATCTCTGGAACAGCAAGTTAGGTTAGGTTAGGGTCAAATTTGTGTTATTTTTTATAAAAGAAATGCAAGAAACTGCCAAAACCTCTGCTGCTACACCAGAAACATTTTCCGAGGTTTTGAGCGTACCCAGGGCCTGTGGGTACGTACCCACAGAGTACCCACAGTTTTTCTTTTTTTAAGTGCAAAAAAATAAATAAAAAGAGTACCCACAGAGTACCCACAGTTTTTTTTTTTTTTTAAGTGCAAAAAAATAAATAAAACATGAGGGCTTTGATTGGAATTGAACTTTGGAAAGTTTGTGTGAGATTCAATATTGCCAATAGGCTCTGACGGTCAAGAGATGAAAAGGACTTCATTTGGTTGACTTACTATTTGGGGGCTTTCTTGTTGCTCCTCATGGGTCCTTTATTCTTCAGTCAATTTGGAAGGCATGGGAACAAGTGAAGCACTTGGTGGTTGGGCAGCCTATCTTCTCTTCATTTGACATTAGGTGCCAAGCCTACAAATCGATTTCATCGAATCAGAAATATAATGACAAGATCCTTGCCTTGACAAGAGGCTGTTCTGCCCTCCTTTGGTTTGAGAAAGGAATTAAAATATTTCATGACTTTAAATGTCTTTTTAATGTCCAATGATACGTCTAACTTAAGCTTAAGGCATTAATAATGAATTATCAAATCTATAATACAATTTATGTTATTAACTATTATGTTTTGAACATTATGAATCAATACAAACTCAAGTCTCGATTCTCAAAGTATTGGAAATTTGTTTTCATGTTCTATGAATGATTTTAAGTTGTATGAGTATTAAATTTCAGAAAGTATGCAAATGTTTCTTTATATATATAACGTACCCGTATCTGTGCAGTCTAGGTTTTTGGGATGTTTCGAGCAAGCGAGAATTGGTTTCTAGGATCCAGAGCAAATAAGGTGTTGAAAATGACCAAAAAGCTTGTTTGTTAGTTTCCTGACTAAGAAGATTTAATAGTGAATCTCGTTTGAAGTTTGGTTAACATTTTTCAGCTGACATGTGTAACAAGTATTCAATGTAGATGGTGAACAGCTCAACTCTGATGCTTTTGCTAACACGCATTAACCTACTAAGACACTTCATCAGAATCTTCAACATTAGTGACCTATTGCAGAAATATCGTTAATGTAAAGCAAATTGATTGCAATATTATTACTGGAAACACGAATGGAATAAATTAAACTTTTATACTTAAACAATCTTAAATATTTTGGATATGAAGCATTTTACCTTATTTGGACGCTGAATCGGACATGATATTTTTGTACAAGGGGTGATTTTCGTCTTTTAGAGAAGCTTCCCCTGCTGATGCAGATTTTCTCAGTATTGGGTGGCTTTGAAATTCCTCGAGGATGTGTTTGGAGTTTGGACCACCTCATATTGACTAGTAGTACACAATTCTTTTTGGTGGACAAAACAGATATCTTTACAGAATAAAAATTATGAAACACAGCAATCTGAGTAACCTGAGCAAGGCAGGTGAGATAGTAGATCCTGTGTACCATGAGTTTTATTTAACTGACTGTCAGGACTGCCAGATAACAACATTTATTTCTCACTCCGAAGAAGCATAGAACATTTAAATGTAATCCTGTGCTTCCCTGTTACATAATGTTCAGCACCATTCTTGCCTGATTGCCAGCAAGAGAACGAGGCCCTTTTGTTTGATGGGATGGTTTTCTCCTGCAGTTCCCATACTTTTTTAGATGGGTCTGGGGCATCTCATAGCAAGCGTAACACGGGGAGTTCTGATGATTGCTGGAGATGAGTGAGACCAGAGAAGGCCAACTAGTACTCTTGGTGGTTTGCAGGGGTGCATATTTGTCAATGACATCCACAGGGCTTGAGGGAGGACTGCGTGATAGCATCACAGAGGGATTAACTGAAGTTCCATTTAAGGAATCCCTTACAGCAAGCTACGCCAATTGCAGCAATCTGCTGTGTTCTCCAAGGGTGACTCACATACTGGAAATATGTGTGTTAATAGACCTAACCTGCAAGGTCGTTCTATCCATGCTTGCAAGAATGTGGAGAAAGAACTCCATATGCATGAAATTAGTTGCCTACGGTGGTCAGTATTGTGGATTGAGGCCTCGAGAAGGTTCAGCATTATACCACAGGTTGAAATTTCCTCTAGCAGTACAAGACCATGAAAATTTCTTAGTCCTTTGAGGACATATGCGACATTAAGCAAGTTCACTACAGTAAGTGATTCCACCATTGTTTAGATTAGGATTTGCAGTGTTATAAGGACATTCTTTTCAGATCTGTATTGAAAGATGTCTATTGGGTTTTACTAAGAGTCGGTCCATTGGATTTTTAGTACGAGTGGCTTATCCATGCTATTATATAATATATGACCAAATAGGTGATGCTTTCTTGTAAATCATTAATGGGCAGTGGAATTGGTCAGCATCTGCTTCTAAAATTTTTCTTATATATTACCAATTCATCAGTACATATGAAAAATTTAATTACTTAGAAAATGCTGAAAGACTGCAGCATTTTTTGTAGGAAACCACTGAGTTTATCAGTTTTGGATGATTTTTTTAGCTATGCCTTAAGGCTTTATACTAGCTACTCTGTTTCTTCTAAACACTGAATCTACATATTTATTTTGGCGATGATTTAGTGATTTAATGTCCAAATTTGGTTTGCACACACCATGAGTAGACAGTTCCTACACAATTTAATAAACCCTTTTTGTCAAGTTGGTTCGGTCCTGGAATGGTCTTAGCCAAAAATAGTTTTCACAATTACAAATGTTTACCGTATGGCTGTAGCCAAAAATAGTTTTGTAACTGAAAGCATTACTTACCTTAAATGTTTTCCTTTGGCACCAAAAACTGGGTAAATCATCTGTTGTTCACTAGGGCACCTGTTTCTAACACCAGAAACCAGTGGAATGCAATGTCTTTATTCAACGTCTGAATATTCTTTAGGTTTTGACATTGTTTTATTTTAGTTTATTCAGCACGACTTGCGGAGGTTCTAGCCATTCATCTAGAAACTTTATGGGAGAAAAGGAGAGGCTTTTTATGGAGATGTGGATGTACATGAACACAGGTGCTGTAAAGCAAGAAAGAAAGAATGGAGAAAATGGCAGATTGGAAGGCAATGAGAGATGAAGTGAGAGAGAAGGGGTGTAACAATTAATGAGGCTAAAGACAAATTTTAGAAGAAATTAGGACTGCAGTGGGGAAAGCAACAGAAGAACCTAACAAAACTGAAGAATGTAAAAAGAAAACAGATACTTCAAAAATACAAAAACACGTCGCCAATGTTGGCAAGGAAAAGAAAAAGAGGGCAGAGTGTCCTTAATTAGTAATATACATGGATATAGTCCTAGACGGAGAAAAAGAAAAACGAAAATTAGAAGACCGACAACAAGGAAGGGAAGAGGAAGAATCACCCTCGAGCTATATGGGAACTTCATTGGTGTTAGAAGAGAGAATAACAATGTCATAGCTAATGGACTCAGTTGAGTTTCTTGTCTAGGTTCAATAGGAGTAATTGGAAGAATTACATATTGGGCTGCAGAAAATCCCAATGTCAGTGCTAGATTTGATATTTGATCCCCCTTTAGATACCTTATAGGAAGAGAATCATGGAAATTGAATGATCTCCTGTGCAATCTGTGTGCCAGAATTCTCTAGACTGTTGAGACTCAAGAGGACCAAGGCAATGCATTGTTCCAAGGAAGATTTTTACAGACCTATGAAAACCTATTCTTGCAGGAGAGTAACAGAAAAGGCTTTAAGAAGATTTTCTCAAATTTTCGGCAGTCCAGTGTTTGGTTTATAAGATATGGGACCTATTATGGAAGGAAGAAAGCAGGTGATGGAAGAGTCTCAAGGAACAGTAGCCACTAATTATTTTGACATTGAATTGACTAGAGATAATGAAAGAGTACATCCAACAGTTGAACAATTGGAGCGAAGACAAGAAGTGATAGGAAAGAAGATCATAGAAAAGCGAGAAGTCAAATCAAACAAAGAAAGATACATTAAAGGAGATAAAATCCAAAGATGTCAAGCTCTGGAAATCCGTGTAGCCCACCCAAGTGTACCACAGAATTTTCCAGATTGCACATCTTTGGGAAAGGTGCTAAGGATGCTTAGAAGCATCTTTAGAATCTGTGGTCTGGGAATGGCGTGATCCACCTTGTCACCTGTCACCAAGGTGTATGAATTTTTATCCACCATAAAAGATGGTGTATTAAAATGTTATATTGGGATAAGTCTAGAGCTTGACACCCATCTGATAAGATAAAAGAGTTGTATGAAGCTAATTCCTATTATTCTGAGATACCCACAAAGAAAGGGAAATTAGGAAACATAATACCAAAAAGGAGACTACCACTAAATTTGATAAATGATGTAAAGCTATTCCGAGGAAGATGAAAGAGCCCTTGACAAGGATGTGTAGAATTGAATGCCTTGTATTTGCATTGAAAATATCAATAAATGGGAAGATCTTCAAGAATTATATGGAGGCATTGAAACCGTAGAAATGCCTGCTATGGGAATGAATAGCCAAGTTACTGCAAAATTAGTACCAACATCCCGGGAAGGGGAATTTAGAAGAGTTTTATGTTCCACATGTTTGGCACTTTATGATGTCTCATTACGGATGGAATTAGGAGTGTTATGGCGCAAGGGAATCCACATCAGGTGCCTGTAGCCTGGGCGGCACTACACAAACTCCAATACATTATTCAAGATTTGTAGCCTGGGTGGCACTACTCAAACTCCAATACATTATTCGAGATTGATTGATGTATTGCGGCACTGGCAATTTTTTGCACCAACTGTTGATCGCAGAGTCATTGTGAACATCAATGCATAAGAATAAAGAACAGGGAGAAGAATAAAGAAGAAGATTAATGGTCAGAGAAGTGAAGTACAGACGAAAAGAAATAAGATGCAGGGGAATAGGTTATGGTTGTTACAACTGTAGAGATCCAAGTCATCTGGCAAGAGACAATCTTAACCCTATAAAGATCGGGATTGGATGTACTTTTCATCAAGAGTTTACTCATTGATTTTCCAAGTGCCCCAAATAATTGGAATATATGATACTACAAAAATGCAATTGTTACACTCAAAGGTGTCAACTGGCCATGGAAGATCCCATATGATGCGTGATATGATAGCCAAAGAGACTATCCATCCTCCCCAATGAGTGCCAAGCCACAATCATGGGTCATAATTTGCTCATAATTTGAGAAATAGGAATGTGACTCCACACTATCATCTCTAAATCTGTCTAATGTTGTGTACAAGCTTCTCACTAAAAATCAATCTCCAAAAGGCCAGAGAGTTGAACCTTAAGCTTTGATGCCAATGTGTAGTACCCTCTTGGTACTACCGACTGAAAACCACTTGAGAAGACTCTGACAAAGTTGAACCACCAAAATTTTCGTTCACTGGAATTGTAATACATCTCTCATGACAAATCTATTTTTTCTATACATAGGCAACTATGCCAAACATAAATCTAGGGTCACCACCACTATGCAGATAACTAATCAAGTAATGGACAACAGAACGAATCCACACCTACAGTATTCTTAAAGGCATTGAGTACCTGTACACAACATGGGACCATCATAAGCTTCTATTTTAGTTTCCCTTCAGTAGGCGTGATCTGTAAAGATCCAACCACATAATTCTTTTCTAATTTGAATTTGCTAGAAAATAACAGTTCTGAATGTGTTAGTGTGGTAGAATGTGCATTAGAAAGAACATATTGCTTGCAAACCATAAACAGTAAGAAAGATGGGGAAACAAACACATGACACAAAGGTTTTGACTTGGAAAACCTAAATGTGGGGAAAAAGCAGCGAGAAGTGCAACTGCACATCTTCCTATTAACTCCTATCTTCCTAATATTGTGATGGAAGAATCACAAGCAACATAGAATCGATGTAGTCAAGACAACCGACTCCTTTGTTACTCTCTATTGCATTAACCAATTCAGTTTCTAGCAGATCATGCTTCTATGATTGCTGGTTCCAACTCCCCTATCCATTGTCTTTCTTATACAATTCTGGAGATGTCCCTTTGAAGATCCAAGCCTCTAAAATGCCCAAACTAAGAAGACAAATCAGTTCATGTCCTTCAAGTGCCTGTTCAGCTAGTAAGGACGAAATTGTTTTCTCTTTGCAGATTGGTAGTTGAGGAACCGCTGCAGCAGTTGCAAAATTGCCTTGGCGGTTCAAAATCGCCACTCAAGGCTTGTAAAATTGCACGACAATTTTGCAACTATAGAAAGTCCCTCACTTTTTGGAGTCTGCAACTTTTGCATGCAATCTTGAAATGAGGTGACATTTTTTTGAAAACATATAACTTTTTGAGAAGAATCCAAATATGTAATGTTACATTTGGATGAGGAATACTATCTGTTTCACCTGGATGAAGTAGATGGTACGTTTGTTAGGAGCTGCAATGCACAACCTTGCCACTAAACATTCCTTGTTTCATCAAGCCAGACATCTCATTGGATTCTTTGGAAATATTGATAAATTTCATGGACCCTTTTGGATCATACCTTCCATTCAAGGTGGCTTTTGGTCCCACAAAAGCTTACAAGATATAGAAAGATCTCTCCCTCTTCCTCTTTGAGCTTATGTGAAGTTTTGTTAGTGTTCAGCGTTGCCCCCAACTTGCTATTTTCCCTGGGCCTTTGCTCTAGTTTCTTTACACTTCCCCTGCCACAAATCTTTACTCCCCCTTAGTCAACCTCAAGGAGATGTTGTGCATACCTACAAGAGAACATACTTGAACCTGCAACTTTTAACCTCCTCCTCCTCCTATGAAAGAGATGGTGTGTGATTCTCCTATTCCCAATGAAAGATGAGAACTGATTTCCAACTTCTTGCTGCTGCAAATCTGATTGGTATTGTGTATGAACTTACCATGATTCCCTTATGATGTCCATTCATGGTTTTTTCTTGGTGGAATCCCTCAATGATACTCTTTTATTGGCACGGAGCTGATTGTGCTCTTTTATCGACGTTGAGGCTGATCATGCATCATATGATGCTTTGACTGGTAGAATCCCTCAATATTCCTTCATGACGTTGCAGCTCCCTCTTCTAATGAAAGGGTGATGCTCAACTCCTTTCCTCCCATGTGAGAGTGAATTGTCTCTCATAGAGTGGGCTGTTTCAACCTTTGCTTTGGCTGCAATTTTCTTGGTTTCGTGGTTCCCCCGCGATTCTTCCTGAAAGGTGTTTACTTATGGCTGTTCCATGATGATCTTCTACTGGTGGATTTGGTTTTCCAATGCTGTACCTGTGATGGTGAAGCTGATCATGCATCTTCCTTAATGAAAGAGTGATGCTTTTCCCTTTGTATATTTTCTCTTATCCATGAAGAGTAAGTCAAGTGGGATGCTGTTACAAATAATTTGTTAGATGAAACACATTTTACAACCTCATTGTGCTGCCAAAATAATCTACAAGGCTGTCATATTCAATTTACAGCCATTCTCCCTACTACAACATATTGCTATAGAGGAAGCATACATTGTACAATGCCTATTTTGTCAATGTTATCAATATGTGCATAGAATAGTGCTTCTATCTCAAAATCATATTTGAAACTTGTTGTAACCATGAGCAAAGTGGATACATGAATTGAAATTTGCATGTTTCATATAGTCTCTCTATTGCAGCTCCTAAATGTGCATTCCATACATGCTACATACATGCTGAAATAACCTCCTACACTCATTGTGGAGCCTATTCCTATATCACAAGAAGCCTAAATCAGATTTGTACATTTATGTTAGAATTATTCAATTACCCCTAGCATGCTACAACAATTGAATGATTTTGAAATAACTCATCCTCATACTACAATTGTTTGCTCATTTGCATTTACAACAACCATAATGAGAAAATATTCAATTGCAATAATGAAGAAAACTGAAATCAACTTATATTAAACATTGTGATGATTTCATTGCTAGTAGTTGCTGCCCAACCTCATGTTTGGATGTTTGCTGTCTTGGAGTGCCTCTTTTCCCTTTTTCCCTCCCTTGCTATGCAACACAAGTTACAACAAGCGGTGAGTGATAAAAACTGAACTCATACTATTGGCTGCCCATACTTGTTATTCTCAAGCAATTCTTCGGTTCTGTGCTCACCTTTGATGAGTACAAGGGTTTCAATGCTTGCCCATACAAGTGGAACTGGTTTCCTTATGTTCTACCAACAAATAGAAACATACAATGCTTTGAAGAGACATTTGAAGTGCTACCCAATGCCCATATATTGAAAAGTAACTCAAAATCCTCTTCAACAACCTAATGGATGTTCCCACAAAGAAGTGATGTATGAGGCGAGATGTCTATATGCCTATATGTTATAGTTGGGGCAACCAATCAAACTCCTGATTTGATTCTAGTGCTTTATTGCCCTTGTACATTCAACACGCTTTTATCCATTACACACCAAAATTCAATATATTTTTTCAATGAAGAAGAGTCCCTACTCCATAAGTTGTGCTCTTAGCCTAAATCAAACATTAGACGTAGACACACCACAATGGAGAAACCTTAGGACGGGAAGACCCATCAAGCCCCTTCCCCTTGCCCTTGTCGTTATATGTTTTTTGTTTATAGTTAAAACCACCACTTATCATTGGTAAACCAACATTGGTGGTTCTTTCTAAAGTGACAATTTACACGAGTATCGAACAATTATGGAGAAACTCTCATTCGGTTCCTACTTTGTTTAAAAGTTGGGAAAATTGACTATAGGGCATAATATTATATCTCATGTTCGTCATAACACAATCTATCCGAACATATTTAATTCTCTTATTTCTCATTTGCACACTCATATTTAGCAAAATTGGAAATGTCAAAGAGGAAGCCTTTCATGGCAAGAACAAAGATGTGATTTGGCTTTGAATCCGGTTCACCTCCGTCCCAATGTCTCTACATAAGACCACCCTTGGACTGTGGAGTGTCAAGACCTCGAGTTTCCTCTCCAAGCATCATGTTTCTTTTCCCATGTTTTCCATCAATCTGAATATGTAAAAATACATACCCAAGGAAAAACATTTTAAAGGCCACTAGGGGAGAATCTCCAATTTCCCATGGCCTTTACATCTTTGTAGTCATCATGGTGGCGCTCTTACAACATGATGTATATGCCCATAGACAACTACATTGTGTCCTTTCACAGATACCATCGTTCTCATTACCTCATAAACAAACAAGAAGCATATAAGGAGAAGGAAGGCTTGACAAATATCATACACTATTTAACTCGACCATTTCAAAACATTTGAGTGGAATTTCCACATACCTTTATTTTTAGCTCCCAAAATACTTCTTTAATGGAGCGTGATCTCCTACTGAGGTCCAAACATTCCAATCATTCACCTTTGATCTCCACCTTTAATTTGTCATTGATATAATGGTAAAGATAAAAATAAATTTGTAGGTCATTGCCAAAGTGAGCATAGATACCAATTTGACGTACGAGATCCTTCTTGTGGAAGCCCCACATGAGACTCGTTTTTCTGTTTGCCTTATATATTATTTATACTTGGTGTACATTCTAGGAAATGCTCATTATATTCAAACATACGTCTCCTTTATGAAGTACCCATGAGTACCCATGCATGTATTATAAAGCCTACTCGTCCCTGTATATATAGAAGTGAGTAGAAGCTTTCCCAAGCTTTCCAATTCATGCCTCCTCAAATCTAACTCATGTCGTGCACATTAATGAATAAATCTCTATCCACCTCCCACCAAGACTAAGAATCCATTCCTCAATGGCATCCTCTTAAATAGTTGATACCTCTTCTACGTCATTCCTTCTCACGCACTAAGAAAATTTCTTCCCCATGAATCAACTTTCACAAAGAAAGAGAGTATCCATCTCCTCTTGGAATTGCTTCTAGGAATCTAAAAAATCCTCATTGAATCTTGTTTTCCATATTATTTGCTTTCACGCAGAGAAAAATTCAAAAACAACTTAATAGCAAAGCGAGTACCCACCTCTTCCTCCTTGATTTTTATAGGCAGGTTGAGACTCTTTGATGTTCATTTGATTGTCATGATTAAATTTCAACCTTAAATTTTATGTCCACTGATTCGTTACTTAGAAGTTTTTTTCTTTTTGCTTTAAAAAGTCAATCGAAAAATTGTAATATCTTGGCCATATGATGGAGTTTGGAGCACTCTTTTTCCCAATTTTTTTTTCGACCACGACAAAATGGTACTTTGCAAGATTGATGCCACTCACCAAAAATTTAATTAGATGATAATAAAATTATTTATCAATATACTATACAAAAATCAAGATAAAAACTTGAGATTAATATCTCTCAATATTTTTCATTTAAATATATGAAAGATATCTATACAATTTTAAATCACATTGGCTCTTCCATTTAAGCCATGAGATCCTCATCCAATACAAGGTGCACGAAATAAGGGTGCATAGTGATTACTTTCTATGGGGAACTGAATTAAGCACATGGAGAAGCAAATTAGAATTGTAAATGTGTAGATTTTTTCAAACAATATTATGTTTAAATGAAAAATATTAAATAATATTCCTTGCATAACTAAAGGCGCATTTAGTAAATAGATAAAGCGTAGTGAATTAACACTAGCAATTACTACATAAAGTGTAAAATATGTCGAGATGGGATGTAAATACAATATTTCTATAAAAATATTAGATTGTTATTTATGAAATTCAATATTCAACATTGCTCAAAGATCTATAAAACAAAACTAGACGGCATATCCCTATAAAACAAAACTAGACCACATGTCCCCAACTTTCAAGCTTTTATTTTTACACAAGCTGTACATAATCTTACCGTGAAAGAAATATAGGGCTATTCGATTGAAAACAAAGACATGAATGAAATTTTTTTTTGGCAAAGATTATTGGACCAAGATCAAACATGCAGAAAATACTTAGATCATTGAGATGATACATTTGGGTACTGGAAAGCTATATACTAATTAAAAAAATGAAGTTTACATGGTTAGGGTATATACCATGAGACCAACTTTCAAAGAATTTTTTTAAATAGTTGACTTGTCTTGTGTACGATGCCACATTTTGCATACATGTCTACTACAGAATTTTCAATTACATCGGATAAAAATCCACTTCCATTATGTTGTGATGATTGTCCATGGCCTACTTTAAAGTTTCCATTTTGCAAGACTGGGAGAATAAAGGCAAAGGTTGTGGAGTTTGCCTTTACACCTACCAATTGTATTTGCGTGAAAGTTTCGAGGCATTGTTAACAAACTCATTTTTCGCAAATCCTACAATCATTGCGAGTCCATGAGAATAGAGGAATTGGAGGGTGGGCCTCTATTATCCATTTCCACGCAATATTGGCAACACCGACCAATGACAAATTGTCATCCGGATTAAGATAGCCACAACGCGAAATGAAACAACAACATAAGAGTTAAGATTATTATTATGAAAAGAATAAAGGGAAGGGGGTGAGAAATGAAGGTGAAGATGGAAATAGTGAAACCACGAAACCAAATTACACAAATAATAATGATAAAATATTTTTCAATAAAACATTCTATGCTTCAATTCATACGGTCCTTTTACATTTGATGGGAGATTATATATATATGTAGTTTCTCTCTTCTACAAACTAGGAGATTCTTCCACAAATCTCTCACTGTTTCTATTACACGTGAGTTGTTATAAACAACTTCACATATATACTAACAAATGTATCACTTATATGAGTTGTATTTAACAACTTATTTTCTTATTCTCTCAAATACATAGAATTATCTCACATCAATGTAAGCATTAAATAAAATATTTTTAACATTCCCCCTCTTAGTGCGAACAAAGCGCAAGGAGCACTTGAAAACATAATCATATGCCAACACATAGTTTTAGGTCTACATACTGCTACTGTGGATATCTACTACACATGATCACTTACATACGATAACTTATCTTGCTTTCACTTCCAATGAATGTTCTTTCACCGGTTGATCTCACTTCCACCACAAAAGTTTGGCAAATAGAGAACCTCTGTAGTCCGTTGCCTTCCTATACAACTGTTTTTACAGTTCTACACCTTCCACGCCATATCACAACACATTCAAAAGAAAATATTGGAATAAAAAAAATGATTTTCTATTCTTATTCACACATACAATTGAAAATGAAAAAGTACCACTCTGCAAATGTGTGGCGTCGTCATTAACAACTAATGAGAGGTTGTTGTTTATTTACTTTCTTCGTTGCCTCCATCCTCTAATTGACATGTTGTTTACTCAACAAATTTGATGTTGAAGTTTATCAATTTCCACATTGTACTTATTCTTATCTCCCCCGTAATGTGAAATACTTTATTTTATAGGATGTCGGGCTACACTGTAGAAAATGCATTCGTGAGATAATTTTTGTACATAATTATTTGGCACTTGACAATACGATATTTGAAATGACTCTACTACTAACAATAAACTCTTTTACAACATTGATTGACAAGATTTAGAATTTGGAGACATGCTTTAATGATGACACACATGAAAACATTAAAACGGTAATTAAAAAATAATTAAAAATTACTTTTTAACATTAAGAACAACATACTTTATTACATTGACTCATTTGACACTCAAAATAATCATGGCGATATATTTAAAAATCTAATTTGAAATACTCATAATAAATTAAATACCTTTAAATTTGAAGTGGCATAACAATTTGACAAAATGACTTTGATGATAATTTGATGACATGAGCAATTTTTCTCAACTCTAATGGTACATTTTTGATAGGACAAAATGACACGAGAGAATTTATATAACTAATGACATTACAAAGTTACCCACTTTAGACTTAAAAACATAATTCAAACTTTTAATTCATGTATAAAGATGAATACGATAATTCTAAATTTATACCAAAAAGAGCGAATCTATGTAGGTCCGAATTAAGGATTAGGAATGCCCTTGACAATATTGGAGCTAATGGCTTCTATAAAAAAATCTATTGTAGAAATAATAATTAAAAGATAAACAAATATTGAAATACTTGATATTAAATTCCTCGACTAATTATCTACCATATAGTCTATGATAATCCTCCTTTACTAATATCTTTCCCAACTTTTTTTTCTCAAATTCCACACATATTCACCATTCTTGAGCTCTCCTATGAAAATAATTTGCAAGGCTTCAAAACAATACAAAGTATTAAAAACACGAGTATTAAAAATACAAATGTATGAATTAAATTTAACAACAAAGGCATTTGCCTAGGTTTCGGGGCTAGCTAAATATTATAATATTAATATAATTATTTAAAATTATTTTTATTTTCAACGAAGAGAATCAAATTGGTATGTAAGGGTGGCCACTAATCTGCTACTAGAATATATGGTTAATAAATAGATATACTCTTCATAAAAACCATGATAAAATAAAATAAATTGACGCCCCTAAATGTTGGCGCCCAAGAGAGTTGTCTGCCTAGGCCTTAATCCCCTTTGGTCATCTGTGCATGTCAAAGTGAGGAAGGAAATGTATTTGAAAATGCACAAAATACTAAAAAAACAAATTTGCATGTCGGAGAGATATGCATGGGTCTTTGAGTGGCCACTTCACATGAGAATGAAAATTTGCGAGAGAATGAAGGAACACACAAGGAAAGGTGAAGTATGACAAATCTTTGAATGGAAAATGTTGAAACAAAGGATCTATGGATGCATGAGCACAATAAAATGCGAGAACTTGGATGGTGCCAGTCATAAACATATCTAAATGCCAATCGGAGAATGCATGTGGAACTTGGATGGTGCCACGGAGAGTAAAGAAGAATTATTAGATCCTCAGAGCAGTTTCTTTCAATACACGGTTTGTAACTAACTTTAAAAATGTAGAAATCTTCTATTCAAAGGATTTAGTATTAAAAACATACACCCCCTTAACTTTTGCAAACTAATTGATAACCCAAAGCATGTGACTATTGATGCCTTAATCTATGCAAAAGAAGACCATAATTTGGGGCAACACAACAAGTGAAATGCCCCTATATCAACTAACAAATAGACATATTTTTCCATCAAAAGAGCAAGACCATTAAATTGCTCTCATACAAAATGAAATCACGAAACCAAATTACACAAATAATAACGATCAAATATTATTCAATAAAACACTCTATGCTTCAATTCATACAGTCCTTTTACATTTGATGGGAGATTATATATATTTCTCTCTCCTACAAACTAGGAGATTTTTCCACAAATCTCTCAACCGTTTTTATTACATGTGAGTTGTTGTAAACAACTTCACATATATAATAACAAACGTATCACTTATATGAGTTGTATTTAACTCATTTTCTTATTCTCTCAAATGCATATAATTATCTCACATAAATGTGAACACTAATAAAGTATTCTAACAACCATTAATAGGGTTGAATCATCGGGATTGTTAATGGAATGATCACATATGATTTCAAAACCCATATAATGAGAAAAATAATCGATACTCCTATTGTGAGACCCTTTCTCGCTCTTCCTCGATTTTCCATCCTCTGATTCCATTTCCTCCATGGTCTTTTCCTTGATGGTAAATAGGATTCTAGGACTCAACCACACATGTATTGTGATGAGCCCACTATCCAAATAAAAATAGCATTATCTCAACATATCGAGTCTTCAAAAAGAAGGTAAAAACATTGCATACTACATTTAAAAAGAAACCGCCACTATGTTTGAGAATCAATGGCTAATACATAAACATTGTACAATACAAACCAATTCTATTAAACAAAACACTATTGATTTAGTTTTTATTTCTATGTTTTGAAATTATTTATCTACCTCTAAGCTTGACCGACATAAATGATCGAATATATTAGGAGAAACAAAAACGCGAGATGAGGACGAAGTTTTATGACCATTGTAGAGCTTTGCTACATCCATCGTAATAGGCTTGATTTTAACGCTAACATGTTCACCAATATTGAAAAAGATGTCTTGTAGAGTGTTAATACCTTCACTAGGTTTGTTTGTCACAAGAGTCATTCCATAAAAATGTCAATAATCTTATTAGGTGATGATAGAACTAGCCTCTTTGGCATCGGTGGGATGTGTGAGACCTCCACCAAAGCATTTGGGTACTCTTCCCCTTTATTTTTTTTTACTCTTTTTGGTTTATGTTGTCACTAGAGATTGCACGCTTGTCGAGGCTAGGTCTGCAACACCTCGGTGAAACATGGGAATGTCCCCAAGTTGTGCGGCCTTGCTCCTTAGAATAGACTTCCGAGAGAAGGTGGGTTCCTCATCTAACTACTCTAATGCTATTAATACTCCTAAACTAAGCCCTTTGATTATAGGAGAAAAGGAATAAGGGAGGAATGCATGAAACGAACTAAGCAAAAGAGGTGGTGATTGCATCAAAATAAAAAGAATCTATTGCCTTGAGGGGTAGAATATAGGGAAAATACAATGCAAAGAGGGCATAAACAAGCCATAGTTCACCCCTGCATACCCCCATTCCACACATTTAAGATATAGAGAAATGAAAACATGCAAGTATAGCTCACACAAAACATGAAATGTAAAAACAAAGAGATAAGGAGACGAGAATAGGAGCCAAAGGACATAAAAGAGCCACAATAAACATCATATTATTGTCCCTGTAATACACAAAGTCCATTTCACCCATTTGAAAGACATTATATGCATTACACAAGTTTAGATAAAAAAATCTGCAACTCAAAATGTTTAGCGACCATTTGCACATGGTAACATTACATTTGGGTGAGAATCATTTACAATAAAAATTGAGTTACACGTACATATGTATAGAAAGAAGATAAGGGAGTGATTAATGCTCTCAACCAAGTCATTTTGTATGGGCGACCATTAAATTAGAATATATGGTTAATAAACAGATATATTTTTCATAAAAAAACTATGATAAAATAAAATAAATTGACACCCCCAAATGTTGGCGCCCTAGGCACAGTGCATAGTCTACCTAGGCCTTAGTCCCCCTCTAGATATGTGCATATCAAAGTGAGGAAGGAAATGAAATAATGAAAAAATGGATTTACATGTCGAGAGAGAGATATGCACGGGTCTTTGAGTGGACACTTCACATGAGAATGCAAATTTGCGAGAGAATGATGGAACACACAATGAAAGGCAAAGTATGACAAATCTTTGAATGGAAAATGTTGAAACGAAGGATCTATGGATGAATGAGCACAATAAAAACACATGGAACTTGGATGGTGTCAATCAGAAACATATGTAAATGCCAATCGGAGAATACATGTGGAACTTGGATGGTGCCACGATAGAGTAAAGAAGAATTATTGGATCCTCGGAGCGGTTCTTTCAACACACAACTTGTAACTAGCTTAAAAAAGGTCAAAATCTTCTATCCAGAGGATTTAGTACCAAAAATAGATGCCCCCTTAACTTTTGCAAACTAATTGATAACCCAAAGCATATGAGTATTGATGCCTTAATCTATACAAAAGAAAACCATGATTTGGGGCAACACAACAAATGAAATGCCCCTCTATCAATTAATAAATAGACATATTTTCCCATCACAAGAGAAAGACCATTAAATTACTCGATACCAAATGAAATCATGAAACCAAATTATAGAAATAATAATGATAAAATATTATTCAATACAACGCTTTATGCTTCAATTCATACGGTCCTTTTACATTTGATGGGAGATTGCACATACATACATACATACATACATAGAGAGAGTCTCTCTCTCCTACAAACTAGGATATTCTTCCAAAAATCTCTCAATTGTTTCTATTACATGCTAGTTGCTATAAACAACTTCACATATATATGAGTCGTATTTAACAACTCATTTTCTTATTCTATCAAATACATAAAATTATCTCACATAATTGTGAGCACTAAATAAAGTATTTCTAACCACCATAAATAGGGTTGAATCATTAGACTGCTTGATGGAATGATCACATCTAGTTTGAGAACCCATATGATGAGAAATATAATTGATGCTCCTACTATGAGACCCTTTCTTGCTCTTCCTCGATTTTCCATCCCCTAATTCCATGTCCTCCATGGTGTCTTCCTTGATGGTAAATAAGATTCTAGGACCCAATCAAATGTGTATTGTGATGAGCCCATTATCCAAATGAAAATAACATTATCTCAACATATCGAGTCTTTAAAAGAAGGTAAAAACATTGCATACTACATTTAAAAAGAAACCACCAATATATTTGAGAATCAATGGCTAATACATAAACGTAAACAATACAAACCAATTCTATCAAACAAAACACTTTGTTGATTTAGTTTTTATTTCTATGTTTTAAAATTCTTTATCTACCTCTAGGAACTAACATAAATGATCGAATATATTAGGAGAAACAAACACGTAAGAGAAAGAGGATGAAGTTTTATGACCATTACAAATGAGCTCGGCTACATCCATCGTAATAGGCTCGATTTTAAAGCCGACATGCTCACCAATATTGAAAAAGATATCTTGTAGAGTGTTTAATACCTTCACTAGGTTTGTTTGCCACAAGAGTCGTCCCATAAAAATGTCAATAATCTTATTAGGTGATGATAGAACTGACCTATTTGGCATCAATGGAACGTGTGAGGCCTCCACCAGCACTTGGGTACTCTTCCCCTTTAATTTATTTCTCTTTTTGGTTTTTGTTGTCATTAGAGGTTGCACTCTTGCCGAGGCCGGGTTCAACATCTCAGTGAAACATGGGAATTTCCCAAGGTGTGGGACCTTGCTCCTTGGAACAAACTTTTAGAGAACATTGGTTCCTCATCTAGCTACTCTAATGTTATTACTACCCTTAAACTAAGCTACTGATTAAAGGAGAAAAGGAATGAGGGAGAAATGCATGAAATGAACTAAGCAAAAGGGGTGATGATTGCACTAAAATAGAAAGAATCTCTTTCCAGTAGAATATAGGAAAATACAATGCTAAGAGGGCATAAACAAGCCACACTTCACCTTGCATAAACCAGACTCTCATTCCACACATTTTCGATATAGAGAAATGAAAACATGCAAGTATAGCTCACACAAAACATGAAATGGAAAAACAAAGAGGTAAGGAGACAAGAATAAGAGCCAAATGACATAATAGAGAGCCACAATAAACATCATATTATGGTCCCTAAATATACAAAGACTATTTCATCCATTTGGAAGACATTAGATGCATTGCACAAGTTCAGATCAAAGGTCTCCAACTCAAAATATTCACCCACCATTTGCGCATGATAACATTACATCTCCATGAGGATCATTTACAATGAAAAATGAGTTTTATATATATATATATATATATATATATATATATATATATATATAAAAGGAAGATAAGGAAGTAATTAATGCTCTCAAGAAGTCATTTTATGAGCATGATGCTTTACAAACACTTTCTAGAAAGTTGCTTTTTGAGGCAAAGCCCTAGCTTGACCTCACCTACCTGGGAATTAATGCATTTATCACATCTCAATTTTTTTCAATGGAACATTGAATTTGTAAAAAAACCAAAAAACCAGCAATTCCAATGCAAAACTATTTTCTTCCTCCAAATAGCAACGAGACAATGTACTGCATTAAAATATTATTGGAGCAGAGTCACCAAATCTTAGGCAAGCAAATATGATGACTTATTGAGAGTTTGGAATTTTTGGTGACACCGTATTGTTCTCCTTCTCCCCACAATTATTTGTTTCCCATAAAACCCACAAAGAATCGCGCACATATTCGAGAAAGATGAGATACATCGAATCTTGAAATATGAAATGCAACATATCAATGGATCATAAAAGAAAGATTGCATTTATTTTCTCTAAATGACGTGGGTGCTCTTTCATTTTGTTTTTCATGAATAATTGGGAGGTGGTGTACATTTAAAAAACAAAAAAAAAAACATTAAATATTTAAAACATGGTATGATATTTAAATGGCATGTTATTTGATCTTTTGTTTTTAAATGGTATGATATTTTTTGGAACTTTTTCTTGATAAGAACATTAGTCTAGAAAAATGTGTACATATTTTCAACTCACAATTTTGGATTAAAAATGATTGGAATTTTATTTATTTACATGTTATATGTCTTTACAAATATAGAATACATATGGTCACAATAAGGGATATCTAATTGGTATGTTTGGTACAATATTTGTACTGAAAAATATATGGTTCAAAAGCTTGGAAAATATGTCGATAAAATATGATTATACAAAAGTAACATATCAAAACACTAATGTAAGTGTGATAGTCAAGCACACACGTGACACAACAATGCCATATGAAGATTGCAATTAATAATCCTTTGAAGGAAGAGCACTCCTCGAATAATGTTCTCTCGAGGGAGAATACGAGGAAATCCACTCATCTTGAGCAACTGCAGAGGAGTTAAAGGAACCATGATACCCAACTTGAGAGGAAGAGACATCACCATCGATTGACCACCACCCTACACTAATGAAGACCACAAAGACAACTTGGATGTCAATTTATTGTAAGGTGGCATACTTTAGCCTCCTCGCTAAGGAGGATGGGTGGAGAAATGACTACAATCAAGAGGAGTGGAGACGACTGCGAGTTTGGATTTGCCATCACTTGACAACTAGTAGAGGTGAGTTTTGCGGTGAAGGATCGAGAGGAACATAACTCATAATGCACGATGCATTACGCCTATTGGTTGAACAACTCCTAAAGATGTTGTGTAGTGCCCACATTTTTATAGCTCCGATTATCTGTTGGTTCCTTTATTTCTAGACATATTTTGATTGAGACTACGATGGACTTTGGACATTTTAGTATGATATTTTATCTCATGGACATTATGGCATTTTGGGCGCGTAGCGCCAATTGGATTAGATTCATATCTTGATATATTTCGTATGATGTGATGACACTAACGGGGTTATATGATAGACTTATCGGTTAGATATTAGTCTCTTGTGGTTAATTTGATTGATGATATAGTGTTTTGGATTTAATGATGGTGATTTTCATGCTAACCTAAGTGTATGTCGTTCTGATTTTATTTAGTGGTGATTCATGGCAAACTATGTGGATAATTGTATATGCAATGCACTATCAATTGTAAATTATGTTCGGACATTATAAGTTTGATTA